>ML777152.1:973005-993820 GCA_009831015.1 Picea engelmannii
TATCTCATGAAGGTGTCAAGGTAGACCCTAACAAGATTAAGGCCATGATGGACTGGTTGATTCCCAAAACATTGAAGAATCTTAGAGGATTTTTGGGTTTGACAGGTTACTACCGCAAGTTTGTTCGACACTATGGAAGAATAGCAGCACCTTTAATGACACTAAATAAGAAGGATGCATTTTCATGGACTCTAAAGGCAACTAAAGATTTTGAACAACTTAAAGAGGTGATGTGAAAAGCTCCTATCTTGACCACTCTAAACTTCACAAAAACCTTTATTGTGGAATGTGATGCCTCGGGAAATGGAATTAGTGTTGTCCTAATGCAAGAAGGAAGGCCCCTAGCTTTTGAAAGTTGGCCACTCAAGGGAAATGACTTACACAAACCCATTTATGAGAAGGAAATGATGGAAATACTACATGCATTGAAGAAATGGCATCCTTACCTAATAGGTAGGCACTTCAAGGTCAAAACAGATCATGATAGTCTTAAATACTTCTTGGAACAAAGACTATCTTCAGAAGAACAACAAAAATGGGTAACCAAGATATTGGGTTATGATTTTGATATCGTCTATAAAAAGGGGAAGCAAAATGTTGTGGCGGATGCACTCTCAAGAAAGGATGAAGATGTTGAGGCCTTTCTCTGTGCTATCTCGATCATCCAACCCGATTGGATAATAGAATCAAGGGATGAATGGAAGAATGAAGAAAAAGTGTGGAATCTCATTCAAAAGTTGTAGCAGGATTCCAGTGCATCAGATACATTCAGATAGAAAAATGATTCACTATGGTACAAAGGTTGTTTATATTTTTGTAAGAACTCCCATCTCAAACAAAAGGTACTATTGGAATTGCACACCTCTCTAGTAGGAGGGCACTTAGGATTTTTGAAAACCTACCATAGAGTCAAGAAGGAATTTTTTGGGGATGGCCTTAAAAATGACATTCAAAAGTTTGTAGCAGAATGTTTGGTTTGCCAACAAAATAAGGTGGAAAAAATTAAGACCCCAGATATTTGACAACCATTATCCATCCCAAGTCAGCGTTGGGAGGAGGTTTCCATGGATTTCATCACAGGATTACTGAAGTCTGAAGGAAAGAGTGTCACCATGGTGATTGTTGATAGACTGACCAAGTACGCACACTTTTGTGCACTCTCTCATCCCTTCAAAGCTAGTACAATTGCCACTACATTCATGGAGACAATTCAAAAGATACATGGCAGCCCAAAGATTATTGTACAGAGATCCCATCTTCACTGGATATTTTTGGACAAAATTATTTTCTTGTTTGGGTACTCAATTGGATCATAGCTCATCCTATCATCCTCAATCTAATGGACAAACTGAGATAGTGAAAAAATGTCTGGAAGGCTACCTTCTTTGCTTTGTCTCTGATAAACAAACACAATGGTTCAAATGGTTACCCTTGGCAGAATGGTGGTATAACACTTCATTTCATACTGCAACAAAAATGACACCGTTTATGGCATTCTATGGATACCACCCTCCTTCCATCACTTATTCTCTAAAATAAAAATCTAAGGTTCAAGCAATGGAAGATCACATCGAGCATCGACAACAAGTTCTCCAAATCTTAAAGGACAACCTGACCATGGCACATAATCGCATGAAACAACAAGCAGATCAACATCATAGTGAAAGAATTTTTTAAGTAGGGGATTGGGTGTTTTTAAGACTACAACCATACAAACAGATGTCCCTCAAGAAAGCCAAGAAGGATAACAAATTATCACCAATGTACTATGTCCCTTATAAGGTGTTGCAAAATATTGGTACTATGGCATACAAATTGGCGTTGCCTGCATCTTCACGAGTACACCCAGTTTTCCATGTTTCATGCTTAAAGAAGGTTATAGGAGACAAGATCCCAGTTCAAACTATATTTCCAGAACTTGACGAGGAAGAAAAAATCATATTGGAGCCTAAAGCCATCACTGACACAAGAATTCGCCAGCTGAGGAATAGATCCATTTTAGAGTATCTCATTAAATGGAGGAAACTACCAGCTGAAGATTCCACTTGGGAAGATGAGTCTTTTATACAGAAGCATCCAGAGTTACTCAAGCATTGTGGACAACACTTATCTCAAGGGGAGGGGCATGCTAAGCCCCAATATTGGCTCATTACCCCTTAATTGGGGCATATTACTTTAGTAATGTTATTTTATTTATGTCGACTTTATTCCATTAGTTGTAATTATAGCTCCTAGTCTCCTATATATACCAAGGAGACATTTTCATTTGGATTCATCTTGTACTTGAACATTTATGTGGGGTAAAAGGAGGTTTCCCCCTCGAAGAGGCTTATTATATGAAATTATCTCTTTTTCAAGGCGTTGAGTACTTATTCTGAGGTTTTTCTATGCTATATTGATATTTGGTTCTTAACATTTAAAACAAAAATTTCCACTTATCTTACCTTTTCAATCAAAACCTTTCACTATTCTTACCTTTATCAGAGTACAAAGCTTTAAGATCTTACCTCTTTAACCAAAACTTCTTACTTTAATTTTATCAGAGCACAAAGCTTTCAGGTGTTACCTCTTTTCTTCAGATCTGAATTTTCTTCTTGGCACAGAGCTTCACAGGTCAAGTAGAATATTGCGCACTAGGGAAATAGATCTATGCACAGAGATTTCTCCCCTTCAGTTCTTAGTAATCAAAGTTTCAAGTCCAAGCAACAGAACCATTTGTTGGAACGAGGGTATACCCAGGGTTCAACACTTACAAAAATGCACCAACAAAACCCTAACTACCGACCCTTTCGGCAGCACCTGCGAAGCAGATGAAGTCTCACCCGAGGTAGAGATAGGGGTGGTTGCAAGACTCATATGTTTGCAACCTTAGATAAGACACAGATCTGTGATTGTAACCCCTTAGCAGAGAATTTAGCAGTTATAGTTCATTAATATTCAGTCTTAGTTTACAGTGCAACTAAACCCTAACAATAGATCAGTGCAGTATTCACACAGATCCAATAGATTCAAGCACTAAGCATACCAACATAGATCAGATCTAGCGTTCATTCAGATTATTCAACACTAATCTACCATATTAGATTCTTCTAATCATACATCAGTGCACTAAGCATTTAATCATATAAACAAGAGAACAACCATAAAGCACAACACAACCGCAACACGGGATATACATGGTTCACCCTACCCTGGGGATACATCCACCAACTCTTCTTCTTTATTTCTTTCTGTCAATCTTCTACATGAACAGAGTCATGATATCTCACTCCGCAGAGGACAGGATATATGTGCGCACTCCACTAGATCCTCCTTCCCTGAGTTATAGCACAAAGCCTCTTCATAGTCTCTTACAATCTCTTGCACTTAGATATGCAAGTTCCCAACATAGCATGCACAAAGCACTTTCAAGTTGCACTTAGTAGAGTGTCTCTAGCCGCTCTTCGATCACATAGATCGAACTACTTCCTACATCGCCTAGATTTCTATTTATTCATTACAAAAAGGGCCTAAACATGGGTAAACCCATGGGCCGACATCCCCGTACCCATTACATAAGCCCAAAACCAATAAATCCCTAAAAAGGGGCCAATATCCCGTGATCTCCACTTCGACTTGCGCTCCGCCTTCGACATCCTTTCGAAGTCCCAAAAGTAGGTCAATGACCAAGGATCCTCAAAACTTGGTAAAGGGCCAACACACGTCTCGATCCACGGTTTTGCCTCTAGTTTTCAGGGTGCATGACAGGGAATCCATGCAGAGGTCAAACACAGACTCCACGATTCAGACAGAGGGTTTATCGGATTCTCAAGAAAACATCGCAGGCTTTGGGTTTTAGAGCTGCATGAGGCATACAAAGATCAAACACATCAGCCACACAGTTCAGACAATGGATCATAGAATGGAGGATGAAACCCCATCAGGACTCAATTCTTGGGTTAAATTCCATGTTCCTGGGCCGACACATGTTGCCTATGAAGTTGCATGTGCTCCATCAAGTATGCATTCCATTTTTTTCACACATTGGAGCTGCATGTGTTGCCTCTCCCAGAAATTAGGATAAAAACATGTTTGTCACACAACTTTGGAATAATAAAAAATTATTATTCCCAAGAACTTAAGCCCCTAAGCTTAGCCCCTTTTTCCAACCTTTCAGTCCCCTTTCCCTTACCCACCTTATGGAATATTGGTCCCTCGCCACTCTTTCTGTGTGGTCGGTCTACACACAACGATGTTTAATCTTTATTAATGCTCTTCATAATTACATATACAAAAACATGCTCATGGCCTTTAACACTTAGGCTCTTCGCCCTAATAAACACATAATCCCACCAGCTTATCAATACTCATCTCACTAGCCTACAAAACATTATTTACAATTCATAAACATGATTACAATGGGGCTCGTCCTTGGGGATATTACAAGGATCTTCAAACAATGATCTAGATTAGCTCTTTGGGCCTCCAATAGACCCTGAAAAAATGACACACAAGTCCCTTTGATGTTACCCGCAGGTTCAAGTTACCTGCACAGATGTTCTCGGTGCCTCTGGAAACACCAAATTTCAAGTGTTATCTCTTTTGCTAGGCTCTTTTGCAATATGACCACGGGCTATGATCGTGGGCCAGCTCCCTTCGCGCTTCAGAGATTTTGCAAGCAATTGACTCCTTTTTTCCCGATCTCTGAATCGGCGAAATCTCTCAGACCGGATCTACGGTCCACGCTCCTTCCAACAGCCAACGACTGTAATCTACTTCGGAGCTTCGACGTTCGAAAGTTTTGAATGCTCCAAAGTCTTTTCTTCCCGAAGTAACTTTCTACTCGAAGTTGTGGATCAAGCGCCACGCGTCCCTTTCCAATGGATGGTTCCAATGGACCTCAGCACTTTAGGACCTTTGACCTTCAAGACTTTACCCCTCGTTTTTCCCCGAAGTACTCTATCATTGAAGCAATAGATCAGACGCCATGTGTCTATGAAATCGAAGGCTCTTGTCGACTTCGGCCTTCGGGGCTTGCAGCCTTGAAGTGATAGATCAGGCACCACACATTCCAACAATTAACGGTTATGATATCCTTTCCTTTTCTCCAAAAGACCCTTCCTCCGAACCTTGTGGATATCTACCACACGTCCTCTCTGCAACTGGCGACTATGATCACTTCGCGCTTCGTGACTTCATGAAGATTGCCCTTTGCACTCCGCAATTTCTCCAAAGCTCTTCTCCTCGAACTCGCTTATCCACTGTCACATATCCACATTCAAATCAATGGCTAGGATCTCTTCGCAACTTTAGACTTTGGCGATTTTCACTCCTCAACACTCAAAATCCTCCAATTCGTAAATTTTCGAAGGAACCCATGGATAAACACCATGCAACTCTCCCAAATCTGACAGTCTAGAATGATCCCGCTTCCTACGAACGGATCTCGCACGTTAACTTGGGGATTCTTAAGAGACTCCTCCCTATTGAAGACTTCTTGCCCACTATCTCTTCTGAGCTTGTTCCTCCTTGAAACTATGAACTTCTCAGAATGCCTTTTCGACACTTAGTGACATTTTGAATCTGTGCACGCCTTGCAACAGATCTTCACACGCTTCTGTGAGTGAACTTAGAGTTATTCCTTGTCACACACCCACTACGGTATAATAATTTTTTCGCCTCTTCTCGAGGGAAAGAATCCCCGAAGTCCTACGGGGGCCTAGCGCAGGATAGTTCTTCCCTTGTCTACCTCCATGTGATCGTTGGTTATGACCATAGGCCAAACAAACTAGGCGCCTTTTCGCATTTTGGGACTCAGCGATATAGGTGCGTCAAGTCTTTCGACTCTGCAAACCGCGAAACCCAAAATCTCACATTCGAGGAGATCGACAACTGTGAGTCTCCCCCTGCTCCGACAGTCCTAGCCGTATTAGGATTTCGGTAACCGGGAGTTCGTAAAGCAAGAGAGTCGAGTCTTTCAACTCTTCAAACCCCGAAATCCAAAATGGGCTAAGGTACTTGGCTCCACCCTTGTCTAGGTGTCATGTGACCTTCGGCTAGGACGCAAGTCTCAATGCCTATCTCTTTCGGGTTTTGCGACTTCGCAATTCCCGTTGCAAGTGTTCCTTACCTTTTGGAATGTTGAACCCCAAAACGCGATATAGGTCAACAGGGTGTTGACTCCTTCCCTGTGACGAGAACACGCCACCTGTCACCTCCACATGACCCTTGTTATAGGATGTACCACTTGTCATCCACGTGGCTCCTACATCTGGGATGTGCCACCTGTCTGCCCGAGCCTTCAGCTTTCAGGAATCAAGAGAACAACGAATTGCCATCCCCTTCCCTTTTCAAACCCCGAATTCCTATTCACACTAAGATGACTCAAAGTTTCACATACCGAGATTTCGCATACTAAGATTTCGCAACTTGTGAAGACGAGGGGTTCATACCCTTGGGTTTCCTGGGTGCCGAAATGTTGAAATCAATTCACACTACACCGCTTCGAGATTTCACATACTAGGATTTTACGACTTGCGAAGACAAGGGGTCTTTCCCTTGGGCTTCTCGGGTCCTGAAACGTCGACCGACAGCCACGTGTCCTCTACAAATGGACGGTCCAAGTAACTCCCATGGATCTTGGGATCTACGGTCCTGATTCCTTCGCTACTTGCGAAGGTTAAAAGGGGTCGAGGCATTAATGCCTACATTCCTTCCTCCAATCTAGCGGTCATGACAGACCTTAGATCCTCCGAAAGGATCTCGTCCATTCATCTAGAAAACATAAGGGTACTTTCTTTCGGTATTTGAAACTCGTTATCCTTCCTGAGCTTCGTCAACTATGAAGGACTTGAGAACTTTGCGCTCTTTCTCCTAGATTTGACTCTTAGAAGAGTCTTTAGCACAACTACTACGCTCCTTCATCAAGGGGTTCTGGGGTTCTATTTGATCGCAGAAAGCCTGTGCATATCGGCACTACCTCTCATGAGCTTAACAAACTCCATCCTCCAAGGGGTTCAGATCGACTAGATGAGTAAACCATCATACATGCAACTACACCTAAGGTCGACGAGCTCACGGTTCGTGGCTCTAGCTTAAGACGCTACATAACTCAAGAATTTATGGGAACAGGTCATGTTCAACCCATATAATTCCTTACTTGCATAATTATACAACCAAGCAGAGATAGAAGGGATACAGTATATCCATTAAGCATTCATTCACATTCCTGAAAGCATGCACAGTATAACCAATTCATACACAGTTACAGCTAAACTACACATGGTAGGAAATCACTTATCCATTACAGGTTGTCGCCAACCAATTGACCGTGGGTGTTCATCCTTCCACCCGACCATAGGCTCGGAGGCATTCATTCTTAGCACTCTGGCCACCCCCGTGCCAAGCCATATATCACCAGGGAATTCTCACATTTCTAGAGGGTTCTCTCTCTATGTTTTAGCTTCTATTTGGGTCCTATTTTATGCAACTCGGAGATTTCTCGCTCACTTGTGGCCTCAACAAGGTTTCTCAGATGCCCTTCGGCATCAATCTCATGGCCTTCTGTTTGTGATTCGCTGAAGAACTTCGCTCCTCTCCCTTGTGAGCTCTCATTCTCATTTGGTGTCTGGTGTCTCCCCTCTCTTGCTGCCTATGTGTGTATAATTGTCACCTTCCTTCTGTCAGAAGGAAGCTCAGGTCCACCTGGTCTGTCAGACCCTGCGATACTTTAGGATGACTTCCTACAGCTAGACCATGCTCCCATTCATGGGGGTGGTTGGTAGTTCAACCACCGGTCCTTGCCTCATTAACTGATTTCTCTCCCCTAGTGATATCATGGCCAGTACTTTCAAGGCTTCACCCCCACAGTCAGTTATTGGAAACTCAAACAATAATACATTTACATTTTCCTCGTGCATTAGCATGGTAATTCCTATTTTATGATTAATTACAAAATGGGGAAAACAGGGTGTTACATTCCTCCTGAGCTTCCGAGTCAAAAAGACTTTGTCAATGCACACCCTGCGGACACTATGCATTTCTTGCAAATGAAAGTTCAAGTTATCTCTTCTGAGCTTCTGATTCGAAACAGACTCTATCAATGCACACTTTGCGGATACTATGTACTCCTTGCACAGGCTCGTAGAAAAGAAACAATTGAAACTTATCTAAACTCTCCTAGATTCATACATTCAACCATGTAAATGCATTCACAAGATAAGAACAAATAAACAAAGAGAATTGCAATGTAAACAGAAAGCCTACCATTCATTCAAATAGACACAGTAACAACAACACCAGACATTTAGGATCAGCTCTTCTTTGTTATATTTGTTCCAATGAAATGTACATGGAATCCTACAATGCTGATAAGCTTCGACAACAACAACTTCTTTAGAAAATACAACTACAACAACAATAACCTTCAGCAACAACTATCAATAGCCTCTTCCGGGCAACAATACAATTATTTATACAAAAGAGCTCCTTCATCTTTTCCCTCTGAATACCTTAGCGCTATCCTATCGAATTGAAAGCTACCAACTAGTAAGGCTTATTACAATAAATGTTCGAGATAGACAAATAAGAGAAAATGCATCGAATTTGTCCTGCAATCTACCACATTAAAGAAAATACATTCCCCACCGATCTCATGCGATGGTTCCGCTCCCAAATATTTAAGATGTTCATTGATTACAGTGCTTTCAAAGTATTTCATGACATGCTCTTTTTGAAATTCAAAATCATTTTCCAAAATGCGCGTTGGGATGTTGAGTTGTCCTCCACTCGTTCTTTGTTGATGATGTTCCTACATCGGAGCCTTACACCCTTACCATGCCTATGAGTGAGAATGCTTTTGAATTAAGTATCCCCCCTTTCCTTGGCTTGCAACATGTATTCAGTGTGTAGCTACTTTGACCATAGTTTCCACCTCTCTTAGACACCTCAAAGGTGGCCAAGCACATGGCCCCTACAAAAATCAATCATAAATACAACGAGTAAATGATATTCGATCGAATCATGGACACTAAGATGAAGGGAACTTGCTAGCATAATATTCAACATTATTGGGTTAGAAAAGCAAGATAGCTTCTTCACCAAAAGTCAAGTTCAATAGAAATTTCTCATCTAATGGAGAAAATTGACACAATGGAGACCATTTCTTCTTAAGGAAAGCAATTGATCTATATGGATACTAGTAGTTGCTCAGTTATTCCACTGATCTACCATAGTTTCACATCTTGGTAGTTTTACTATAATTTTATATAAAGAGATGATGCCTTATGTTTTAGGAAATAAAAAAGATAATTAAAAAAAATGGATTAAAACTAAATATAATAATAAGAAATCTAAAGTAGAATCTCAATAATAAAAAATCTAAAGTGGAATCTCATTGATAGACTTTATTTTATGATTCAAAGTTAATTATTGATAGACATTATTTTGTGATTCAAAGTTAATTATTAAAACATATAACTATGAAACTTGACAAGTTAGTGCTTCTATCTACATTTTAATGGCTTAAATAAAATCTCTAAAATTATAAAAAAAATTATGAAATATATATATATATTTTTTTATTTCTTTCTTTCTTAAAACTCAACTAGTAATATATAATCCATATAACTTCCTTAATGAAATATTTCTTTCTTAGAACTCTCTAAGTGCTAGTCAAAATTGTAGCCTGAGAGTGCAATGTTGAATATATAATCAAATATAACTTCCTTCGTGAAGAAGGAATGACTAAGAAATCCAAAATAATGGTTGAAAATGAAAAAAAAAATAATGAGCATATTCACAATGCTTATTCCATAAGAAAAGGTTAAAATTAAAAAACCCTTTTAATAGACATGCACTCACTTGTAAACTAAAAATCCATTTTAATAGACCTGCACTAGGCCTTTGACCCTTTTTAATAGACATGCACTCGGGCTCATTCACTTATGAAAATTGTGTTGACATCATGAGCAAGCCTACCATTGTCTCATTATTATTATTTTAAATATGGTAACATTGTCTCATTATTATTTTAAATATATGGTAACTTATTGCCAAACCACTACTCCATAAACTTAAACCACTACTCCATAAACTAATTGTTGTTTAGAGTTTATTAATCTTAAAGATGAGGTTATGACATCATGAAATGGACATCACTAGAGAATTTGGACAAACCCTATTATGATTTTGTTAGTGCATAGCTTTTGTTGGACTATNTAAACCACTACTCCATAAACTAATTGTTGTTTAGAGTTTATTAATCTTAAAGATGAGGTTATGACATCATGAAATGGACATCACTAGAGAATTTGGACAAACCCTATTATGATTTTGTTAGTGCATAGCTTTTGTTGGACTATACAAAAGCTTTTTTTGGACTATGATTTTGGGGGTATGTTGTTAATGGGGAAATGATATTTGCTCAAATAAAATAAATTATTAAAGTTTGTAAGGTTGAGAAGGGCGTACCTCTATGTGGCATATCCCTGATCTTTTTACAACGCGTTTTATGCATGACAGAGACATTAGTAGATAAAAAATGAGAAGCCCATGTATTATAATGACATATATGGTTTTGCATGGTTTTTTTTAATAGATGGTGTATGTGTAAAGTCATCATCAGATAGCGAATTTAGGACTTTTATCCATAGTGATGTGATCCTTGTGAAAAAACATATAAATATATTGAAGATTAAATTGATTTATGCAGCTTATCCTGTTGTGTGACCCACATATAATATTAAATTCAAAGAGCTTTCTTAAAGGTTATGGGGAGGAGAAATTTGACCATAATGGCAGCATGAAAGCTAAGTCAGCCTTTTTAATTTTGCAAACTCATGTTGGAAAGGATAAGATATTTCCCTTCTCAAATGCAATATGTGATGTTTATGATGGTTGGTTATATATATATTTATTGTTAGTTTATTTTTTAAATTTGATGAGAGAGGAATTTTTATTATTTCAAAATTTTCATATAATTTTTAATTATTAATTTAAAATTTAAATTTAAATTGTATAATAATGTTATTCATTTTTTTATATGTTTAATTTTTAGAATTGTGAAAATTTAATTGTATTAAAAATTTTTGTTAGATAGAAAATATATTTAGTTTGCATATTATAAAACTGGATTAGATATTAGTAGAAAGTAAGAAAAATATATAATTTTTTGAAAATACAAAATAATTTTTTAAATCTAACATTATATAAACTAAATATATTGAATTCAATAAAATAAAAAAATCCAATCTATCCATTTGATATTTGATATTTTTAATATTTATAAAAAAGTTTTTACAAAAATTGAAAATGAAATAGAAGAAAGTAAAAAAATCATTAAATCATAAATCATTGTTTTTTTTGAATTCATCTTTTATTAAGTTAAGTAATTCTATTTTTTTTTCTTTTATTTAATAATTTATAAAAAAATTATTATTTGGCTATATAAAGATAGATTTTTGTGAGTATGTCCTTAAAGTGTAATTAGGCTTTTTGTCTTTAAAGAAATAGACTTTAAGATTCTTATGGATATGAGGTTAAAGTGTAATTAGGCATTTTGTTAGAGTCTTCAAAGAAAGAAACTTTAATACGATGGAAAGTGATTGTAAGTGGAAGAACAATTAATGGTTGAAATCATATTTTCTTTCTTAAAATATAAGATAGAACCAAATTTGATTGACTGTAAATTTTTCAATATCAAATAATGAGTCACATTAAGCCAGGTCTATGATTATATAGCCATTAGCACATCAATATGAGTAGCTGATAGTAAACATCAATAATGATAATTATCCATCCACCATAAGGACATATTTCATCATTCATCAAACAATTGTGTTATTGTGTAGATATTTCTAATCTAGTAATTAATAGTCCAATAACTAAATTATTGAACAATGAAGATTAAAACAAAACAGGATAATTAAATGTAGTTCATCATCCAATCTTACATTCCCCATTCTATTTCCAAAATAAATATACCTATTAATGTGAAAGATTTTAAATTTTTTTTCTAATGTAAAAAAAATAAAGAAAGATAAATAATATAAATTAAAAAAAAGAGAGTAGAAAGTATATTAAATTATAAAGAAGGATGAGTAAAAAAAATAAAGAAAGATAAATAATATAAATTAAAAAAAAAAATAAGTAGAAAGTATATTAAATTATAAAGAAGGATGAGTAGAAAGTATACTTTTATTAAGAAAAAAAAAAGGTTATTTATTTTATGAATTTGAATTTGTTGATTAATTCACTTTATGTTAATGTCAATAGTTACTTTTTCAAAATGGCCTACAAAATGTATATAATGACAAAATAAATTGTTGATTCATTTGCTTTCGGTTCACGTGGACAGTTACTTTCCCAAAATTACTTTAAAAATGGTGTAAGATGATTAAAAAACTTATATTAATGTTGGCAGTCACTTTTTAAAAAGATGGATTATTAAAAAAAAAAAACTAAAACTCTATTTGAACATAAAAGCTCAGTGGTCGAAAAACTGCTTCCCATAAATAAATTTTAACAAAATGCAAAACAGTTTAAAACCCATAAATAAATTTTAACAAAATGCAAAACAGTTTAAAAAAAATATTAGTTAAATGTATAAAATGAAATAAAAGCTCCACTGAAGTTTTTAAAAGATGGTATCGGTAAAATAATAATAATAATAACCAATAAAGTATGTATTGGTAAAATAATAATAAATAAAGTATGAGTTAAATGTATAAAATGAAATAAAAGCTCCACTGAAGTTTTTAAAAGATGGTATCGGTAAAATAATAATAATAATAACCAATAAAGTATGTATTGGTAAAATAATAATAAATAAAGTATGTATTGAGAAGTTTGTGTTTATTTTTTTAATTTTGTTAGTGTTTAATAAAATTTGGTTGGCAGGTTGTAATAAGGTTTAAAAGGTAGGTGGTCCTTGGAATAGACTTTTTTAGGTGGAAGTTTTAAAGTTTCGGTTCCTGCTGAGTTACAAGTTCTTGATATATCTGGTTTGGGAAGTATTGAATATACTGTTGGATTTATAGTGATAACGGACGTCATATCCAAGTAATCCCGACGTGTTACCGATTTCTCGTAATAAAAAATAAAACATAAATAGGAATTCTCCGTATAATGGATCTCAATAAAGTTTTCAAAAGTATATACTGTTGAATTTATAATGATGACCCGCGGATTTGAACCTGAACCATACCCAAGTAATCCTGACGTGTTACCTATTTCTCATAATAAAAAATAAATAAAAATATTGGGGTTCTCCATGTTTAATGGCCCCAATAGAGTTTTCAAAAGTATATACTCTTGAATTATAATAATAATCCGCGGATTTAGTCCTAAACCATAGCCAAGTAATCCCGACGTGTTACCGATTTCTCATAATAAAAAATAAATAAATAAATCGGGGTTCTCCGTGCTTAACGAGCCCCAATAGAGTTTTCAAGAGTAGACATCCAACCATTGAACAAACAACGCGTTGGACTCCACTCCGTAACTTTTCAGGAGGTCGCGGGATCGAAGTCCATAGAGGATGAACAGCTCCGCAATATCCGTAACTTTTCAGGACGTCGCGGGATCGAAGTCCATAGAGGATGAAGAGCTCCGCAATATAAAAAAAATCATTCTGGCACAATAGTCCGATACATTTATCTTCCGCCCGCTCCATTACTACCCCTGTTGCTTTGTTTGGGCCATAAGAGCCGGATTATACCAGTGTTGTGCAGTGACAGGTTCGAGTTCGATAATCGAGAAGAGGTATATCTCTGTGTTGTATTTTTGGGGGTTTAAAGGCGTACCCGCAATGATGTATGAATCGCAGACTCAGGAGGTGTGGAGATCATCGAGGGATTTGATCTCGGCACCTACTGATGAACCGAGCTCGGGATCGTCGGAGCAAACTAGAAAGGCGGGCACCTTGCAGGGGGAAGAGTGGCTGCAAGAGGTGGTGGGGAGATACCATTCTCATTCGCAGGAGGCGGAGGAAGGTGGGAAAGAGTCCATTAGTTGTTCATCTGTGGTGGTGCAGCCAGTGGAGGCACCGCTGAGCGTTGTCTGGTCGCTGGTGCGGCGCTTCGACGAGCCTCAAATTTACAAGCACTTCGTCCGCAACTGCTCCGTAAGGGGTGAGGGGGATCTCAAGATCGGCTGCCTGAGAGAGATTCGAGTCGTCTCCGATCTCCCAGCAGCCACCAGCACAGAGCGACTGGATATTCTGGACGAGGAGCGGCATATTCTGAGCTTCAGCATCGTGGGAGGTGATCACAGGTTGAGCCACTATCGATCGGTAACTACTCTGCACGAGAGGCTTGTAAATGGGAAACCCGGCACTATTGTGATCGAATCCTACGTGGTCGATGTACCCCATGGGAATACGAAAGAGGATACATGTTTGTTCATAGATACAATCGTCAAATGCAATCTGCAGTCCTTGGCTCACATCTCACGGCATCTCAGCGCGCACCGCTGCTAAGCGCAGAATGGAGTCTCTCCGCTTAAGATTTGTTTTTTTCTTTTTTTTTCTTCTGCTTTTGTTTGGTATACAGTTTGAGAATTTGTACAAAGGCAGTTCGGATGGAAACTTCCAGAGGCATTCGAGATGGTTATACATATCTTATCATGTGGGTTTGACGGATTTCTGTTCATTTCAATGGGTTTTCAAATTTCGACATTGCACTGCGAGATTGGTTTTTCTCAGCAGCACCAGATTTTAATGTCCGAAGCCTTTCATGGCGTGCATGCCAGAAGAGGAATATATGATACATCTATCTCCGGTCTCTCAATACACGATAGTATTATCATATCAGATGTACAAATATTAAATGTAGGACTGGGCTTGCAGCCTTTTCTTTGTATGCAGTATTGTAGCGCTGGAGGATGAATTATTTTTACATACCAGACACAGCTTGTAATTTGATTGTAAAAATTTGATTTCATTGCTGCTCTGCTATGACTGCACACTTGCTCAACTGCTATGCAATTTCCATTTCCATTTTCAGATTCTCCAGTGGGTCATTGTGTTTACATGCCATGTTTTTTTTAACTTGGGGATGAAGGGATTTGGGTTAGATCTGAATACCTAATTGAACGTAGCTCCAAGATTCTATTTGGAGACTCCAGTGAAATAGAATTATTTTTTATTTGCCAATGAAGTGATCTCTTGAATTCATCATAATAGTAAATTTAATGGAAATAACTGATTGTTGCTCATCAAAATGCACTGCCAGTTTAATGAATGTTCCTTTATTTGCTCCCCCAGGCTTTCCTCTCACTAAATTGATTGAATCAATGGTGTTGGATTAATTTAAGTCACGTGACATCAACAATAAAATAAGCTATTTCAACTGAAGTAATATTTGACAGTTTAAACAATAAACAGTTCATAAATGGATTCATTCTCTCTTAAGGCCATCCTCCTCTTTTCACCCAATCTTGATTTATTCTTCCATTAATGAGCTCACAGATGTAATCATACTGTCTTAAGGCCGTCATCCTCTTTTCACCCAATTGATTCTTCCATTATTTAATGTGCCATTTTGGTGCTTGAAACTGGAAAGTTTTACAGAACTCTGATTGTGTACAACTGAATTCTGAGCATACGGAATACTGTGCAGATATGTACTGTCTAACTGGTACATCTCCCATGGAGAGTTCCACTCCGTGCACATTTCAAAAGGATAAGTCTGAAGTATAATAATAAGATAGATTTGCTAAAAATGTAGGTCAATCTTTGAACTTTTAATGTAATCAAGTTTTTATCAAGTTCTTCATAGGCAGTTTTTTTTTCATATCTGCTTCAGTTTTTTTTGTATTTTGAAGATTCTTAGCTAGATTCTTGCGATCTCTTTTGTTATGGAAGCAGATCTCTTTTGTTATGGAAGTTGCTACTGTATAAAGGACTGTGTTTAGTTTCTTGGCGAAGTCTTTTGATCAGATTCTCTTGTCCCAATTTTAAATATGGATTTTCTTGTCCCAATCTTAAATATGGATTGAAGATGTAAACAAATTATATTTACTAATATAATTCAGCAAATTTTCTATTGGAAAAAAAAGTTCTAAAAATTCAAAATAAACACTGTCAAATGCTTAACACTTAAGCCTTTAAACACTTAAGCTTTAAAGGTTCTTTTATACGAAAAGGTTTACTGTATAAACCTTCAAACTGGAACGGGTTAAAGTTCAAGGTCAATGATCACGATTCAGAGCAATGGCAGTTATAATATTGCACTTATAAAATCTCAGTGTTTATATGTTTCCAAGTTCCCTTGCAACTTTTTGGTTTCTGTTTCTTTAACCTCAATAGCAGGTTTCTTTTTCTTTAATCTAGTATCAACCTATCTGACTTGTATGAGGATTGTTTTCTTTAATCTAGTATCAACCTATCTGGTTTGTATTATGGACCAAAGCTGCAACCTTTCTGGCTTGTATTATGGACCAAAGCTGCTTAGATTTTGAAGGTTATGGGTTTTTCAGCACCATTAACATTACACCAACAATGTATTATTTTACCTTATTATTCTGTTATGAGCTGCTTTGTCGCTGCATATTCTAGTTGCCAAATGCATTATTTGGCAATAAGTTACAATATCTCACATATGAATCTTTGCATATAGCTGTTTGTATATATTATTCTCTTATGGGCTGATTTGTCACTCCATATTCTGGTTGCCAAATGCATTATCTGACAATAAGTTACTTGCACAGAGCTGTTTGCATGTGTAACAATGTGTATTAAACTGGAAAAGAGATTTGATGAAAAATAGATTTTATGCCAACTTAGATCTCTATCAACTTCGACATATTAATTTTTTTCCTGAATTTATAATAATAGTTAAATCATCTGAATTTTTCAATGGCGTCTGTTCTGCTTAAAATGCAGGCTTTATTGGTTGCACATGCACATTCTGCATTCACATTACACGTACACCATCACCTAATACTGGGCTGTAGATGCTGTCTGCAGGAGGAACAGTTAAATGTGATATTTCAATTCTGTATGGTCCTGCAAGTCACGCAATTCATGGCAGATAGAAATGTTTTATTAGGTAATATTTCAATATTTTAGAATTTAAGAGCTGTTACGTTTTCTATATAAAAATAAAGTGCAGTCCATCCCACTACACGCTTATTACTGAACTGAAAAAGAATAGTGGGCCAATGGCAAGTGGGAGGAAGTAAATCTCAGTGCAATCCATCCATTACAGGCTTATTACTGAACTGAAAAAGAATAGTGGGCCAATGGCAAGTGGGAGGAAGTAGATTAAAAATTTGAAATATTTCATGATTGCTCGGTAAGAGTGTGGTTGGGATTTTTTTTAAGAAAACTTATTCTATTCTCTTAATAATAGATGCACAGAATCTGCATCGATAGAAGTGCAGAGGTAATTTAAAAAATCAATACAGTTGCAGGTTAAGCATGTGCAAAGACGGGATTCCAAATTCAGGTTCTAGCATATGAAAAGTAAAATATTCTCCATAATTCTACTTATCAAATAACTCCCCATTCCATAGTAAATTCAACCGTTAAATACAAACAACTCATGCTTTCCGGTTCCTTAAATCCAAGGAATCTTTAAGATCAGTTGGATTTCTATTTTACAAGTTTATATATACAACGTTCATTTCATTTTTTTGACAGTTAGATATGGAGTTTTTCGGTTGCCGGCTGCACGCATCGAAACAGATTACCGGTCCATATAAAAAACCATCAAAACATAATACCGGTCCATATAATTGGCATTTCAGTGTAAACTAAAAAGAAAAGCCCAGGTAAAAGCCCATTAACGTAGTAGATCTCTGTTGAAAAAACTCTTATATTTGTAAATATAACCTGTCTTTTTTCAGAAAATACAATCTGCTATGAGTCTAAAAGCTTATCATCTTTTATGTCCATTACAACTTTTTATCATATATATCAACACTGATATAATATACTTACATAAAAAAAATAAAAAAAAATAACGTAGTAGATCTCATAGTGTGGAGGTTGTGTGTGTGCATGCATCTTGGAGTTTGTGACGATAATTAGCTCAATCAGAGTGTAAATTATATAATAAGTATAAAAATTTAAAAGAAAAAGAGATAATGAGAGTGTTGGAATGAGGAATTAGAATATAAATGTAATCATATAACATAGAGTATTCATGTTTAGCTTTTTCTCACAAAATTTATTATTATTTAATTTTTTTTTTATATAAATAAGTATACTATAAGTAAGTATATTATATCAACACTGATATAATATACCTATTAAAAAAATAAAAATAACGTAGTAGATCTCATAGTGTGGAGGTTATGTGTGTGCATGCATCTTGGAGTTTGTGACGATAATTAGCTCAATCAGAGTGTAAATTATATAATAAGTATAAAAATTTAAAAGAAAAAGAGATAATGAAAGTGTTGGAATGAGGAATTAGAATATAAATGTAATCATATAACATAGAGTATTCATGTTTAGCTTTTTCTCACAAAATTTATTATTATTTAATTTTTTTTTGAAAAAAAAATATTATTAGTGTTATTCCTTTACTCATAAACTTAGTTCATCTTTCACATTTTTAGTGATTGAACATCCTTGTTTAAGAATTGTTAGTCCTCATCAACTTTTTTTCATGTAGCTTTCTTCCATATAGGGAAACAAATTTCTTTCATCTAGGGAAGAACACTTTGTTTTGTTTCTTTAATATGTATCACTTGTTGGTTTGGGTGATTATTATTTCATTGTGATTTTATGTAGCTTTCTTCTATGTAGGGAAACAACTTTCTTTCATCTAGGGAAACTTTTCTTTCTTTCTCTAATATGTATCACTTCTTGGTTTGGGTGACTATTATTTCATTGTGATAAGATATAAGTTTTAGGGTGTTTTGTCTAGTTGTTCACTCTTGAATTATATAATTGCATTTACTTTTAGCTCCATATTAATTTTAGTGACAAAACCTTTTAGAATTGGTGTCATTAATTCTTTCTCATCAATATCTAGCATCAATGGTTTGTAGTTTGTAGATATTTAGAATATCCATGTTGAACACTAGATAAATTCAACTTAAACACATTCTCTTCGATATATGTGGTAATGGTGTATGGCTCATAGAGATTTAGATGATCCATGTTTAACACTAGAGAAATTCCTACGTGGGATGGTGGATCCAACTTGAACAGATTCTTTCCAATCTACATGGTGATGGTATAAGGGTCATATTTGAGAAGAATAAGTTGTCCTCCTTAAATCACTCTTCCATTAATGATTTTTGCAACTTGTTGATCATGCTTTGCCTTCTACAAAGCCTCTTGAATTTAATCATGAATCTTCACTCTGATCACCTTATGAATGGGTCCAAGAATGCTAATGGATCATTAGGACAAATCCAGTGAACATTTTAAAAGGTTATTTTTTGTCATACTATGCAATGCATAGCTGTAATTATGTTGTGCATATGGGAAGTTGACACCCCACGTCTTTGGATGTTTATGATTGAAAATTCACAATAATTGCACTATGGTGCAGTTTACTACCTTTGTTTATCCATTTATTTGTGGATGTAAGCTACTACTTCTATTTAACTTGTTTTCCATCAATCCACGCAATGTTTCCTAAATTTGATAAGAAATATATATTGTTGCAACCAAAGATGATCAACGATGGTAGACAAAGTTGCACCCACACTTCTTCTAAGAACAACTGCAACTTTGTATGTTAAAATTTCACAAAGCATCATCATAGACATTTTATTGAATTAATCCACAAATACCATCACATAATCATTGCCCTTGTTGATTTTCATTAAACCTCTAATGAGATCAATAAACACCACAAGCTACATTGTTTGCTTGAGAATGGAAATGATATATACTTGCTCGTCTTCCAATCCAAAGTTTAATATGCTAAAGGGGAAGACATATTATGAACTTTGTTGTTATTTGACACATTCGTGGCTAGAAAAAATATAGTACCATTGCAAATTGGTGGTCATTATTTCTACTCGAAAAAGTCGTTAAATTTGTTCAATGATGTGTGTCAACACCCTTTTGTAGGGGATATGATCTAGCATGTGATCATTCTTAGAACTACACTAACATCATTCTTAGAACTACACTAACATGTTCATATGAGCTCATGCTTGAAGATTCGTGTTTGAGATGAGTACAAGTGAGAGCCTAGACTTAAAGAAAATCAGGCTACAACGATATCCACATTAAATGTTTCACATGCATCCCATGCACATTGTTGTAATTGCTTTGTAACCATCACAACTGAATGTATATAATATAAATAATATTCAAGCTATGTAATTTGGTTAACTATCTTATAGACTTATAGATACTATATGTAAAATTGAGGAAACTTTAAGGTCAACAATGAACCTTCTAAGAAAAATAGTAAAATAATAAGAGCATATACCACATCAGACTATATTAAAGATATTATTTATTAAATATAAGTTTTATTATTTTATTGTTCATTGTTAAATATTTTTATTCAAATTGAATTAATATAGAACTAAAATAATAATAATATTGATTTTAAAATTTTATATCTACATAATAAATAGTAAAATTAATAATATATGTTAAAAAATTTATATTAAATAAAAAATAAATCTCATTTTTAACAAAATTTAACAAATAATAATATATCTAAACATTTTTGGTTTAAGATGAATCCTTTAATAAAATAAATATTTCTTTTAACCATTTAAACAAAGAATAAAGTAAACAAGGGTTACATGGCAACTCCCTGCAGGATTAGTTGGGAAATACATGTTAAACAATGAAACTTAATATAATTAAATGCATAAGTAATGAATATTTTTTGTCAAAAGATAATAATTGAGG
>ML777152.1:1028591-1042812 GCA_009831015.1 Picea engelmannii
ATATTGATCTTGGTGATGTTTATGAGTTGTTGTGTTATGCTTGGTTGATGCACATCTTGGTGATATTGTGTATATGGTTGAGAGTTGTATTGGTGATTGATCTTGCTGAGTAGATCTGATTTGGTTGATAAGATTGATGAGACAGGTTGTTGTGACAGGTTTTTTGGACAAGTTGTTTTGACAGGTTATTTGTACAGGTTTGGTGCATGGTTGATGTACTTGTTCATGGTACAGATTGAACGACATGTTGGTGCATGGTTGATGCACTTGTTTATGGTATAGGTTGATTATAGGTTGATGCATGGTTCAAGTTATTGGTACATGTTGATTGGTACAGGTTTACAACAATATATCTCACAATGATAGTGTGACAGTGGTTCCATCATTCTATTTATATGTCAGGGTAGTTGGACGGGGCAAGGACAGGTGGTTGTATCCACCTTATAGTTGTATCCGAAGAACATAGGGATTGTATCCTCCTTCTAGTTGTAGCTAGAGAATAGGGGAGTCATATCTCCCCTCAGGTTGTAGCTTGAGAAACTAGGGGGTTGGAGCCTCCTTCGAGTTGCAACTAGAAAAAAAAGGAAGTTGGTGCTTCCAATGAATGTAATTCTTAAAGAATATAAGTAAAAACATTCAGTGGTTTTCTCCCACTTTGGGTTTCCATTTAAAAACATTGGTGTACTTTGTATGTGTATGATTTCTCATTTGTTCATTGTTTATTTACTCAACAACTATTGGATGATAATGCTACATTGACTTAACACTTGCATTTTATGGTTAAAAAGGATTAAATTGATCTATTACTGATTCACCCCCCTCTCAATAATCCAACACTCGTAGCATCCAAAACCCTAATCCAATAACCCGGATTAGTCAACAACCCTAATTCTTTAACTAGAAATAGAAAACTATTGGTGAAAACCATGTGTAGAAAAACCACCCAAAAATGGACGCAAAATATCACCATTTTTGTTTTCGGGGGCGTTGCCCCTAACCCCTCGAGAAAAGGGGCACTTTTCCCCCTTCTCACCCCCCGCATGATCTGCAAAATGTAGACACTAGTTCTAACCATGCAAAGAATATAACACATATGCAACAAAATCTCCAATGTTGATGGTAATAATTGATTTTGACATCAAATTTCATTGTAAATTATTGAAATTTACTCTTTCACACTAATAGACATCGATGTATCAACATTTCTCTAAGGGAATCAATACACCAACACCTAGATGATATTTTATAGAGTTGACATAGTTGAATTTGACTATATCGATAAGATTTAACTATATCAACGAGATGTTGATGTACTAATGTGTCTATAAAGAAAATTACATTCCAAAATATATTGTGATGATTTATTTTAATTTATAAATTAGATTTTGAGAGAAAAAGGGGATTTTTTTTCATTTCTAATTCCTCATTTAATTCTCATTTCTCTTCTTCCCCTCTCCTTTTCTTCCTCATAGGGTTTCAAAGTTAGGGTTTCTAGTTTATGGAGGATATGGTTTCAATAACTTGAAGAGGAAGACATACATATATGGTTCTTCTCCTGGCCATAGTAAGAATCCATCCATTATTTTATGGTTTTGAATCTTTAATTTTTTTTTATTGTGTGTGTATGTGTGTGTGCATGTTCATGTGTGTCTTTGTGTTAATATTTTCATTCTTGGTTTTGTTTGTCAGTTTGAAGGATAAAGAACCACAACTCTACTCCTCCCATTGCATCCAAGGAAAATCCCATCTATTTATTTGTTTTTCTTACAGGTTGAAGGATGGGTGAATCCATTAATCCAGGTCACTCTTTTTCATAAGGTAGAAAAGTGGAAACAATATTCATAGACCCTTCATCAGATCAATTTTCAAGTTCTCAATTGATCTTTTATGACCTTAATTTAGAATTTAAGCAAGCCCTAAATAAATATATTTTTTTGTATCTATTAGACACTCGATTAAGGTATTAAGGAGGGTTTATTAAAATATTGTTTGAGGTCCTGATGAGCATTAGTTAAACACTTGATTGGGAATTAGGACATTGCTTGAGGGTTAGAACCTCAATCAAGGTCTTAAAATTGAACAATTTATTTTATCTTTTAAAAAGAGATTAAATAGGTCATGACGACGTTATTTCATTCTTCATAGTTTACATATTCCCAATCTAGGTATATATCAATTTAGCTTCCATACACCAACCTTGTGACCAAGCCAAGACATCCACTACACAATGCCATCTATAGGGAGGTGAATATATGGGGAGAGGTAAGTGGTTTATTTAAAAAACAAATTGTAAACTTAATGTAATTAGAATTTATTTTTTTGGTTTAAATTTTATCTCTAGTAGCATTTTTCCTACTAGAATTTCATTTTATTTTGTTTAAATTTGATCAATCAACAATGTTTCTTCTATTAGTTTTATTACTAACCAGCATAAATGTTACTGAATTTTTCCTAATCCCTTGAAAATGCATGAAGATTGAAAATTATCCATGGATACATGGTTGAAAATAGCACTAGAAACATAAATGTTGTCATTTTTTCTTTCAATTTATTTAGTTTAAAATAATTAACCTACAATATTTATGCTCCCAATTTGATTTCCAATTATGTACCATCAAGTATAAATACTTCCATAATTTTTTTAATGCTCCACTAAAGGATTGAGGATTGGGAATTACTATTGATACATGTTGGAGAATTTAATAAGCCATAGATCAACGGTTTTTTTTAATCAAACAAATCCTTGATCAAGGTCTTGACGAGGGTTAATTAAACCCTTGATCAAGCATTAGGACATTGAATAAGGGTTAGAACATTGATCAAGGTCTTAAACTTGAATAAGTTATTTTATTTAAAAAAAAATATATTAAATAAGCCATACTGGCCTTATTTCATTCTTCACAATTTACAAATGTTGAATCTAGGTATAGCTCAATTTAGCTTCCATACACCAACCTTGTGACCAAGCCAACACATCCACTACACAATGTCATCTATAGGAAGGTAATATATGAGGAGAGGTAAGTGGCTTCTTTAAAAAAAAAGAAATTGTAAACGTAATGTAATTAAAAAAAAARTGGTTTAAATTTTATCACCAGTAGCATTTATGCTTCTAGATTTTTTTATTATTATTAAATTTGATTAACCAACATTGCTTATGATAGTAGTTTTATTACCTACCATGTACTAGCAAGCAAAAATGTTGTTGGATTTTTATCAATCGTACAAAAATGCATGAAGTTCGAAAATTATCCATGGATACATGGTTGAAAATAAAACTAGAAACATAAATGTTATCATTTTTTTCTTTCAATTTCTTTAGCTTAAAATAATTATCCGGCAGGGTTTATACTACCAATTATATTTCCAACTCTATACCTTCAAGTAGAAATACTGTCAGAATTTTTTTAATGGTCTACTAAAGCATGGAGGATTGGAAATTATTATTGATACATGGTTGAGAATGTCAATGTTTCATGGAAACATGCAAAGGAGACCTAGCTAAATCATACACAAACACAACTTATCAAGAAAAGGAAGACATATACAATATGAAGAATGAGAATCAATGTATATTATGATCTATTCAATGAGTGAGTGATATTCACTCATATACAAAATGACATCCTATAATTAAGAAAAGCGAATAAGCAATGAGTTGTAGTGAGATTTTTTTATGAATGCATGCATAATAGTGATGGTCTAAAATTAGAAAGTCTAAAATAGAACTAGTTAGTTAACTCCCACTGAACTAGTGTGCCGAAAATAGAAATTTCTCCAACACCCCCTCTAAACATCACTGTGGAGTAAAAAACAAGTCCCGACTACTAGGCCATATTAGGTAATCATTTAAAATGCAACTAATGAACAATGAATAAAAATGAGGAAAGAGGGAAAACCACGTGTGAACAACCCCCCCCTCAAAAGACAATGTGTCAAAAGAAGAAAAGGAAGTTGCTAGGCAACTGTGTTTTTCACTACAAGACGATCCCACAAAGTAAAAAACTTCTTCTCACTAAAAGTCTTCATGAAGATGTAAAAATATTTATGGATCTGATGAAGTCCTTTGGAAACCTGTCTAGCCTTGTACCTCTTGATCCCGTGGACCTGTCTGCACCTAAAAATATTCCTTTCTGGTGGAAGTGGAACTACATGCCAATTATGATTCTTTAGGAGTGAGTCATAATCCTTTTTCATGGTTTCTTTCCATAATGGATTTCCCAAGGCCTCAATATAGAGTCGCGGATCAGAAGATTGAACAATATAGCAATGCATGGGCATCACAGGTTCTGAAGGTAAAAGTACATGAGAAGGCTCCTCAAGATGAGATTGATTCCTCCTCGAATCCAATGAATTCCCTACAAGGATACCTGTTGCCTGAAGTGTGAACTATGCCTTCTTGGGCATCTGTTGAAGCTTTAGTGTTGGCTTCTTATCTGGATGTACTACCTGCTTGTTTCCATGTACATAATCTGAGTGTATGGAATAATCTCTAATGTCTGAAACTAATGGAAGCACAAGAGTATACACATGTTTCACTAGATGTGCATGCAAAACACTCTCATTATGTGTAAGTAGAAAAGTGGAATCATCATCAGAAAACTTAGTGAATTTATACAAGCTTGAATTGATCCACCTCACCAATTTCAATGATGGAATTGTCATGCATGTCAATTACTGAAACTGAATCTGATGTAAATTAAACCTTTTTACCTTTCTGAGTGATCTGATAAACTAAGAACATATTCATAGAAAGATTTGGAATATATAAAACATTCCTAAAACTTCCATTATGGAGTTCCACTCTCCCTTCTCCTGCTACTGGTATTGGAGTATCATCCCCCATGAGAATAGGGGGTCTTGAGCATGGACTCAAAGAAGAGAAAATTTCCTCTTTTGCTGCCATATGATGAGATGCACCATAATCTATAATCCATGAATGAGATGAGGAATTAATTTCAACAAGAGCATGCTGAATACCTTTCTTAGGAGCATGATCTTCTTCCTTCTGCTTCTTGACTCCCTCTAGAATGAAGTTTCCCAGGTTGTTCTGTTGAAGTGCATGTTCTATAAGATCAATCTGTTTCTTCATGCATGTGGATTCTTCATGATTCATTTTATTGCAGCAAGTGCACTGCTTTCCCTTCTTCTTATTCTTAGAATCCGAAGAGTCTTTGGAACTTGAAGAATCGTTAAAGGGTTTGGAATATCCCTCCTTCTCGTTATGTTTCTCCTTCCTATTGTTTTTGGATGATCCTTTTCTATCATGCATGGTGAGTGAATGTGCTTTGAGATCCTTGATTAGGACCATATGAATGATTTTTGTATGCTCATGTGTGAGAGACTCAATGAACTAAGCCATCATAGGCATTTTGCAATTTGTTCCAAAAAGACATCTACCAGAATGGAAATTGGAGACATATACACCGTATTCTGGTCCTAGCTTGGAAATGATTGTTATAATAATTTGTTTCTCTTGTGTAGACTTGTCAATACCACATTCAAACAAGCTCAATATCAAGGATTTAAATTTAGTAAATAAATCATATATATTATCAAAACTTTTAGGGTCTAAGGTATTCAACTCTACCTCAAGCATATGACCTCTCATCTCGTCCTACTTTCCAAAGAGTCATTCCAAGGTGGTAGAGATCTCATTTGGAGTCTTGCATGAAACAACATGAAACAATAAATCAATGGACATTAACTCAAGGAGTAGTCATGTAGCCTCATCCTTACGGTTCACCCATATGGTATTCTCAAGCGCTAATTTAGGTTATGTTTTTGTCACCATCGTCAAATTGTACAGTCCTTTTCTTTTGAGTTAGAATGAGGCCTTCAGATTACATTCAAAATGTTGTACGGTGTGAGTATTATCACCAAACGTGATTGAATAATTTGCATAGTCTCCATCCCTGCTATTGATTCTGAAAAGATGCTAAAAACCCAGATCGTGGATTCCAAGATATGACTGATGGTTCTATGGAAACTATAAATATGATAAAACAAATATATCTCCTAAAATACAATGTGGGTTCTGGATATTTTTTGTGAGTGTTAGTGCTAGAAGTTTCCCCTAGACTGCTATAGGGTCAAGCCTAGAACATCTTAGTTATTGCAATGATTTTTATAAATAAGGATGTGTTTTGGGTTTTGAAAGAAGGTGGATCAGGTAGATTGAAAGAGAAAGAATAAGAGAAATAAGCTAAATGAAGATCAGTAAAACACCATTGGGCATGGAGTCAAGTAAACAACCTGTTGATCGAAGGCAACCAAATTGCATATTAGATAAGAAGTTTATATGAAAATGGGTAGAAGAATAGGGAATAAACAAAAAGTAGAATACCTATTAAGAAAATATTCTCTTTTCAAAATGGATGAAAAGGTACTTGAAACAAAACACACAAATAGTAGGAAGTCACAAAAAAATATTTACCGCTCAAGAATCTATTATCCATGGGAAGCCATTGATTCTTAATGTCTGCAATTTGTTCAAGCAAGATGAAAAACATAGTGTAAAACTAGGAAGATGAAAAACATAGTGTAAAACAAGGGAAATCACAATCTAATAAAACAATTGTCATAGATATTCAATGCCAGAAGCGATCATAGAATAAGATCCCCTCAGGCTTACACTAACACACACTCAATGTCTATCTCATCAAATTCCTTCTCTAGCCTCACCCTCTCGGGCCTCCCCCTTTAAATGAAAAATCATCTAATATATATAGTCCCCCCATCTTCATATGTTCCTATTTTTATATAAACAAAAATCAATAAACCAAATCTAAATATGGTTACAAATAGGTGTCGAATACTAAATTTGTTGTAGACCAATCTCCTTCTTTGTTTTCAACAAATCTTCCTTTGACTACTACTTAGTTTCCATTTGTTCATTTTCTTCCAATTGTGCCTTTAATTCTTGAGAGGTGGTTAAAGCATGGAATTTGATCTCAAAGGTCTCGAATGCTGAAGATGCTCTGCCACTTCTGCTCAATATGTTGGCCTAACTTTTTGGATCTAGAGTTAATATGCTATGGAAATATGGAAGTGATAAGAGTGCTTGACACCTCAACTACCATTTACTGTTGCTAGGTGCTTTGGAAATCAGGGATGTAATGGACTATTTGAATATTTTGCCACATGTTCATGGAATATTTAACTACTACCTAAAAATTCTCATCGAACCCTAGAGAAAATATTTGACTTGTTATTCCTTCTCCTAAAAACTTGGAACTAAATGCTACATCGCTACCTAAATAAATGAATCAAATTCTCTGCCACCAAATACTCTGCCATCTGTAATTTTGCATAAAAAATATGGATATGCTTACTTGAATCCTATTACTTGTGGATACCATCGACAACTATTGATAATGAACATGACTTCTCTTAATAGGTGGTTTTTTCCTCCTGTTCACCTCGCATTTTTCTCTACATATGCAATCAAATAAGGACAATCAAAGAACAAGCTTTTCAACCATTCAAATCCATCAACAAGCATCTGATTCTCTTTGCCCAAAACTAAAACTGAATTTCATCGAGCTTTAAGCAATCATATTGAAATTTTTCTTGTGAGATATACCTTTCTTACCAAAGGCATACTTTGGTTTTATTATGAGAGACATGTTGATATTGGGTTTTTCAAAGAAGTTGTGTTTTCGTCAATATTGGTATAGAGGTTGCAAAAGTTGGAAGTGGTGAACTTGAAACATCTGATAAAAATGGGGTCCACTCTGAGGGTGTTCCAACTATACCTTTGAAATGGGCATCCCATTTTCATATTGGGAAAAATGCCCTTCACATTATAAGCCACATATCCACACACAGTGCATGGAAATCGTGATGAAAAGGTAGTACACAAAGCTTCTCTCCAACCTCATAACTTTCTAGACAGTTGCACATGCATTAGTCCCACATGATTTTTATGTAACTGCAATAAAAGACTTTACTTCACAAAGACTCAAGTCACATCCTCACGATTTAGTAAAAACCTTGATCTGAAATGTCGAATCTGGAACCTCTGGACAAAGAAAAATGTTAACAATACAACTGATACTACAAGAAGAGATAAGAAGGACACTACCACCATTGACCATGCCTTATTTTTGAATTATGGAAAAATATAACATCTTCAATCCATATCCTTTACATATTGCAGGAGTGCATTTGCAGTTTGCTTGGCCACAAATACAACTTTGATGTGAATGGTAGAGTTTCCTAACATTGTCACAGTTCCTCTCCATATTCATCACTGTAAATAATAATAGCTTCATAGCCAGCTTGTTGAACAATGTGAACCTTTAATTCAAATGTGAATCCACCACACTCAACTAAACAAATGGAGAATAATTTCCATTCTTAGGAGACAAAACTCCATGCCATTTCTTAGTTCGCTCAAGTGCCATTGGAGAAATCATAACAACATGTCCATCCCAACCTGTGAACGTAACTTATGTGTCAATATTCTTATGCTTCAATGTGCATTTCTCTGAAAATAGAATCTAAAATCTGGATAGTTTCTAGAACAGAGTCAACACCTGCATATATGACAATCATCGCTTGAACTTCTCTTTTTGACACCATACATGCACAAAACCTCAGCAAATAACACCTTCATCTCTATTACAATCATTTAACACCTGTAAGCATGTCATTAGCACACTGTATCTGGCAACCAACCCTTTGATCAATAGCTGAAAGAATATTGTTTGAAATTTCCTCTTAGCACCAAGAGTTAGGGATTTAAATCTGTGTTGTTTTCTTTTTATTTATTTTCCCAATGCCACATATCCCACCTGTGTTATGCAAAAAAGTTTGCATCTATTTGTAAGCTAAGAATTCTACACTATTGATTGAAGTGTAATGCACTTTATTCTTCCCTATGAGCTTGGTGCTTGATGACTTGTGTGTTGGTGCTTGAGCCCTAAGTTTTAACTTATGTGCACTGCCTTGACTATATATTAGATTTGTTACGCCCTGTGTATGTTTGTTCTCCCATGATGACTGGTATTGTGTTGCTAACTCATCTTGTGTGTTGATTGCAGGTGCACTCGCTCTGGAGATTGGCCCTCGGGCCAATATTTTTGTCGGAATGAACATGAAAATAGACTGACCTTTTTCCAATGTTGGCTCTTGAATGTATACAATATTAAACATAAGTAGTCTAGATATGGCACGAAAACAAATCTGGCGAATAATTTAAGGATTTTTTAAGAAATGATATGATGTTTTATGATGGTGCTACAAGAAAAAGACTTTTCCAGTAGCACACCTGTATCTGACACATGTGCTGATGGAACATAGCACAAAATTAAAGATTATTTTCTCTTGTAGATCAGAGTACTAATAGTGATCATGAGCATCCCTATGTCATATGTCTTTGGTCAAAATTTCAGCCCGACCCAGATTGTGGATTTCGAGATATGGTTGTTTTACTACAGAAAACCAATTTTCTAGAGTGTCTCACCCTAGCAATGGCTAGACTGAGAGAACGTTGCACCCTAGTGAAATATACAGTGTGACTATGTCACAACCTAGAAATGGATAGGCTGTATCGATTTCATAAAACTAAATGTCACACCTTGGTGAAGAATACAGTGCGACAATGTCACACCTTGGATGTGTATATGTTGTGTTGATTCTTGAAAAAAAAAATTCATAAGTTTGAGTGCGACTGTCATGCCCTAACAATGGATCAACTGCGTCGATTCTAATTGTCGCACCTTTTGATAGGGATAGGCTGTGAATCTGGCGAAAACTATGCTTACTCAATAATTAAATCCTCTTTTTCTCTTCTCTGGCTTGTCTAGGTTTCCTCAAGCAACTCAACTCTAATACCATGTCAATGTTTCATGGAAACCTGCATAGGAGACCTAGCTAAAGCATACAAAAACAAATATTATCAAGAAAATGAAGAGATATACAATATGAAGAATGAGAATCAATGTATATTATGATTTGTTCAATGAGTGAGTGATATTCACTCATATAGGAAATGACATCCTATAATTAAGAAAAGTGAAGAAGAAGTGAGATTTTTTTAGGAATGCATGCATGATAGTGATGATGTAAAATTAGAAAGTCTAAAATAGAACTAGTTAGTTAACTCCCACTGAACTAGTGTGTTGAAAATAGAAATTTCTCCAACAGAGAATAACATTGTCCTTATTTTCATTTTTTTAATTTTGAAATAATCAATCATCATTGTTTATACTTCCAAATCGTGTATCAGCATGAAAAGTTTCTATTGTATTTTTTTCAATCATATAGTAATGCATGGAGTATAGAAAATTAATTGTTGGTACATTGCTGAAAACATTTACTAGCAATGTAAATGTTGCCCATTTTGTTTTGTCCTAGTTTGTAACACCATGATGAATTGTACATGTTATGTAGAGAATAAATATCTATGTCCCCCCAAGTCGGTTATTTCATTAAAGACAATAAACCTAAATGAAAATGAGGAAGTACCATAGGCCAAAAACCACCACACGCTCCCTATTAAGGAAATTATTTTCCAACAAATTGTATATCAGAAGAATTTAAAGGTTTGGCACACTACCTATTGTTATTAAACTTCAAGTTATTTTCCATGAGTTCAAAATTAGGTTGTTTGTCACTAATTTTTCTTTTATAGATCATTTGCAATGTGGAGGCACTATCCCACCATAGAACACCATAGAGACAATATTTCACCTATGAGTGTATATGGAGTTAATTTCAAGTTTTGGTCATAAGGAAGGGTATTAGGTCTTATAGTATGGTTTAGGGAAAAGAACAAGGGTTGTAAAACCTAACTATTATTTCTAGTATTTATGGGCCATGTGTATGGCCTTAAACCACCACATAAACCTTAGTGAGGGAACACTTCATAAACTTGGGGATAGCTACTATGTTTTTCAAAATAGATGAAGTTAAATATAAGTCATTTTCATCCAAGTAGGAAATCAAATAAAATCTCATTTTTGGTCTTCTGAAAGTTTCCAAGTTGAAAAAAAAATTCACTCGAGATAATATGATCCTAATAAAAAAGAACATCCTCATGAAATAAGAGGTTCAATAAAAACAAAACATACTTTGGGATAAAGGTTGTGGATTTTTGTTCAATGATTTTGGTGAACAACCATGCAAAATCATTATAGGGGTATGTCCAAGAACATACCTATATTTGGGAAGAGTTTTCATAGTAAATCCGATGACTTTAGGATAAATATATTCAATATTTCCATTCCTCCATGGTTGGCCTTCAAGAAATAATCTTCTTTAGAGATTTTGAATGTCATGGTATGCTTTGGGATCCTGCGAATCCTCTTGAACATTGGAGGTGCTAAATAAATAGGTGTCTTCCCTTGAAATTGAATTATTCTCTTCTCATTGTGGAAATTATCCACACACCAAAGAACTAATTCCTTAAAATATGATACCTCGTGAATCCCAAACTTTATTTGAATTCGTCTCTTTAGGTGAAAGTGTTGAGTACCATTTGAATGCATCGAAAAACTTGAATGAATGGTCCTCACATATAAGTGTATTTACAGTGTCTCCACAATAGATTTCTCTTTTCTTATTGGGAATATTTAGCAGAGGTTGATTATAATGAAAAGGGGGTGGTTCTATCGAAGAAAAAATTTACAATAAGGATTCAATATCTTACTAAATTCTCTAGGTATTTTCTTAATGACACATGTTGTAGAACTTAGTTCAAAATTGTTATTTACATGATTTGATTGATATTTAAGGCAGATATTCTATGAGAATCATGTTATTTAATAATGTTTTTAATTCATATCATGAGCCAACTGATGTGGCAATAGGATCATAAATGTTCTCAGAAATGTGACTACATACCGGGATGAATGGAAAATGGTTAAGTAGGAAGGTGTTTAAAGTGAGTAATGGGGAGTGTGTTTTGGTGATTGCATAAATATGGGATGCGAGATAGGGATTGGAAGGTATATACAAGGGAAGGACTTCTACATCTACAATCAACGTAATGGGATAAGTATCGAAAGAGGTTTATTTTGAGTGATGTAGATGTGGGGAGTTATTTTTTGAGGTTGCAGGTTGCAGGGTGATGGAAGGGGATATGTGAGGGACACTCTCGCATCCACAATCAATCAAAGAAATAGTTTAAGTATCAAAATGGTTCAATTTGTGGGTTGCAGAAATACACGAGTCATTTCGGAGTAGGTGGAAGTGCAGGATATGGGTTTGCGGGGTGCAGACTTTTTAAAGAATCATTTACCCCCGCAATGGGACTCCCACAAATAGGAAATTGACTAAGTATGAGGATAAAAAGGAAAATGAGTTAGTGTTAATGTTGTGGACTTACGGGCTTGCAGGATTGTAGAACTATAGACTCGTGATGACTATGGATGGTGTTCTCGCAATCTGCAAAAGTGAAAAAAGGACTAAGTTTTAGGGAATACAAGAAAAATGAAAAATAACTAAGTATAGACCATAACGCACAAACTTTGATCAACAAATGTTGATCAACAATAGTTTCATTTCATAATTGAGAAGAAAAGAGCATAACATAGGCCTCACATTCTAGCTAGGTTTTTCCCATATTGGGTTTTCCTAAGGTACTTCTTGTGTTCATTGTGTGGATGGTGTGTTATTTTCTTAGCTTCTTTCATTTATTTTTAGTTATTTCAGAATTTCCAAGCATTAAACTAGTAACATTAAATATGAATCTTAAGTAAGGAATTGCATAATAATAGAATGATGAAACTTGTAAGATTTGTTGTGATGACTATTCTAGTGGAATATCCACAACATTTAGTAGACCACATGTAAATAACATTTAGGTTGGTGAGTCCATTTTGAGATGAATAATACACATACCAAATTGGTGACATCGTTGTAATGGATCACTTTCTTGAAGAAGTGAAGAAAACAAAATAATTATATTATCTACATAGGTTTTATGCCTAAATATATATATTTTCCAATATAGTCATTTGGTGATAGAAACTCAAATACAACTCATGGAAATCAAAGTGAAGAGAGGTGAATTGTTGAGAGATGTTAGAAGTTGACTGTGAAATTATTATGGAGATTTGCATTCTTATAATCCATTGGCTAGATGAGTAAACTATATGCCAATTTTAAGGTTTGTAATTAGTGTACTAACTTAATTTTGCAATCAATTAATGTAATGTTTGATTTCTTTGCTTATGTGTTAATTTCCCATGTTTTTTAAATTTATTTCCATCATTTGGACAATAATTTTCATTTTGTGTTTCATTGATATTATATAATTGAAAGGATTTTCCATTTTTTTTTGTTTATTTTCAATATATAGAAAACATCATAATATTTAAACATGTCTTAAAAAAATTAAGATTTAATAAAGGTGAATCTATGAAGGTGTGTCACACATTCTATTGAAATGCAACAATGGAAATTTGATATTTTAGGTATTTTGTACATTGAAACCCTCAGATCTCATATATCCATTGAGAATTTTGTTGTGCAACAGAAAAGACAATTTGTAAGGAATTGTGTTATCTTTCTAATCATTTTTTTTTCAAAACTTTTTGACATCATTTATTGTTTCAAATTTTCTTTTAATTATATGTTTCCCCTTCTTTTTTTTTAAGTTAACAAGTGACTTTTGTTCAAAAAATTTATTTCAGTGATATATATATATATATATATATATATATATATATATATATATATATAATGTATTTCGTCTCATATATTTTGATTTGATTTTGTAAATTTGTATTATTTTTTAGTGAATAATTAATATTTTGTTCACATTTTATACACTTTTATGTTCCAAAAAAATATTTTTCTCCTCTTTGTGTAAAATTAAAAAATTGAAATACCATTTTGAAGAGTAAGCATCCAGAAGTATCCTACATATTTATTTTTTATTTTTTTGTTGTGTAATTTTTAAGATATTATTTTTCGTTGGGGGCCTTTAATATTCGGGAGAAAGAAGATTGTGTAAATTTATAACTAACTAAATTAAAAATATAGTATGAAATTGAAAAAAAGAAAATTCTTTGTCATTGGATAGATGATTCAATGATTACTCTATAGGTATCAAGTCCGTCACTTTACATGGAAAACATAGTTACCAACTTAATGAGAACTGTGACCTCAAAACGAGAACTCTATCCCTTAAAATCCATATTTTTGCATAAAAAACATGAAAATCAACCCCCAAATCAAAAAGTGGTGCTACCGGTAGCACCATTTTTTG
>ML777152.1:1060080-1077140 GCA_009831015.1 Picea engelmannii
AAAAGTATGGAACCATAATTTAATTAAGGACACATAATTACATGAAAAATCTTAATTTAAAAAAATAAATGGTGTACAACATTTTTAACATTGGATTGAGCATGGAAATATGATTAAAAACACCACTGAATAAAAATTAAAAAAAAAATAAAAAATAAAAAATAGAAAAGTTTGAAAATAGATGAAAAAACACTGTTGAAAAAAAAAATAAAAAAAATTGAACAATTTGTAAATAAATGAAAAAACAAGCATTTAAAAACAAAAATGTAGAAACCTTATGTATTAGAAAATTTAAAATATCAAAAAACCACTTAAAAAGGGAGGGGGGTGTTACCGGTAGTACCATTTTTAAAAACGAGGTAAAAAACTTGACCCCCCCCCAAAAAAAAAATGAGAACTCTATGGAGTTCTCGTTAAGTTGGTAACTATGTTGGAAGAGATGAAGGAATTTCAATCCCTAGAAGATGTAGTTCCATGAAAAGTAAAATCAATGGGGAAGGTTTGTTGAATTTTAAAACCTCGATCAAGGTTTAGACCTTTATTGAGGGTTTACATTACCTCAACCAAGGGCTTTTAGAAACCTTGATCAAGGTCTCATTTTAACATAGGCCATTGATAATGGTTTTAGGCTCCCGATCAATGTTTTACCCTGATCAAGGTTTTAATCCTTAGATAGAGGTTTAAAACCTTGATAAATTGATTAAAAAATCATTTGAGGACATTCCTTGATCGAGGGGATATGTAGACCATTTCTTCCCACCCCACTTGCCGAAAAGTGTGACAAAGTTTCATGGCTTCACTCAAAAATATTATTCAAATGCAGGATTGGCATAGAATGCATCAATTGATCATAACACATCATAGTGGAACAATAAAAGTGTAGTGGAGCTATAACACATAGGTCCAAGTATTGAAAACTGGCTCTATTACATTTAGCCATAAACACTCATTAACAGTTGGAAGTTTTACATGATGTAAATTGGTTTGAAAATGAAGGATTCCATAGACATTTAGCTGAAGATGATTATTGAGAATCTTTAGCTCTTTTCAATCAGGATGAACATATTCCTTGGGAGGAGATGAAATATTTATGGGTTTCTGTTGGCACAGGCTTATTTTGGGAGAAAGATATATTTTGGGCATAGGCCTGATTTTGGAAGAGAAGGTCTATTTTTGGAGTGAGCGCCTTAGGAGGAAGAAAAACAACATGCAAAAAAAGAAGGAAAAACAACATGTAGGAGGAAAATAAACATGGTGTGCATGCAGACATGCCTAACCATGTTAGGGTTAGGGTTTTTGGCACATATTGTAATGGATATAAGCCAACAGAGTAGTATAAATAAAGACCTAGGAGGTCTATGTTGGGGGTTCAGAAGCTATTGATTGTTGTAAGTTTTGTTATGGTTATTGTGCTAGAGTGGAATAAGTTAGTGTTTGAGATTTAGGTTACAGGCTAAGGACACTGGTGTGATCTAGTCAACCTCCCGGAGGGTACTTACCCTCTTTTTGATTGTATTATTGAATATGTAATGCGTGCAACGCAGATTTTGCAACAAAATAAATAAAATAGAAGAAGAGTCAGATCTTTGTGAACATAGCCCTAGGAGGGGGTGAACCATGGTAAAATATTGTGTTCTACATGTTGTGAATGATTTATTTTAGTATTATGTTAAAAATTAGTTAAAGAATGAATGGTTAAATCTAAATATAACAACATGCATGCATAAGTTAATGATGAATGAATCCTAGAATTACATAAATGATAAATGATGATGTATAAGGGAGAGAATCTAAAAACAATACCCACTCCTTCCTGGACTACAAACACTTGATTATTGCAGTCCCCCATAAATATATCCCGAGTGAGACTACATTGTGCACAATGTTTCCTTCTGTTTTAACAGGAGGGCCGATAGTGTTAGAAAAACAGGATCGTAGAGAAATAAAACAAAACAAATGTGAAAATAACAAACAAAAGATACACAATACAATAGAGAAAAACATATACATGGTTCACTCAGTGTGGCTATGTCCACTAGAGAAATTTCCAGGTCCTTCCTTTATTATTATCCAACAAAATGAAGGGATACAACCTAGAAAAAACCGGCTATAACTTCATTTTCTTTCTCTCACAGTCTCCTATCTCAGAATACAATATTTTCCATGATACATAGCCATAATACATTTCCCTCATAAAAGAGGGTTTCCTTCTAGGGGAAAAAACCCTAACATAACTTCTACCGTCAGATCTGCGATCTTATAATAAACAGTTTAGATTTACTATGAAATTACAATATACATTTACAAGGCAATTTTTCCTTCAAGGGCTTCACCCTCGAACCCTCARACCTCGCAAGAGAGGTAACCCCCTTTGCACTCCCCCGCATGGAGGAGTGTACATTCTTCTGGGGTGTAAATTATTCATGGGGTATAAACATAGAGGAAAACAAATAACTTTGAATCARGAAGATAATCAGGCTCCGCAACCAATAATCTCCCACTTGGAGACTAATCTCAACAAATCCAYAGTTGTTGAATATACCGAACTATGATCCTTCTTGGGCCTGAAAAATTTCTCATCTTCACCTTCATGCTTGAATRCYAGCTAAAACTGAGCAGGAACTTAGTTTATCCCTAGTTACTCCCTTTGTTAACATGTCTACAAGATTCTGGCTAGTGTGTATATTTTCCAACTTCAAATGTCCATCTTCCAAGACAAATCATATGAAATGGTACCTRATTTTTATATTCTTAGTCTTCGAATGGAAGGATGAGTTGTTAGCAAGATGAATAGAACTCTCACTTTCAAAGTACAACCTTCTATTCTCCTGCTCCTTTCCCATGCCTTTGTTGTTGAAAGTGAAACAACCTTTTGCAATTTCGAAATCCAACTTATTGTTGTTCCACCTATAGTAAAAACATACCCTGTGGTGCTCCTCCTACTATCTTTATCACTTGCCATATTTGAATCAATATATCCCTGTAGAATAGTGTCTAAACCTCCAAAACATAATGCATGAGTAGCAGTATCTCTCAAATACCTGAGAATCCACTTTACTTTCTCCCTATGTTCTTTACCTGGATTGTTCATATACCTGCTCACAACTCCCACTGCATTTGCAATATATGGTCTTGTGCAAACCATTGCATACATCAAGCTTCCATCTGCTGATGAATAAGGGACCCTGGACATGTATTATATCTCCTCTCATATATTTGGACACCTTTCCTTAGTTGATTTGAAATGACTAGACAAAGGTGTACTAACTGGTTTTTCATTCTACATTCTAAACCTCTCCAACACCTTCTCTATGTACTCACCTTGAGACAATGTCAATTTGTGATTTTTCCTATCTCTTGTTATTATCATACCAAGGATTCTCTTTGCAACACCCAAATTGTTCATTACAAAGGAATTATCTAATTTCTTCTTAAGCACATTTATATCTTGCATATTAGACCCAACAACAAGCATGTCATCTACATACAATAGCAAGATAATATAGCTTCCATTTTCTAGCCTTTTAAAATAAACACAGTGATTAGAATGACATCTACTATAACCTTGTTCTATCATAAACCTATCAAACTTCAAATACCACTGCCTTGGAGATTGCTTTAGGACATACAAGCTCTTCTTTAACCTGCTTACCAAATTATCCTTCCCTTTGACCTCATACCCCTGTGGCTGCTACATATAAATATCTTCCTCTAAATCTCCATAGAGAAAATATGTTTTTACATCTAACTGTTCAAGATGAAAATATTTTAATTCCACAAGACTTAAAATTGTCCTAATTGAAGTAATTTTAACAACAGGAGAAAATATTTCATCAAAATCTATACCTTTATTTTCTGCAAACCCTTTTACAACAAGTCTAGCCTTGTACCTCTTTTTTCCTCCATCTTCTTCTTTCAACTTGTAAACCCATTTATTTTGTAATTCTCTTTTTTCTGTAGGAAACTGAACCAAATCCCAACACTGGTTATTTACCAGGGAATCCATTTCCTCTTTCATTCCTTGCTCCCACTTCTTTTTAGTGTCTACCTACATTACCTCTTCATAACATTCTGGTTCACCAGAATCAATCAACAATAAATACTACAATGAAGGAGAGTATCGTTCAGGGGGTCTACTTAACTTGGTAGATATTCTAACAACATTTGGAGGAGTTTGAGGTACCTGCTGCTCCTATTGTTGTACATTTTGATTTTCTGGTACCTTTGGAGTTTCTTTTTCAGTAATCTCACTAAGCACTGCATATTCTGGTTTTTCTTTTTCTTGTATCTTTCCCTACAACTGATCTTTGTACATGACCTTCTCATTGAATATGACATCTCTACTCCTAATGATTTTGTTATTTTCATAATGCCATAAGCGATAACCAAAATCATTAACACCATATCCAATAAAGGTACACTTCTTGGATTTTTCCTCAAGATTTGTTCTATTTTCTTTCTCAATATGGACAAATGCTTTACCGCCAAAAGTATTAAAAAATGAATAGTTTACCTTTTTACATGTCTATGCCTCCTCTGTAATTCCACCATCGAACAAGCTTGAAGGTACTATGTTTATTAAGTAAACAACAATATCTACAACATCTTCCTATAACTGTAAGGGCAAACCAACATGCAATCTCATACTTCTTGCATGCTCCATGATTGTCCTGTTCATCCTTTCTGACACACCATTTTCTTGTGGTGTTCCTGCAACTTTGTTCTCTCTACGAATCCCATGGTATGAACAGTAATCATCAAACTTCTTGTTGCAATATTCACATCCATTTTCTGATTCGAGACACTTCAACCTTTTTCCTGTCTCATTCTCAACCAAAGCTTTCCATTTCTTAAAAGTATCAAAACATCATATTTTTTTCGAATGCAATAAACCCAAGTTTTTCTAATTTCATCATCAGTAAAATTAACATAATAACGAGAGCCACCAAGAGATGATACTTGAGTTGGTCCCCATACATTTGTATGCACAAGCTATAACCTTTCACTCTTCTTTTCTTTTCTGACTCTGATAAATCTAACTCTCTGTTGTTTTCCATAAACACAATGCTCACATAAATCCAAATCAATTTGTATAAGATCTAGAAACAAGTTTCTTTTGATAAGTATCTGCATCCCCTTCTCACTCATGTGTCCAAGAATATGATGCCACAATGTTGTATCCACTCCTTTAGAAGCTAAAGAGATAGAAGAGTCAGTATTACCAATACATAAATACAATGTACCTACCTTCTCTCCTTTTTCTATCACCAATGATCCTTTGGTGACCTTCCACACCTTATCTGCAAATATGAATATACAACCTTCACTTTCCAACTACCCAGTTGAAATTAGATTTTTCCTTAGATCTAGAATATGTCTTACCTCTTTCAACGATCATTGGTTTCCATTCCTTTTCTTTATTTTTACCTTTCCCATTCCAACAATTTTGCATGGTGCATCATCACCCAAATGAACTTGTCCAAAATCACTTTGAACATAATCTAGAAAATGTTTCCTATGGGGTGTGGCATGAAATGAAGCCACCGAATCTACTACCCAAGACTCAAAAATATTATCTATAGAAAGAATCAAAGAATCTTGTAACAGATCACCTGTTACATTTTCTTCCTGATTTTTCTCATGATGTCCATCTCTTTGTTTCTTTGGAGCTCTACAATTTTTCTTCATATGTCCTTTCTTCCCATAATTCCAACACTCTATCTTTCCCAGTTTGGATTTGGATCTGCCCTTCTTAGAATTGCCACGATTTTCTTAGCCCTTTCCTCTATCCTTTTGTATTCACTTGTTCTCCATGTTCAATGTATTACCTGATGTCTCACCTGTTATTTTCTGTCGCATTTCCTCGCTAAGGATAACACCAACAACATCATCAAATTTTAAAGTTCTTGAACCAAAGACATAGTTACAACCATGACAAAGCCATTCCATCTTTCTGGCAATGAGCACAATATTAGAAGAGCACAGACCTAATCATCAAAGTCCACTTGTACAAAACTTAGTTGATTAGTAATTGTATTAAATTCATTTAAATGATCTGCAACAAACTCACCTTCTGACATCTTCATATTAAATAATCTCTTCATTAGAAATACCTTATTGGACATCGAGGGTTTTTCATATAGTTTATCCAATTCATCCATCTGCTCCTTTGTTGTCTTTTGTTTTGAAATATTGAAAGCCACTGACGCTTCCAAGCTTAGTCGTACTATTCCTAGTTCCTTTCTGTCAAGAACCTTCCATTCTTCGTCCTTCATGACCATCAAATTCTTTGTTATTCCTCCCAATGGTAGGAATAGATCCTTCTGATATAAATAATATTCCATATGCATCTTCCATAATTGGTAGTTTTGGCCATTAAATTTCTCTACCCTAAACTTTCCATCTCCTTCCATTGCTCCCACTCGAACCGGGAACCCTCTTTTCCTGCGAGTTACCTTTCACTCTGATACCAGCTGTCAGAAAAATAGGATCACATAGCAATAAAATAAAACAAATGAAGAAATAAAACACAGAAGATACACAATAGAATAGAGAAACATATATATATGGTTCACCCAGCGTGGGCTATGTGCACCATAGAAATTTACAGGTCCTTCATTTATTATTATCCAGCAAAATGGAGGGATAGAACCTACAACAAGCCCATTGTAAATTACTCTTCTTTCTCTCACAGTCTCCTACCCCAGAATAAAATATTTTCCATGATACATAGCCGCAATAAATTTCTCTCATAAAATAGGGTTTCCTTATAGGGAAAAAATCTCTAACATAACTTCTACCATCAGATCTACGACCTTATAATGAACAGTCTAAATTTACTATGAAATTACAATATACATTTACAAGAAATTTTTTCCTTCTGGGGATTCTCCCCCAAACCCCCGCTTTCCCCCAGATGATCTAGGTGGATATTGGTGGCCACCCACCTTTTCCAACTGGCTCAAAACAATTTTCTGGCATTTTTGGTAATTTACTATTTTTAGCAGTTTTTAATTTCTGGGGCCATTTTGAGGGCCTAAATGAAGGTTTTTTAGGGTGGAGCTTCTCAATAATAGCCCGGGGCTTTTATTGATCTACCAACATGAATATCCTCTAAAATACCTTTCCAACGAGCTATTGTGCACCCCAAACGAAGATCGTATTCCAAAGTTATGCCCCTGGGAAGTTGATACACCAAACTACCCAAAATAGGGTCCACAAAACTATTTCCTTTTCATCTTCTAGGGTTAGTGTTTTGAATTCTCTTTATGATAAAAAGGACTTTGGAGCCTCATTGTAAAATCATCTTCTTGCGAATGTGAGTAGCAGACACATCTCTTCTCAGAGATAAGCTTCCACCATTCTAGCGAGTCTTTCACTTTGTATTTTTACATTCTTTGTATATTTTCACTCATTAATGGAAAAATGTGTATTATTGTATCTCTATGTTTATGGTTGCATATATGATACATTTATGTTATATTATTGGATATCTGAGATATCTCTATCATATATCCACTCTCTTTTCGTGATGAAAATAATCCAGATCATTGGACCCCCCAGACCTCGCAAGGGGGTAACCCTCCCTGCACTTCCCCATGTGGAGGAGTGTACATTTTTTGGGGGTGTAAAGTATTCATGGGTTAGCAAAATGGTTGAAAACAAAGACCCCTGAATAAAGAAGATAATCAGGCTCCACAACCAATAATCTCCCACTTGGAGACTGATCTCAACAACTCCACCGCTGTTATATATGCCGAACTATGATCCTTCTTGGACTTGAAAAATTTCTCATCTTCACCTTCATGCTTGAATACCAACTAAAACTAAGAAGGAAATCAGTTTCTCCCTTGTTACTCCCTTTGTTAACATGTTTGTAGGATTTTGGATAGTGTATATCTTTTCCAACTTCAAATGTCCATCTTCCAAGACAGATCGTATAAAATGGTACCTGAGTTGTATATTATTATTCTTTGAATGGAAGGATGAGTTATTGGAAAGATGAATATCACTCTCACTGTCACAATACAACCTGATATTCTCCTGCTCCTTTCCCAATTCGTCCATAAGCCTCTGTAACCAAATCATCTCTTTACGAGCCTTTATAGTAGCAACATACTCTGCCTCTATTGTTGAAAGTGAAACAACCTTTTGTAGTTTCGAAATCCAACTTACTGTTGTTCCACCTATATTAAAAACATACCCTATGGTGCTCCTCCTGCTATCCTTATCACCTGCCATATCTGAATCAACATATCCCCGTAGGACAGTGTCTGAACCTCCAAAACACAATACATGAGTAAAAGTAACTCTCAAATACCTGAGAATCCACTTTACTTCCTCCCAATGTTCTTTACCTGGATTGTTCATATACCTGCTCATAATTCCCACTGCATGTGCAATATCTGGTCTTGTGCAAACCATCGCATACATCAAGATGCCAACTGCTGATGAATAAGGGACCCTGGACATGTATTCTATCTCCTCATGTGTCTTGGGACACATTTCCTTAGTTAATTTGAAATGGATGGCCAAAGGTGTACTAATTGGTATTGAATTCTACATTCTAAACCTCTCCAACACCTTCTCTATGTACTCACCCCGAGACAATATCAATTTGCGATTTTTCCTGTCTCATGTTATTCTCATACCAAGGATTCTCTTTGCAACACTGAAATCCTTCATTGCAAATGAATTAGATAATTTCTTATTGAGCACATTTATATCCTGCATATTATACCATGCAATAAGAATGCCATCTACATACAATAGAAAGAAAATATAGCTTCCATTTTCTAGCCTTTTAAAATAAACACAGTGATCAGAATGACATCTACTATAACCTTGTTATGTCATTAACCTGTAAAACTTCAAATACCATTGCCTTGGAGCTTTCTTTAGGGCATACAATTTTTTCCTCAACCTGCATACCAAATTCTCCTTCCCTTTGAACTCATACCCTTATGGCTACTACATATAAATCTCTTCCTCCAAATCCCCATGGAAAAAAGCTATTTTTACATCTAACTGTTCAAGATGAAAATATTCTACTTTCAAAAGACTTAAAATAGTCCTAATATAAGTCATTTTAACAACAAGAGAAAATATTTCATCAAAATATATACCTTTCTTTTGTGCGAACCCATTTACAACAAGTCTAGCCTTGTACCACTTTTTCCCTCCATATTCTTCCTTCAACTTGTAAATCCATTTATTATGTAATGCTCTTTTTTCTACAGAAAACTGAACCAAATCCCAAGTCTGACTATTTACCATGGAATCCATTTCCTCTTTCATTCCTTGCTACCACTTCTTTTTAGTGTCTACCTGCATTGCCTCTTCATAGCATACTAGTTTACCGGAATTAGTCAACAATAAATAATACAATGAAGGAGAGTATCATTCAGGTGGTCTATTTAACCTGTTAGATCTTCTAACAACACTTGTAGGTGTTTTAGGTACATGTTTCTCCTGTTGTTGTACATTTTGATTTTCTGGTACCTTTGGAGTTTCTTTTTGAGTAATCTCATCAAGCACTGTGTATTCTGGTTTTTCTTTTTCTTGTATCTTTCCTTGCAATTGATCTTTGTAAATGACCTTCTCGTTGAATATGACATCTCTACTCCTAATGATTTTGTGATTTTCATAATACCATAAGCGATAACCAAAATAATTAACACTGTATCCAATAAAGGTACACTTCTTAGATTTTGCCTCAAGCTTTGTTCTATTTTCTTTATGAATATGGACAAATGCTTCACAATCGAAAGTATTCAAAAAAGAATAGTTTACCTTTTTACTTGTCCATGCCTCCTCTAGAATTCCACCATCTAAAGAGCTTGAAGGTCCTCTGTTTATTAAGTAAACAATAATATCTACAACATATTCTTATAACTATAAGGGAAAACCAACATGAAATCTCATACTCCTTGCACACTCCATGATTGTTCTGTTCATCCTTTCTAACACACCATTTTCTTGTGGTGTTCCTGGAACTGTGTTCTCTCTACGAATCCCATGGTATGAACAGTAATAATCAAAATTCTTGTTGCAATATTCACATCCATTATCTGATATGAGACACTTCAACCTTTTTCCTGTCTCATTCTCAACCAAAACTTTCCATTTCTTAAAAATATCAAAAACATCATATTTTTGTCGAATGCAATAAACTCAATTTTTTCTAGTTGCATCATCAATAAAAGTAACATAATAATGAGATCCACCAAGAGATGATACCTGAGATGGTCCCCATACATATGTATGCACAAGATCTAACCTTTCACTCTTCTTTTCTTTTCTGACTCTGAGAAACATGACTCTCTTTTGTTTTCCATAAAAACAATGCTCACATAAATCCAAATCATATTGTTTAAGATCTGGCAACAAATTTCTTTTGTGAAGTATATGCATCCCTTTATCACTCATGTTTTCAAGCCTATGATGCCAAAGTGTTTTATTCACTCTTGTAGAAGCTAAAGAGATAGAAGAGTCAGTGTTACTAGTACATAAATACAATGTACCTATATTCTCTCATTTTTCTATTACCAATGATCCTTTGGTGACCTTCCACACCTTATCTATAAATATGGATATACATCCTTCACTTTCCAACCACCCTGTTGAAATTAGATTTTTCCTTAGATCTGGAACATGTCTTACCTCTTTCAACAACCATTGGTTTCCATTCCTTTGCTTTATTTTTACCTTTCCCGTTCCAACAATTTTGCATGTTGCATCATCACCCAAATGAACCTGCCCAAAATCACCTTGAACATAATTTAGAAAATGTTTCCTATGGGGTGTGAAATGAAATGAATCCCCTAAATCTACTACAGAAGACTTAGAAATACTATCTACAAAAAGAATCAAAGCATCTTGTAACACATCACCTGCTATATTTGCTTCTTGATTTTTCTCCTGATGACCATCTCTTTGTTTCTTTGGAGCTTTGCAGTCTTTATTCAGATGTCATTTCATCCCACAATTCCAACACTCTATCTTTCCCAATATAGATTTGGATCTTCCCTTCCTAGAATTCCTACGATTTCCTGAGCCCTCTCCTCTTTCCTTTTGCCTTCCCCTATTCTCCATGTTCAACGCATTACTTGTTGTCTTACCTGTTCTTTTATGTCACATTTCCTCGCTAAGGATAACACCAACAACATCATTAAATTTTAAAGTGTTTGAACCAGAGACAAAGTTACTTACAACCATGACCAAGTCGTTCCAACTTTCTAGCAATGAGCACAAGATTAGAAGAGCTCTGACCTCATCATCAAAGTCCACTCTTATAGAACTTAGTTGATTAATAACCATATTAAATTCATTTAAATGATATGAAACAGACCCACCTTTTGACATCTTCATATTAAATAATATATTCATTACAAATACCTTATTGGACACCGCGGGTTTTTCATACAGTTTATCCAATGCATCCATTAACTCCTCCGCTGTCTTTTCTTTCGAAATATTGAAATCCATGAGAGCTTTGTATGGCCGAAACTCTCTGAGAGAAACCTAGACTTCGCCACCACATACCAAATGTTGGATGCAAACGAAGTTGTCGATAATTTCCATCTTCAATATGGGCTGTTGTGTCGTCTGGGAAATCTCTGTGTTCCATCAACTGAGTGAGCAAAGTTGATCTGTGAATCCCACTATGGTGGGGTGGCAGGACACTTTGGCATCGAAAAGACAGTGGAAATGTTGCAACAACATTTCTATTGTTCGAAACTTCAACAAGAGGTCAACAAGTATATTAGGTCCTGCACTATTGCCAAACCGACCACTAAGAAACAGGGACTGTACACCCCTCTTCCTAATCTTGACAGAACATGGGAATCCATCTCAATGGAATACATGTTGGGCCTCCCATCCACCAAGTGGGGAAATGACTGTGTTTTGTGGTTTTTGATCGCTTTTCTAAGATGGCGATTTTGGTTTCCTGGAATAAAAGAATCACAGCAGAGGCCACTACCAAGATCTTCTTTGAACAAGTTTGGGTACATTTTGGAATCCCACAAACCATTTTCTCATATCGGGACAATTGATTTCTCAGCAAATTATGGTCGAGCCTCTGTTCACTGTTGGACATGAAACTCACCAAGTCCACAGCCTTACACCCCCCGAGAGATGGCCAAACTGAGGTTATAAATCGAATGATCATGCATATTTTTCACAGGTATAATTCCAATAACCCTCACACATGGGATGAGAGTCTTCAATATGCCCAACATAGCTACAACTGAGCCCTACATAGCTCAACCAAGCACAACCCCTTTTAGGTGGGGTTGAGATTCCAACCATTGGCTCCCATAAATGTTGTGCTAACCCTTGCGGTCACCTTGGTCAAATCATCTCCTGCACCAACTGAAGCTGAAAAAGGAACTTGGTTCATTGAGGGTATCCAAGACATCCACCAACATGTTCAGGACATCTTGTAGAAGTCCAATGACAAGTACAAGCAACACCATGATCAACATTAGGTGCCACATACATTTCAAGTGGGCAAGAAAGTTTAGTTGCACTTGAAGAAAGAACGCCTTACAGGACCCCATCAGAAGCTTTGCTCACTCTATTATGGGTCGTACACCATCACCAAGGTTGTGGGTGATAATTATTTTGAGCTCGACATTCCTCCTTTCCTTGCCTTGCACCCAGTGTTCAACGTGGATCTCCTTTGGCCTTATTTACCACCATTATTGGACACCTTAGAGGCAGCAGAACAAATGACACCAATAGATCTCAACCTTGATTGAATACAATAGGCATTCATTGATCGCATTTTGGACAAACAGTTCAAGGGAACTCACCATAAAAGGATCCATCTTTATCGAGTTGTCAAAGCCGAGCATCTCCTGCACCAAGGAAAGTAGTTCACCTGGGACCAAATTTAGCAGAAATTTCCTTATTTGATTGGGGAAATCAACGCAATAGATACCATTTATTCCTAAGGAGGGAGGATTGATCCAGGTGGATATCAGTGGCAACCCACCTATTCCACTAGCTCGAAAAATAGTTTTCCACCTTGGCATTTTTTCGGGAGTTTTTCGGGTTCCAAACTTATGGGGTCATTTTGAGGCCCTAAATGGCATTTTGTTTTTAAATTGGGGCCTAGGTGACCACTAGAGGCACTAACCTGGGCCAATCTAAATTTTCTTCTCAGTTAGACCTTTCCAATAGGCTATCATGCACCTAAAATGGTGATCGTATGCAAACGTTACAACCCCGGGAAGTTGATGTACTAACTTACCCCAACGGGGCCCACTTGACTTTTGGTGCTTCATATCCTAGGGATAGGTTTTTGGATTTCTAGGATTTTGGCATTCATATTTATTGTAAAAAGGCCTTCATAGCCTCATGGTAGTCATTTTCTTGTGATGAGTGCAGCCATCATATCTCTTCTCACAGATAAGTCACCACCATTCCAACAAGCTTGTTTTTCGCTGCATTTTACAGTTTCAACTTATTTCCTTATTGAATAGAAAATCAGTTTTACTGTATCTCTATTATTTTTTGTTAATAATATTTTAATAATCTATATTCATTTCTTTCTTCTCATAAAATCTAGATCAATGATATATCTAAGCTTCTGGCACGGGATCTGCAACTTGGATCTACAACTTGGTTATAGAGATAAAACAATGTTATAGACCAAGAAGTTGAAAGAATATGTTTGATGTGAAAGATTTTTTTGTCAACATATTAAAAAATGTTGAGATGGAAACTTGGAAGAAACCAATTCTTCTTCTTTTGTATATGCACTGTGGACATTGACAAAATAAGAGGGAGGGGAATGTAATACCCCAATTTTAAGTTATAGAATGCCAAAATGCAAGAAGAATGCCACCACAAAGTTGGATTGATATGGTGCTAGATTTTCAGTGGGATATCTAGTGGACACACATTTGGGCTAATAATGATAACCACTAGATTACTTTCCACAAAATGGGGGAAATTTAATCCAAGTCATGAGATGGTAGATTGGAGAAAATGAAAACATTCCCAAGATCTCATGTAATGCAATCCACACTACAAATATGTCTTATACCTTTGTCCCTCCTTTGGTGGTCTCTATCATGGGGTTGGGAAGTATTTTTTATAGAGTGGGTCTCAACTACAACAATTGGGGGTATGGATCTCATCTAAAACACTCTATTTAGGCCTGTGCACTACTTGTAGTGGGGGGTCATATATAGTGGGAGTTGTTTTCAATTACTTACCATAATTCATAATTACTTAAAATAATTCATAATTACATTTCACACATTTCAATTGATTCTTATCATTTGATTCCCCTTCACCATCCCATCGAAGTTTTCATATTGTCTTTCATCGTTATCTCTTGCTTATTATTTTCTTATCAAACAATGTGACTTATTATATTTTCCTTGTTATTATCTTATCTAGTATGACACATTGATGATGGGATGACTCCAAATGTGTGGTTTTATAGGATTGAAAGATAAAATCCTATTAAATATTTATGGAGGACTTTACATGATATTGAAAAAACTTATAACTTTGTTGGATGGGGTCTCCTAAAGTTCATACAGGTAAATGTGTGTTACATCTAGTGTAAGTGTCACGATATAGAAAATGTGCCATACTTGGTTTCCTAAATATGCTTCATCATATCCCTTATAACACTTGATAATTGTTTCTCTCATTTCATGGAATGTTATAAGATGCACAACCAAATAGGTATTTGTCAAATCTATCTTTTTTGAGTGAGGGAATTTCAAGTAGAATAGAGGAAAGTGAGACATCTAGTAGGTCTAACATGCGGAGATCGACTAGAGGTGAGAAGATCAGAAGAAAATTCCATAGACGCGTGGAATTTTTTCTTGCTAAATGGGGGTCATGTTCCTATTATGATGAGAGAATGGATGACATAAAGGTTCCCTTGAGTTACAACCATGTAGTGAAACAACATTTACTTAAGGATCTTCCTCAAATAAACATTGATTTTTGTGTCAACGAAAGGATATACCACATTTCTCCATTGTCATTACATGGTTTGGGGCTATTTACCATGTATGGCATAAAGATGTGTCACGACAGAATAACTAAATTTATGGAGTATGTGGGACCCTGTTACATCTACAAAGATTGGATACAACTAGTACAATATACAAAAAGTATATGAAGATATGGCATGGCTCCAAATTATATATAGCTAAAAGACAATGATAAAAATAAAGAAGAATTTGTTTATATTGACAAAAGGCCAAAAGTAACAGTGAATATTGAAGGTTTTATAAGCAGTACATGACTTGCAACCACAAATAAGCAACCCAATTGTGTATTTGAGGGGCGTGAAGGAAACTGTGTATTTGTATGTGAAATAAAATAAATAGCTGCAGGGAGAGAGTTGTTGATTGATTACAATTTGAATCGAGTAGATACATATGGTTTTATTATGAGGGAGGTATGTATACTATTTTACCCAACCTATAAGCAATGACTATTATATTTTATGATTTTCATTTACTATATTATAGCTACACCAGTCAATGTTTCACAAACTATTTCTAGTCCATGAACAACACTAACACGTGTTTCAACATCTTGCTCATCAATATTTTCCAAGACAAGACAAGAAACATACATTGTCTTGAATATGATCCTCTAAACTAGAACTAAAAACTCATATGTAAGACATTTAATTATAATACCAATCCTTTATTTGCTACCACATTAGGATCACTCCTCAAAGTTGTAAATATTTTGATGTTTTTTTTCTCAAGTAAGTCAATTTGCATACATTTGATTTTCTTCAATTATTTTAAATTCTTATATTGACATTGCTTTGTTGGAAACACCATTGTCCCAGGGTGACAAGGGGAAGGAAACAACCTTAGAGAAGTCCATATATTATATAGAGGAATATCTTACTAATGAACACATTTATTCCTCCACCAACCCATTCCAAACAATAAGGAAGCTTGTGAGAAAATCAAACATTGAACTTGCTTCCTTGATTCAGATTCAGCCGCAGACACAGGAGATAAAGGAAAGAATTAAATCCTTGATGGAAAAAATTCAATGCTATGGGGTAAGCAAGATATTTATTTATCCCATTTATTTATTTTGGATTTTAATTTTTATACTCATACAAGTCCTTTATAAAAAATTATTTATTTTTACATGACTTTTTGCAAGATTTTGATCCCTGGTATGTTCTTGTGGAAGTCACTATTGGTACCACTTCCATTGCTACACCAACACAACATAATATTGGAACACTAGACACTCATACCAATAAACCCTCTAGATTTGATGTTGGTGCTACACTCGGACCTAAGGATCACATGCCAGAATGTGCATGGGATGATGTGGATGCAGAGCATGGATTTGCACATTTTGAAGCATGTTTTCCTATATCTTCTCAGGTCACTAGCATGGGAACACTACCGGTTATCATTTTGGTAAATTATGATCTCATACTTATGAAAATAGAAAAGCTTCCAAGTATTTAAGATGTGCTTTATTTATTATGTACAATCTAATTGAAATTTATGTATAATGTGCAATTATTTTAAACTAATGATAATATGTTTTTGTAGGAAAAGACGCATTTTATAAGTGCATGAATGACTTGACCTTGGATATATTTGGGTCCACCATATGCACAATGTGGAATTCCCAAAGTTACAAGTTAAAATATGAACTCATTAACAAGTCGGTTGGCTTGTTCAGTGAAGGCTCCTTTAGCAAATTGGGAGTCTCCTCAAAAGCAGGTGCATATTTAAAATATATGAAGAACCAATATAGGGTTCATCTATAAAAGAACCTTAAGTATGTTCATCCTCCAATGATTCTTGAGAGGGAGTGGAGGGCCCTATATTAAGATGCAAAGGAGAATATGCTCTAAAAATAAGGAAAGACACCACCTGAATCAGGAAGGTTTGTGACACTTTTAATAATGTAATTGTGATGCTTTATCATCATTATGACATCTAATTACGTATTTGAAACTTTTCAATACAGGATCCTAGACACATCCAAATCCACCAAGGTCAAAACAGAAAAGCATGGGCAACACAAACTTG
>ML777152.1:1110572-1122178 GCA_009831015.1 Picea engelmannii
ATTTTGGCAGATGAGTCATCTCCAAATGCAACATTGCCACCCTTTCTCTTCAAGCTGACGAATTTGTCTTGATCCCCGGTCATGTGTGAAGAACATCCACTGTCTATGTACCATTCATCTTCTTCTTTACATTCTTCAACGGTCAATGTTATTCGAAAATATTCATTGTTTGGAATCTCTTTCCTTCTCCATACTATGGTTGGCATAGGGACATATTCATTCATATATCTGCAATCTCGTACTTTGTGACCAAGATAATTACATTTATAGCATGCAATATTTTTGTCCATCAATAGGGAAAAATGAACTATAACTTCTATTCACAAATCCATGATTATTTCCATATCTTCTATTTACAACATTCATGTTTCTTGTGTATGTGTTCCTTTCATTGATTCTGCAATTAATTGCCTTATGTCCAAAAATTTTGCAAGTATAACAATGACCAAGAAAGAAATTTTGATACCTTGGAGTAAGTGGGYTTMTTTGTGATGTAGTCCATCTGGGTTCATGATCTATTATTCTGTAGTTTCCTTCATACTGATTGAAGCTTCTTTGATTCMTGAAGGTAGGAGGTCTTCTTGGATATTCATCTCTTTTATAATCATTCCTTCTTTCTGGTATCCTGGTCCACTTCTCATCAACTGTCTGTGTAGCTCTTTTTTCAACCTTTTTGTTGGTATTTGCATCTTCTTTGTATGAAGTTTCACCCATGGATCCAAGAAATGTTAAGTCTTTTGGCACTTGAGAGTTTCTTAAGCTCTTCCTCAATGAGACAACTTCTTGTTCAAGTTTCTCACAATCTTCTTCTTTCTTCTTCATTTGGGCATTCCTGACTTCTCTTATTCTTCTTTCTTCTTCGAGTAGAGTTTTCAAGGAAATGGTTTCTTCTCTTAGTTTCTCAAAGTCTTCTAATTATTTCTTCAAGATTACAATTGTCTTTTCTCAACTACCCACTTCACTTCTTAGTTTTCTTTGTGTGTCTTTGAGCTTGCTATTTTCAATCTCAACATGCTTCAATTTTTTAAGATTCTCATATTCTTGTTGAATAATTTTTTCTTCATGATTCTCTTCTTCTTCATTGGAATTTTATTCTTTAGTGTCATTTCTTTCAATCCTTGGATGAGGAAATTCAAATTCAACATGACCTACTCCTTCAAAATTAAATCAAAAGAACTGACCTCTATTTTCTTCTTTGAAATCTGAGATGTTGTAATTTGCTTCAACTTCTTCTTCTTCTGCATCTTCCCTTACATAAATATCTTGTAGCTTGTCCCAAAGATATTTTGATGATGCACGTGATCCCACCTTGGATTTCACTAAATCTGTCAATCCATCCAAGATGGTATCTATTGCCAATTTGTTGTTCCTTTTTGCTTCCTTCTGAGCTGCATCCTTTGGTTTCTTTAAAGCATTGTATCCTGAAGCAACTGAGAACCAAACATATACCCCAAGAGCTTTCAAGTAAGTTCCCATTCTATTACTCCAGTATTCAAAATTGATTCCATCAAATGGTGGAATCCCATTTGGAATTTTATCTTCCATTTCTTCTTAGGATCTTCCTTCCAGTGATTAAACTGTATTGAAGGTAACCCACTCTGATACCAATTGTTGTTACTGAGAGGGGGTTGAATCAATATCAAGTACAATTTAAAACCTTTTTCAATTTATACTTAAACCATTCAACTATATCCAATGCACAATGAACAATAGTATAAGAGTTACACCAATACACCACAATACACCATACACAATATATGAGAAATAATCAATAGTTATTGTTCAAGGGAAGTAATGCCTTCCAAAGGTAGCTACAGCTTCCAAATGTAAAGGCAGGGATAAACCTTCAAGAGGAATATAAAATCCCCCAATATCAAGAGAGAGTTGAACTCTCCATCCTTTTCGCTTCCTTCAACCCAAGAATATATGAGAGATAATAAAACTTTACATTAAATCTTTACCATCAACCAATCATCACATAGAACCTGATAATGCTTCCTAAGACTTCTTCAATTTCTGAAATTCTTCAATTCTTGGAGTACTCTGGTCTTGTATATAATATTACTCAATGTATTCTTTGAAACTCCTCCAAGTCTCACTCCTTGAATCCTCCCCAAAAATAAGTTATAGAAATAATGGTAGACTTTATTCAATTCTGGTCTATTCAGGAGACCAAACTTGTACAGAATGCCCCGTGCTCAATATTTAACATCTGATTTTGAAACTCATACACAAGAAACTGTAGTCCGTACTCTTTCCAATGAAATTTGTCCCACATCATTTGGATTCTCGATGAAAAGGTTATGACTGTTTTACCCAGAACACCTTAGAACACATCACCAAAAGACTTCATCCTCCCTTGAAATCCGGCCTTCTTTACTTCTTATTTCCTCTAAAATTCGACTTGTTTCAAAATGAATGTATAATGATGTTTATTTATACCATTTATGTCACTTCATTTTAGCATTAGGGATGACCTGACACTTTCTTATTTTTTAATTCTTTTCTTTAATTATCTTCAAGGCCTACATGTACTTCCTTCTTCAATTCACTTTGTCATATTCAAAAATTCATTTCTCCTCAACCATGAGGATCCACATGGCATGCCACATACCACCAGAAACAACATGATGTATACTATCCATTCATGGGTGTTGTATATGCATGTGCATTTTCCTTCATGTCCAAATACCTTTATCAATCTTGCGGTCCAAAACCCATGACTAGTGTTGACATCAATGATAAAAACCAATATTCCAACAATATCAAGGTCACTGGATAGTAAAGGATCCATCTTTATCGAGTCGTCAGAGCAGGGCAGATCCTGCACCAAGAAAAGTGGCTCACCCAGGCCCAAATTCAGCAGAAATTTCCTCATATGATGGGGGAACTCAATGCAATGGATACCATTGCTTCCGAAGGAGGTAGGATTGATCTAGGTGTATATCAGTGGCCACCCACCTTTTCCAACTCACTCAAAATAGTTTTTTGGCAATTTTGGCAATATACTATTTTTAGCCGTTTTTAATTTTTGGGGCCATTTTGAGGTCCTAAATGAAGTTTTTTTTGGATAGAGCTTCTCATTCATAGCCAAAGGCTCTGATTGAGCCCCCAAAATTAATCTCCTCGACGATACCTTTCGAATAGGATATCGTGCACCGAAAATGGAGATCGTATGCAAAAGTTACGACCTCGAGAAGTTGATGTACTAAGTTACCCAAATGGGGCCAACATGACTTTTGGCACTTCATCTCCTAGGGTTAGGTTTTTGGATGTATATGGTTTTTTACATTCATGTTTATTGTAAAAAGGCCTTCAGAGCCTCATTGTAATCATCTTCTTACAAATGAGCACAGTCGTCACATCTCTTCTCAGAGATAATCCACCACCATTCCAGCAAGCTTGTTTTCCGCTGCATTTTATAGTTTCATCTTATTTCCTTATTGAATAGAAAACCAGTTGTATTGTATCTTTGTTATTATGTGTTAATCATATTTTAATAATTTGCATTCATTTCGTTCTTCTCATAAAATCCGGATCAGGGCATCCACTCTTTTTTTTCATTCTGACATTGTTCACAAACCTTGATTATCCCAATTCCATGTACCCATGATCTATGAGTTTGTCGACATTGTTAGCCTCTGGAACAGTTTAACCCCATATCTATTCATCCCCCTGACACTAGACATAGTTTTACAGTTTCTGCCAATCATCCTTCAAAATTCCCCAACCAAGGGCAGTCTTGAGTCTCACTGCATCTTGACTTCGCTCATGTTAGATTTCAGTACATGATCTCATATCATTGGATCTCATGAAGCCCTTTGCTTCTTGGAGTCATGTCTCCCTTTCTGTCAACATCAACATAGTTTCCAGAAGGGAGGCAGTATCTTGACTCTCATTACCATCACAATTAGGAGTCTTGGATGGCACAGAGAGAATCATCATTGCTCTCTGATTCCATTGACCCCCATAACATTCGACTTCAACAAACTCTCATGTTACAGTGGGTCTTACTATGCGACTATTGCAGTTGTTTCATACCAACTAAAGACCTATGAATTCATTAGGCCATCAATGCCTACGAGTCATCGAAAAATTCTTACAGTCATCCTTGCATCACTTCAGAGTGTGTTCACCATTAAGAACTGTCATCTATCGTTATCAACCGCCCCTGAGGGCATTGCAGTTATCTACATAAACATACATATTTAGTTACAATCTCACATTTTGGTTACATGACATAAGCATGGGGCATGCCTGCCTCATTTGTACATAGTTTTTCTTTTTTCTCCCTAGAGAAAGGTTTGGATCCCACAGCTTTCCCTCTCCCTCTGATGGATTGCTTCTACGGCTCCTCTCTTCACTCTTGATTACAATAGCACTCTCATTAAAATAAACATTTATGTATTTCGGCTATATCGATGCTCCTAACCTCGCACATCAGGGGGCATATGTTATAACTGAAAAATCATCTGCAACATTGCACGCAAATGGTTAAGGAAACACATCAATGCCAACAACAATTAGTTCACCTATAACACTGAAATGCATTCAAAAGGCAAAAAAATATACAATTGGGCAAAAATTGACATGTGCAAATTCACCAAAGGAAGCACGTGCATAGTGCACAGTGTACGTGTGCCAACAAATCCCTTAGTGCGCACAATGCGCCAAGTGCGTGACTTTGTACGAGAAAATTCATGCATTTATATGAATGGTGCATTTATGGATCTTGTCGACCCCTCAACCACTTATGGACTAGCTCCCAACACGATTTGACCCTCATATCTGAGCAAAATCTGAATGGGAGGCTGGTCAAAGACTATAGGGTGCCCTAAAAGGCCCCTTGTTCACACCAAGAACCAATTACATTTTTCCTTGAATAAATTCTATAAATAAGAGCCATGGGTGCACTAAGAAACCAAGATATTGATAGTATTATTATGCCGCAAGAATTCTCCCTTGAGAATCCTCTTTTCGCTTTGGAGCCTTCAAGAATCATTGCAATAGACCATTCCACTCACCTCTTGAGGGAATAGGTATTGTTGTTCTTCCCCATTTTCCATTTCTTCCATTGTATGAAGAGCTCTCCATTAGGTAATTGAAGAGCCCTCCCAAGGAGGAAGAGGGGACTCATGACTCCCTATTTTTCTCTATGGTGTTTTTCCTACTAATCTATTATTCCATGGGCAATATTATGTTGCCAATTTTTTGATTTTCATGGTTCTAAGTTTCTCATTCTTTCTAACTTTTATTTCTTATTTGTTTTAGTTTTATTTCTTTGTTTATACATGTGTTTGGCTTGTTTAACCCTCTCACAAACTTTTGTCTTATCTAGTAGGCTCACCTAGGCATGCAAGTGTTGTTGTTTTTCTGACCCAAGTGACAAAACCAACACACCAATTAGGCTATTGCAATAAATTATTCTCAAAACCAAGAGGGGTTCATTTAGGTATTCATGCACTCAAATCTTTTTTAATTATTATTTAATCATAATTTTTTTTGTTAATTTATTTTATTATCTTACCGATTCTTTAAGTGTTGGTTAAATTATTAGAACAACTACTATAGTAGATCTATTGTAGCAACATTAAACAAATATCATACATGGAAAAGCATCGAATATCTAGTTATTTGAGTTGTTATTTCATTTCTAATTGCAATTGATTTGTATGATTGACATGATGATTTATATTGTGATTTTGGTTCTTCAAACTCACGTAGATCTATATTCGACAAGTCAATGACAAGTTGTAGTTGGATCTCATCTCCCTCTTCAAATTCATCCACCATAAGAAATAATGGTGGTTGTATACTGAATGATTCCACTCTCCCAGTCCCTTATCTTGAATACTCCACTGTATAATCTTTTTGCTTGATCTAAACACCAAACTCAAATATAGAACTAGTTGCATGCATTGTGACTATTGGGCTATACACTACACTTGACATGGGTTGTGACAATGAGTTGTTAGTCATCATAGGAGGGGTATTAATGGAAATTTATATAGGGACATCCTTTATTATGAATTCCAAATGGATTGGTAAGAAATGATCTACTAATATAAGTTCCTTATGAAGGTAAAAAAACTTATTGATTATATCCTCTTCCTCCTTCTCTCCTAAGATGGTTACCCATCCAAATTGATATCCCATGTATTCCATCATTTCCTTTTCCCTTTCCACCAACATCAATTCCTTGTGGATGTTCCTCAATTCTCAACCCTCCACAGCTTGTGTCTGGTTGAAGATTCTTTAGTAACAATCCAATGAATCACATGTCACATCAGAGTGACCTTCTCTCTCCATTTTCCAGTGCGCCTCTACCAAAAAATTCTAAATATAACTCCTCCATGGGTGTAAGTAAGCGGAATTAGTTATTCTGTATCCAATATAGGTCTAGGAAGTGTGATTGCATCATCAATTGCAGGGGTGGCTAAGGGATGTCAAGCTACATCGTGATGAGAGTTGCATATTAGCCATTGATAATGATGACCATATTGACCATTTTTTACATCAATTCTAACACCATAACACCATGTCCAACAATTAATTACTAGATACATGTGTTAAGGGAGGAGGGGGTGGTAGGCTAGTCTCCTATTGGGTCATAATCCATTCCATGAAAAATAAGCATAACCCTTTTTACTTTGTGTCTCCAATTAATTCCTACCCTCCCAAAAGTTGTATCGTTATTTCACTACATCCACACCTCCAAAAGGTCATATGTCCCTTTCATTCAATCCATCATTGTATTATCATTATTTCTTTGTCACCCATTCACTCTCAATGATGGAGAGAATGAATGGGAGATACAAAAATAGTCACAAGAAAATGATGGATTCAACGAAATGGACATATGACCGTTTGGAGTTGTGGAGGTAGTGAAAGAATGGTACAACTTTTGGTGAAATCATGGTACAAAATTCTGGATCCAAATCCAAATCCAAATCACATATTTTGAGGAGCTACCAATTTTTAAAATTAATTATAGTTTTCTAGTAATTTTTCAACATGAAGTATCTTTGTTTGAGAACAACACTTTAGATCAAGCCTACCTATATTGTCTTTCCATAAAAATAAAAATTAATATATGTCACTATCCTCTTTTTTCTCACTCTCCACCTTCACATCTGTTGAGGTTTTTTTAGATGTCTTTTAAAGGAAGCTATTTTACCACATTAATACCAAACTAGGGATCATACAAACTTATATACTATCATGCAAAGTATATGCAACACTCAAAGCTCAATCTAACTACAAATAAATAACAAGCATAAGAGATAGAAATACCACACATGTTCTTATATATAATCCTAGTTTTTAATCACAAGGATGAACTTAAGACAATGATATTAGACCAATTATGAGAGCTTTGTGTACACAAATATTAAACAGATAGAGAACCCGGTCAATGAAACATAATTGATTTTTCCAATAACAGGCATAATACAATCTTCATATTTTCATTAACTATGTGCTCATTGAAAAACACACCATAATGTAAATATCAAATCACACATATATAAACACTCTACACTAGATATAAAAGAATGAACTAACTAAGAATTATGCTAACCTAACTGTGGAAAATAACTACAGTATTTGGTTTTAGGAGGGGGCCCTACCTGCTTCCACCAGACACTGGCAACAATTTATAGAGGAAAATATTTAATCAACACAAAAGGATATACACCATAACTAAAAGAGAAAAATTGAAATCTTCTTTAGTTAAATTCTGGCACAAAATATATAGGAGCAATAATATTCTTCATAAAATGGTTAACCATGCCTTTCAAAGTGAGGAGGGTTTTATACAAAAAAAATAAATAAAAAGCATTTGGAATCAATCAAATTGATTCAATGTTCTACTCCTAGCTTCTAACTACAATCTGGTAACAAAATATAGCATTGTGATAAAATATAGCACTTCCATCAAACTGTCTTCCCCAAATCACGATTTTCGATTTGCAACAGATGGATTCATATCATATGTCGATATGAATCCATCATTATTGTTCTCATTCACATCTTATATGTTGTTCAACATCCTTGTTTTAGTCAAAACATGAACTTATTTTGATTTATACTAGATCTACAACATATATAGTTGTTTCCAAATCATGCCCTTTTTTACCATTTTGGATCAGCAACATCTATATTTGCTTCCAAATATTTCCCTGTTGACCATTTCTGCAAATAAACATGTACACAAGTAAGCACACAATATATTCTATCACTTAATTCACGTGATATACAAAAGTAATAATCAAGACTCTACCTATGCAAAGTTACATGTTTTCCCCAAAAATAATGTTTCCTTCATGGACTTTGATGAAAAAAAGAAGTCAAAAAGGATTATGAATAGGAATATGAAATAGGAAAAAGGAGTCTCAACATCACCCCCCAACTGTAGTGGTTTCATGTCCCAATGTAAAAAATTAGTCTGGAGATTCAGGGTTTGGTTCCCTATGGGGAAAATTTTCCAAATACCATCGAATCCAATCAATTGTTTTTCATCCTAATTCATATGGTAAGATATATCCATGTTGATTCATGACTTGTTTCCAAAATTCTTCCTCTTTCCTAGGCTCTAAAATTTCCCAAAGGATAAGGAAATGGAACCTTAATCCAATCCATTCGGTCCCCAATGATTTCAAACAATCTATATATAGGGGTACTTTTTCCAATGTTGAGTGAAAAATATATAAACACAAGGGTTCCCTTTTCTCCTATTCAAATGAAAGGTATTGCAGCCTCTTTTGTATACATAATATTGTCTCAAGCTTCTTTAAGGCAATCCAATTTTCATAAAAGGAGAGGGATGCCTTCTAATTTTCTTCTAAGGTAGCAATAAACATTGTACTTTTCATAATTTCAATTCTTTCTTCAAATAACTTGGTAGGATTAGGCTCACCTCTTAATTTTAATCCTTTTGTCTTCCCAATTCTATCAACAAAATTCATGGCTTTGTTCCATTGAATTTGATTCTGTAGAAAGGATGTAAAATCCTTAATCTATACATCACCAACATATGGGTTTGGATCCCATTCAGTGTGTCCCATCATTACACTTTCAAACTAATACAACTCACAAAGAATATTTTTATCTTCTTCACCCAAAATATTGTATAAGGCTAAAAATCAATCTACAGAGTTAAGGTAACAGCTAGCACCTACAACAAGAGCACGTGCATATAATGAATCCATTTGACTCTTGAGAAAAATAGATTAAACTTGTGAAGGCATAGAGTATTACCTCATGGAATTCCCCAGATGGAACAAATATGTTTTTATCAAACTTCAACTCCTCTGTCACCTTTTGTAACCTTGATATTTCCAATTGGGCATGTAAAAACCTCATTATTTCGACTCTCTTCAAAGGTTCTACTACTTCTTTCTTTTCCATCAATTTGTCCATTTTTTTAAAAGTAACTCTACTTTTTTCTTGTCACTTTGCCACTTGTTCTTTCAATGCTACAATTCCTTCTAATGCAAAAGTTGTTGTCTTGTCTTGACGTCCTTTTTCCATAATTTATTTTCCGTTTTTCTTTACTTCTACTTCTTGTAGATGATTTTCTTTCGATTTTTTATCATCAAGAGAATCTGATGACTACAAAGGATCTACGTTTTTGACTGCCTGGAACAAAATGTTTAAACCCTCACGAAAGTCATATAGCTTCAATTTCTCCTTTACTTTCCCCAATTATTCCCTTAATTTGTGATTTCTTCTGAACAATTTAAGATTAACTCACTTCATATTGTGATAGGCCTATTGATAATGTGAATTATTTTACAAGGGTATCTTACTGAGAGTAGAGGGTTTCTTCATTTTTTGGATCAATTCGATAAAAAAATTTCCCAAATCTACATCTTTTATAACCACACCATATTCTCCAAAGGATTCATCTTCTTATTCATCACAAATAATTACAGGTCTCTGCAAAATTTTCTCCATTTTTCAAGGCGTACATGACTTTTTAGGAATATTCCCTTATTCTTTTTGTGCCAGTCACAATGACCTTCGCAATACTAAAGTTTCATTTTTTATTTATGTTATATTTTCTTCCTTTTGAACCCTGGACAATAGACTTGCAGCTTTTTTAGCTTATGTAGCTTCTGCCTCCATGTCCGTGCATGTTCCATATCTCTTATTCATTAAGATCGTCCACTTGATCAAGAACCTCTGAGGATGCATCAACAACTTTTGCAGCCATATCCACATCCTGTAGATATTCCTCTTCCTCAATTGGAGCTTCTTGTGCATATTCCTCAGAAAACAAAGAGTCCCAATTTCTTCCAATGTCATATGAAGCATCACATACGAGAAATTTAATAAACCCATGATGGGTTATAATTTTGACTGGATTATGTTTTTCTTGTGCTTTGTCACTCACCAATTCTAAGGACCTCAAAAAGAACCGGGGAATGTTCACATAATTGTGGTGCCTCAGATGAACCAATAATTGGAAATCATTGCCATACAATAACTGATATTGACCCTCACAAGTCAAACATTTATGAACACAGAGGGAAACATGTCACTAGGTTTCAACTATTGAGCTCCTGATAATTCCCTTTAGGCCTCCATGTAGTTGCTCGTTGGTTCCTATGGAAAATTCATCTCTCAGATCAGTATAATCTACTTGGAAATTAAAAAATATCTCCCCATCAACAGCTAAGCATGTTACTCTTGCAATAGACTACTCATTCACTAGAATTCTGATACCCCTAACTCTATCCACAGAACCATGTAGACCTTGGGAGAATTTGATGGAAATTCCAGTGTCAAATCCTCGCAATCACTGAAAATACCCCAACAAAACCTCTTGTTCAAATATTATGGTTGTTTGATAATGTTGATACACCACCGCAACACCTACAGGTTTATGGCGGATTGAGGGTCCTCCCATCGAAATGACTCAAGTGGTCAGCAATAAGATAACTTGGGAACTGTTGTGGAATTAGCAGCAAGGAATAACTTGAAATGAGCAAAGACACAAAGAATGAAGCCAACGGATTCCTTTTCATGCATGAATTCCTTGTATGTCAAATCAAGGGTAATTTTTGGTCTTGAGTTATAAACATGAGTGGGATAGGTCATTATGATTATGCATGCATAATAAATGACACTATAATCATTCGGGGAATTGGAACATTCGTCATGATATTATTGCAAAAGAAGGATAAGAAAAAGGTTTAAAGTCCTTTGTATTGACAAGCATATTGACAGAAGGTAAATCCCCCCATCTTAAGGTTTGTCCATCGCATGAGATAACAAGATAACTTTGCACAGGAAGTAATGATTAAATTGTAATACATCAAATGAATTAAGAAAATAAAATAAATGTATGCATACCTAAGCAAATTTTGGAAACATACAAACCAATGGTCATGGGAGAGACTAGCCAGAAAAAATGGAGTGTGTTATAGAATGCCAGAATGATGAATTTGAAGTCAAAATATCCTTGTAGAATGTTGAAGAGTTGAATGTAAATTCTAACCTTGTACAATATCTACTGCAAACTGATATTCAGAAAAGAACAGAAAAGATACAATGGAAAATACAAACATTACACATAGATTTTTCACCTGGAAACCCAAACC
>ML777152.1:1133760-1176872 GCA_009831015.1 Picea engelmannii
ATAATTGTTTCAAATGAAGTAATTGATCTTAAGCAAGAACAAGATATGGTTGTTGAATGGAAAATCAATCATAAGTTGCTTCAAGATAAGCTCATGTCGTGCAAATACTTCAAGTATATCAGTTCATTTGCAGTCGTCTTTTTTATGCCGTCATTAGCAATGTTTTCTACATGGATGATAGTGGCTTCAGTAAGATGTAACAGAGTTCAAATGGCTAACAATATACTGTCAGTTGTCATGATTGTGTTACAGTTGATCTTGATGAGACAGGTGCACAGGACAGAGTTCAGAGACAGAGAGCAAGTCGGGTGGCCTATCCCGAGCTTGTTGACTAGTCAGTAACCTTTTGGGGACCAAAAGGTCTTATTGTGGGGAGGTGTGATCCGAAATTGGATCCAGAAGCCTGACAGGGCTTGAAAAATGATCTAAAATGAAAGTGCTCGGAATGCGACAAAACTAGTGTCATTGCGTCTGTCTCGTCTTCTTGATTCTGGTGGTATATTTAATTTGTCAAACGGGCTCTGTATGAGACAGATATCACATTCTGTCCGAAAAGTCAAACACGTAAAAAAAAAGGATGACTGTACAGTCTGTACAGTCCACGTGTCATGCTAATTGTGCAGACCATACGGTCCGTACAAGTGACGTGGTAGCTCCAGCAGATGACACATGGCAGCCTCGGGTGACGGCATGTGGCGGATTGTGACAGGTTGGTTTGGCATATGGCTGGACCAATCTAGAGGTGACACGTGTCACCACTGTAAGGGTGACATGTGGCACGGATGACATCAGTAGCTGACGTGGCAAGCTGACAGAGCAGTACGGCAGGGCTGACGTGGCAGGTTGACATGGCAGGCACATGGGCCAATCAACAGTTGACACGTGGCATATTTTGGTTGGTTGGTTAGGTTCCACGTGGACCAGTCGTGGGCTGCCATGTGGCACCTCGTAATTGGTTTGTTGGTTATATAAAATTTTGCTATGTCGTCGGGGGTCAAACCTACGACCTCCCTCCAGGGCAGTGGGCTGGCGAATCGGGCTAACCACCTGGGCGCCCGTTGGTGCTTGTAATACTAATGGTATAAAATGTATTTATTTTCGATCAATGTTTAAACCGGCGGGGGAAAGGGCTGGGGCTTAGCCCCAGCCTTCGACGTAAATATATGACCACGATCATAGGACCAGGAGCATGGTGCGTTTACCACATAGAGCACGTGGTTATACAATGTTTGGCCCGTGGTCCTATATACATGCCACAAGACCGGGCTCTACCACCAAAAAGGGGCGCAATGTATGCAGTTGGGCACGATTGTAACCGTTAGGCCCGTGGTCATATATAACCGCCAATAGGACCAGGTGTCAGCGCATGACAGAGGCCAGCGCTTAGCCTTTGGGCTAACGCTCGGCCATTTTAAGCCATGTGACCCTGTCAAGGGGGCGCGTGCCGTATGAAGGGGGCTAGCACCCAATAATTTAGTCCAAAGTGGGTTTTATAACCAAGTTTTGGGTTTTTAATTGTAATTAAGCATATTTTTAATGGTTTTTCTCCATTTTTGGGAGATATTGGGCATTTTTGGAGCCTAAATTTTGGGAGGAAGTTGGAGATGAGTAACCAACTTCCAAGCTATATAACCCAGGCCTGTTTGAGGCCGGAAGAGGGCATTTAGAGAAGATTTATGCTAAAGAGAAGCCAATCCAAAGCCATTTTGATGCAGAGAAGCTTTTGAGGAGGAGACGTTGTTGGACCATCTCTGGGAGCTCCGGACGTCCGTTTTGCGTGACGTTTTCTTTGTAGGGTTCTAGAGATCTGGGAGAACATGACCAGATCAGTCTTGTAGCCATTTGGCATTGTAGTGATGTACTTTTGAGCATTTGAACAGAAATAAAGAAGCCTCCCCCATAGAGAAAAAGGCTCGGAGACGTAGGCAAAGTTGTGCCGAACTCCGTTATCAATCTGTGTGTCATGGTTTTTTGTCTTTGATTTCATTTTAGATCTACAAATGTGTATATGGCTGTCATAGTTCCTCTTATTTCCTCATTCTTTCACTAAGTTTCTCAAATGGTTAATTAATGCATGCAAAATTAAAACTCAACCATAAGTCATTAAAAGATCCGACGAATCACTTATTATTATATTTTTAATATACACAATTTCGTCAACTACTTGATAATTTGACAATTCAACATTTTTGTTGTCTATTCAACAAATGTGTCTGTCGAATATCCGACAAACAGTCCAACAGTACAATATGTCATAGGTATAGAACCTTCTTTGGATCCACTCAATAGACGTCGCATATTCGACGCACAGGAAGGTCAGATATCCAATTCCTCTTCTGGTAGTAATATCCATCGTATATACTGTATGGATGACACATATGCGATGTGTAGTTATGTCTAAATTCTGAAGCGTATCTGCCAGAAATAATCATTGATTTTGACGAGCTTTGGGTCCTTAGGTTCGTTGACATAATTGACTATAGCATATTGGATATCTGATGTCAATATTTTTGTCAGATATTCAATCCTGTTACGCTAACGAAACTAATAACTAGACTACATCGGAGTGCTAAAATAATTGTGTCGACCAACCGACGTACCGTCATTAGTTTTCAGTTCACAAGAAGTAGTGAAATATAGATAATTTCAATATGGCACATCATAGGTCTTGGAGGAATTAATGGTTTACATAACCACACACAATCAAAGGATAATGACACTACAAAATAGACAAACGCATCATTAATTTCAATAAAAATGTGAGTGCATATCGTATTTTTACCAATAGTATAGAATAAGAATCATGTATTCAACATACATACCCTTATAAGGTTCAGATAGTCATGTAATTTCAACCTTGACAAATTCCTTGCTATAGTGAAGCAATGTTGTAGAGTCGACCTGTATAAAGAAGGTACCTTCACACCAAATATAACATCCTTCTCCATAGAAAGATCATTTTTCTTCAAAATCCATGGGACATCAACTTATTTAAAAGACCGAGAGGGACCAACCTCTCCTCTAGTTTATTTTCTTGGCCAATGTCTCTTTTTAGTACTTGAAGCAATAATATCTCTCCTAATAGCTAATGTTTCTCTTTTATTCGATGATATGTCCCTCCATAAAGAAGATGAAACATTTTTTAATATATGCATGGGATATAGTAAGTGGCCAATCTTATATGATCCCAATATGGAAGCTCATAAAATATAGATTTCATTTTCATCCTAGTGCACATTTTCTCAACATAGGTGTCAAAAAAATAAGGATCATCAAACATAGTTTCCCCATTTGAATCAAACAATTCTATCATTTCCTTCTCCTTCTCTATGTCATAAGCCCTAATGCAATTTGTCAGTGTCATTATTTCAGGTCTTTGGGTTCTCTCTAGTTTACCATTGAAATAATATGCAACTCTTATATAAGGGTGGTCTATTGGGAGGAATACCCTCAAACAGTCATGCACCAACTTTCATAGGTGGTTGGACCGCCTAGCCTTTATAGAAGATGCACAAATTTACATCTATGATACCCCTTTGTTACAACACCTGCGATGTAATTGTATATAGAGCATGTTAGTGTAAAACATATAGTTGTACCAAATGAAGTATGTCAAATAACATTATAGATATAAACAAATCAATCAACATGCTTACCAAAAAAAACTCCTAGTCCTAGATAATTGTGTGTGTTGTATGCACATATTCCATACAACGTAAAATACCTATCCATTGGGATGGGTATTTAAACATCATATACATGTATCCCTTCCCATAATTTATTAAATTCATTGATCAATGGTTGGAGGTAGGCATACATTCTCTTCACTTGTCTTATACCTAGGACTATAAGAGCCATCATAAGATGTTCATTCTTCACGGACAACCATGGGGGGGTATTTTTATTGATCACCACCATGGGCCAAACATAATAGATGGTGTTTTGGATGGAATATGGGTTGACTCCATCCATAGTTATTCTCAATCATAGGCTCTATATTTCATCTTTGAATTTATCAGGCTATGTATCCTCTATATGCTTCATGGAAATTGTATCTTCTTGGATTCACATAACTCTTGGCTCACTTCTATGTGAGGCATGCTCCCCTTGCAACATGATTAATTGTTTTCAACAAAAGATACTTTGAATCCTTAGAATTATAGGCATGTGCCTCAATATATTATGAGGAGGACCATGTTCCTTAACAATTTTTTTTTATTTATGGCACATGTCATACCCACATTCTAGACATATATGTTTGTTTGTATATTTGTTTCTGTATAGAATACAATCATTCAAACATGCATGGTATAATATGTACTCAACACCCAACATTTTCAGCATTTTCTTTGCCTATGTGTAGATATCGAGGAAGAAATTATCACTCATAAGTAACTTATATTTCTACAACCTACGATTAGTGGGAAATATAAACATACATTATCATTAAGCATGAATAAACTCAATCCTTTTCTTCCATATTTTGTTACATGATTCCTTAAAAAATTAAGGGAATTAATGGTTACCCTCAAAAGTGTTGAGAAACACGTGTATGACATACCATACTTTGCTTTCAAGTTGTATAGTAATATTGTTGTCCCTAGTTGGGTAGACCTTGATCTCTGTACTTGACCAAAGAGAGGGGTTGTAGAATGCATTTAGCAACATTCCCTCCATGGATTGGGTATCCTGCAAGAAATAATCCATACCAACCTCTATATCATTGCCTCATATCCAACATGTGAAGAACTAGTGCTATTGTAGAGGTTTTGAATTGGTGACTCGTGACGTAATGGGAATTGAATAGGTCATTGTTTCAACCATTCTCGGTATGCTTCCTCTCTGAGTCGTGCTCGTTTAGCTGAAAAATCGTGACTTGAGATTGTAATGAGGTGCAATGGTAGATGGTGTACAAGTCACTCATCATCAGAATCGTGATTGTAAAAAATTGAACATTACATTGATAATATTAGTAACACAATGCATTTAATATTTTCAAACATTATACCAAACACTTATTAGAAGCATGAAATTTTTTTTCCCAATAATAAACATGCAACCAACCACTTTATAAAAAAAATTCAAATTAAGAACACATTTACATTGGGTCCATTGAAAATATGAAAATACAATTACTCAATCGCCTTTTTCTTATGCCCTACGGGGTTGTCTACATAAAAGAGATCCAATTCATGGTGTAATGAACTAGGCTATTTGATGGAAGATGGCATGTTACGATTGGTAGGGTAAATAAGTTGTCAATTTTCATCAAACATTTGCTTGCGATATCTTTCTCTTGATAAGACATTTCATAATTTTGGGACTACTGGAATATCTTGAGCATCTGAACTTGATCATGTAAAACTCAATGAACAATTATTCAACTGCAGCTACATACATAACATAAATCGAATGAGATAAATCAATTATAAATAAAATCTAGACGTATTACAATTGGAATGAAAGAACTTGAAGGACTTCCAATGATATGAAATGAGTTTGAATATGAAGAATTGACCATTTGATAAAAATATTATAATTCATTTTTTCTTGCATTTGAGCCAAAATCATCATCTTGGGAAGCATAAAACAATCTAATTTCAAACATAATTTCAAATTATTTTTACAAATTAATGACATGCTTAATCATATAAAGATGCATCAATGCATTTTGATAAACCATATGCATTGGTGCATTTAATTAAGTGAAGAAACGAAGATTGACCTATGTTATTTCCTCCGTAAAACAAAACCTCTAGAAAATTTAAATGCAAATGTTTGCATTTGCATTTTCCAAATTAAATTGTTTTATGGTGTGTTATTACTTACACATTGCACTAGTGCATTTCTAATTGTATAGTGCACTGACTAAAGAAAGTTGGAAAAATGAGGCATGGTTACTATCAATGTGTTGAAATTTATTACAAAAAATAAAGTAGTGCATTATATGTACACATTGCACCAGTGCGCTACACACTGTATAGCGCACCGAAAATGTAATTTTCAAAGAAAAAAAACATGCACGTTTATCATCAATGTGTTGATATATGCAACAAAAAAATGAAAAGGAATTTTAGTTTTTGTGTTTATAAATGAAAACCCTATTCATTCTTTTATTTTTTTTCCAAAATTTAGAAGGGAGATTTGTGCAGCAAAGATTTATCAGCAAAGACTTCGAAGTGGGTGGATTTTTTTTGTAGACACAAATTCGAAAGGGATTAATGTAGATCACATAAAAATATTGAGAGGATAAATTTTAGGTATATGACTTCATTCTATTAATCATCTTAATCTTTATCCTATTTGCTTCAAACAATTTTTTAGTGCATTCTTGAACAAAAAAAAAGGTTTCATAGTTACCTTCAATATTGGAATCCTTAATTTCCTCACTATTTTTTGGCTTTCTCTTTCTATATTTCAGAAGGAGAAACTTTTTAAATAATTTTTTTGGTAGGGTTCGTTTATTTATGTATGGGTGTTTCTTATATATTGCAATGAAACCACTCATTGCAATAGATCCCAAATAGTCATGTCGATGTAGGTTTTTTTTTAATGCCTTCATGGTTAATAGTGTGCTCTTTACATAGGAAGAGTACCTATGTGTATGTTTATGTCAACAACACCACTTAATTTAAATTAGAAATAATATTTAAAAAATATATATTCATTGTACGCGCTACACATTGTACCTAAATAAGCACTGAGGCGCATTTTCTTACAAAGAGCTTTGTTGAGTTTAAAATGGAAATAATGTTTTTTTCATATGAAAATATCCATCTCTTAAATTTTTTCGCAGGTCAACAGTGGGTAATAAACAATACCTAGTGTGAAGTTTCATGGAAACATGTCACACGAAGAATCTAGCTAGTAGAAAATATCACATAAAGATTGCAAGAGAGAAAAGAGAAAGAGAGACAAGCTTGAGAGAAAGACTGAAAAGAATTGTATTCACTAATGAGAGAATAGTAAAAAAATACACATGATATGCTCTACATGAGAAAACAAATGTGCCATAGTAGTGATCTAGAGAGATGTGAAGACTAATTGATGGAATTTGGAGTGAACTGCCACCTAGTCCTAGTTAACTATCCATGTGGTCATTAGTTAACTTGATAATCACTAGTAGAGTGAGGAGAGAATCATGCATGCACATGCGTGGCACCTTCTTGGTAATGATCCCAAGGTAAGTGCACCCTGATGGTGATGATATCAGGGTATGCATAAAACACTTGATGATAATACTAAGTTTTCCATGAAAGACTCCACTCCACTAGTATAACTAAGGTGCAACTAACTCAAGATTGAAGAGGATGTGGCACCCTCATCTAGGGGAGAGTATATCTAACCATGGGTGCCATCAACATAGAATAGTCAACAAGGAAAATAAATACTAGGTGAGTGTGTAATATCTCCAACACCCCCCTAAAAACTACTAGGGTTTAAATGATTAATGGGTCCCAAAAACCAAGGCCATGTTAGGTACCCATTGTACAATGCATCCTAGTTAACTGGCATATGGATCTCGATATGTTTTGTTTGTTTTCATTTCACTAGGTCTCTTCAAAAATCAAGAGTATTCTGATTGTCACAACAAATGATAGTCAGATGATGAAACTAGATGCCAAGCTCAGTGAGGAAGTTTTGATGCCAAAGTTCTTGAATAGTGACATTGATCGCTCCTATGTACTCAGCCTCTGCTGACAATAAATAAATTGTTGATTTCTTTTTGCTTGAACAATAGATGGGACCAGAACCTAAAATGAGCATGTACTTGGAAGTGGACTTGTGATCTGTGTTATCTCTATCCCAATCATAATTTGTGAATCCCATAAGATCCAATGCAAAACCTGTTGCATAATGGATCCCATAACTAGTGGTGTACTAAACATATATGAGTATGTGCTTGAAAATATTCTAGTGTAGCTCATGGGGCCATTTCATGTGCTTGGAAACTTCCCCTACTGCATATGAGAGATCCGGTCAGGTGTGGGTGAGATACAAAAGGCTCCCCATGAGCCATTGATACAAGGTGTTTTCCACCAATTGTGTATCCCCACCATCCTCAAGATGTACCCCAGATAGAAAAGGTGTGCTTTTCAACTTGCAGTTGGTCATGTGTAATCTAACCAAGAGATCCCTAACATAGTTATTATGAGATAGCTTGATGCATAAATCATTCTAAGTGATCTTGAGAACAAGGAATAATTTCACTGAGCCAATGTCTACCATAGAAAAATGGTCATGCAGAATGTCTTTGACTGCATCAATTGTTGAGGCTAAACTTCACGTGATCAGGAGGTCATCAACATATAGAACTAGGATTAGCAAGAAGTCCTAGGTTCTCATTATGTAGATGTTCGGATCTGATTTACATCTAACAAAATGTTGAGAGAGAAAATAAGCATCCATCTTTACATACCATTCTCTAAGCACCTACTTCAGGCCATAGAGTAACTTTTTCAGACAACATACTAAGGATGTGTTATGTATGAACCCCTATGGCTACTCCATGTAAATATCCTCTGAGATATCTCCATGAAGAAAGGAATTATTCACGTTCATCTAGTGAACTCCCCACCCCCTAGCTAGTATAATGGAAAGGGTCAATCCGATTGAGTCCATATTTGTTACTGGAGAAAAGGTTTCATCAGAATCTATCCCATGGATAGGTTGAAAACCTTTGGAAACCAATATTTCCTTGTACCTTCTCACTTGTCCATCTTCTACCTTCTTGTTCCTATAGACCCATCTACAACTGACAAGATTCATGTTTGAAGGAAGAAGAAAGAGATCCCAAGTTAGGTTCTCGAGGAGAGATTTGCACTCCTCCTACATAGTAGCTTCTCAGAAGGGATTCCTTGCATCCTCTGCATAGGTGTGTTGTTTTGAAGCTATAACCATGTACAAATGCATGGGAATCATTTTTTGGTAGCTACAAGTGCATGAGGAGGATCCTCAAACTGGGACCTCATCATCCTCAAACTGGTAGCTACAAGTGCATGCAAGGGACTTTCCTCAAACTAGACACTTTGTTCAATAATGAGCTTGTCCATTGATGGATCAATTAGTCGGTAACCCTACACAACATCAGGACATCCCATAAATTTTCCAATGGTACTCTATGGATCTAATGCTTTCCTCTTTTTAGAGGATACATGGGCCCACGCTCATGTTCCAAACATTCAGAAGTGGTGACTTCTATTTTTTTGCCACTCCATGCCTCAAAGGGAGTCATATCCTTCATATACATCTAAGGATATATATTCTTAATGTAGTTAGCATAGTTAAGTGCCTCATCCCAAATCTTGGAAGGTAGAGACCTTGCATGTAACATGCAAGTGGCCATCTCTTTGAGGGATTTGTTCTTCCTCTCGGCTACTCCATTCTGATGTGAAGTGTAAGGTATTGTGTGTTGCAGCTATATATCTTCCTCTAAAAAGAGATGCTAGAAATATCAGTTCCCATATTCCTCCCCATTGTCTTTGCAAATCATTTTTATACTTATCCCATACTCAGTCTCTACATGTGCTTTGAAGTCTTTGAGATGATCAAAACTTCAGAATTATTCCTGAGAAAATTCATCTAAGTGTATCATGAGAAATCATCAATAAATGTAAGAACGTACCTTTCTTCACTAATGGATAGATGAGCAAAGGGTTCCATTAGATCACTATGTATTATCTCCAAAGGAGAGGAGTCCCTACATGACTTCCCTTTCTCAAACTTCTCTTGATGATGTTTTCCAAGAATGCATCCTTGACAAACCCCTTTGGAAAAGCCTATGTTGGGAAATTCAGTGACCATTTCTTGTTTTCATAATTGTTGCATGTATTTGAAGTTTAGATGGTCGAATCTCTCATGTCATAATCTACTTTCATCATCATTGTCCTTTAGTAGTAAAGAAGAATCAAATTTAGCAATAAAATTACTATAAGTATAGAAATGATATTGGAGGTTTACCTCACCAACAACAATCATAGAGTTATCATACAGATAAGATATGGTTACATAATGAGGTGTGAATTCCACCATTTTTCTACTACCAGAATGTGTTATCTAATAAATAAAAAGTAGATTCAAGGAGAGTTTTGGAACATGCAAGACATTCTCAAAACTTCAATGTTGTAGTTCTACTCTCCCTTGGCCAATGACCTCAACTAGGGTATAATCTCCCTTAAGGATGGGAGGACCAATGCATGCATAAATAGAATATAAAACGTTTTTCTGTTGTTTCCATATGATGGGATGCGCTTGAATCTAAGATCCATGCATTAGGAGAAGATTTAATGGTAATCAATGCATGAGAGTTACCTCATTTTGTTGGTGCTTTGTGTTCCAACTTCTTCTAGAAAGATTCAAGAATGTGATCCCCAAGGTTGTTTTTTTTTAAGTATATGCACCATCAGATCAATTTGTTTCTTCATGCATGTTGATTTGGGATGAAATTCGTGGTTGTAGTAACCGCATTTAGACTTCCCTTTCTTTCCTTTTCCACCTTTTGATCCTAAAGAATCATAGAATGGTTCAGAGCACCCTTCCTTCTTTGGCTTTGCATTCACCTTCCCTTTCTTTTCTACTTGGACTTTGAATTAGAAGTGTTGTTGCTCTCATTCTCAACAAGTGCATACACATTGGGTCCCTTGATTATCCCCATTTTGATGAGCTTATCTTTCTCATACATTAGGGCTTCAATAAAATGATCCAATGTCATCATTTTCTAGGTTTCTCCTGAAGTGAATCTATTTTTATGGAACGATGAGACAAACAAATCATAATCTGGACCAAGTTTTTCCAAAATAGAAAGGATTATTTGATCAAAATCTGGACCAGGGGGCAAAAATTTGCTCAATTTTCAAAGTGCTCAGATTGCGATGAAAACGGTGCCATTGTGTCTGTCTCGTCTTCCTAATTCCGGTGGTATATTTACTTTCGCGAACGGAGTCCGTATGAAGGAGTTATCGCGATCTGTCCACCGAGCCAAACAGGGAAAAATTTGATGCTGACTGTACCTATCCGTACAGTCCATACAGGACACGTGGCAGGTCCGTACAGTTCCGTACAGGACACGTGGCGGCTCCAGGGCGTGACACGTGTCATGCATATTTGGCACTTGCAGCGTACGGTTTGACCAATCTTGAAGTGACACGTGTCACCACTGGATGGGTGACACGTGGCACATGATGACGTCAGCATCCTGCGTGGACCGAGATGATGTGGCAGCCGTACATTCCGTATGATGATGTGGCAGCTGAGTTGGCAGTGCTGATGTGGCAGTCGATGTGGCAATCGTTGATTGGTTGTCAGTGGGCGAGTTATGTTGCGACACGTGGCATCTAGTTGGGCAAATGTTAGGGTGCCATGTGGCCCAATCAAGGGCTGCCATGTGGCACCCGTTTATTGGCTAAGGTTCTATTGTTTTATGGTTCAAAAATTTTGATAGTCCATCGGATTGGAACCGTGGACCTCTCCTCCGCAAAGTCTTAACAAAGCTAGCCCGACCATTACACCACACATTTGTTGCTTGTTATAACAGTGGGAAACATTTTATTTGTGTTTAACATTTTGTAATGTGGATGGGGGGTCGGGCCGGGACTAAGCCCCATCCCATGGTCGTTTTGTTTTACATATGACCGGACCATGTGTTTTGTTGCCCGACCGATTGGAGCGCGCATATTATTGCATTGTGTGTTATATATAAACCAATGTTAAACCATATGTATTGTTTGCGCGCAGGAGTGGTAACATATAATGTGCGGGGTTTTGGAACTATAAACCGTGTGTTTTTTTTAACCAATGGTTTAATTGCGCGCGGTTTCAACAGTTGGCACGGTTTTAAAACCGTTTGGCCTTTTTTATTTAGCCCGAGGTCGTATGACCATATGCCCGAGAGATAGGCAGTTGGGGGCTGGAGGCGCCCTAACCATCCTACAGTTTGCACAGTTATTCAGAACCACTTGGTACTGGGTTTAAACGCGCGTTTTGGAGCGTGTTCCAGGTTCATGCACACAGAGGTGCGTTTTGTAGAGCCAGTTCCAACAAAGTTGAAGGAGGAAGATGGAGGAGGCCTAACTTCTTCATCGTTTGGCCGTTTGAGGTGCCGTAAAAGCCCAGCCAGGGGTTTTTGGANAGATCATTATTTGATTGTGTTGAGTTGATTTGTCTATACCACGTCCCTTTAAATGAAGGCGAAGGGACTTGAAATCTATAAAGAAGTCTTGGATGTTATCCAAATTCCTCATATCTAAGGAATTCAACTCTGCTTCAAGAATATGGCTCTCATTTCATCCTGTTTTTCAATGATATCCTCCAACTTTGTCCAAATCTCATATGGTGTGGTACAAGATTCAATGTGAAATTGTTAGGTATCTAGAGAGGTAGTGGGGGGGAGAAGGGCCCATAGTGATAATAGTGGAGGCCACTCAATATAAGGTAGACTAGATCCACTATATTATTTAATAAGGCCCACTATGGTAGTTAGATATAATAAATGGGTAGTTAGATATAATAAATGTAAGAGGACTTCTTAGAAGGTTATGTTTCTAGAGGATTCCTCCTCTATAATGTTCTTAGGTGATGGTAGCACTATATAAAGGGGTTCAAGCAATGTAATGGGATATGAAGAGAATTTTTTTATTTTGAGCGTGTTGAGGAAAAGATATGAAATGATCTTATTCAAACATTTTCATATCCTTCTTGGCTAAAGAAAGATAGACGAGAATATCACCCTATGTTTATAGCCAACAAAATTGATATCCTAATTCACAAGTATTGTTTACAAGTGCTTAGGCTGTTTTTTTATAAACAAAATCTTGTTGAAAATTCATTATTTATGTAATTTTGTAAACATATCAGATGCTGAAATAAATATAGAGATAGAAGTAAAGACACCAAGTCAATAATAAAAACAAATGAGACATAAAGAAATCCTTTATTCCATTCCAATTCATCAAAGAATCATTCTCATTACAAAATTTCTTGAGGAAGTTTTGGACCAAAGTCAAACTTAGACGTCCCTGATGAAACATATAAAAGGAATTCTGACAAAAGATCAAAATTGAACTTTAAAAGTTGGATCAGCTTGTGATAGATTGTTTCCCACTCGACTCTGCACAGTAGCCTTTGTCAGTCATGAAATCTAATTCACAAATAGACAATTCTACACATACTATCAAACATAGATCAACACCTCTAAAAAACAAGTGTTTGAATGATGTAATTCATCCCTGAATCTCATTGTCTACAATAGGACCCTACTATCATAAAAAATATTTAAGCTTCTAATGAATTAAGGAATGAATGAAAACTGAATTATCTCAACAAAAACTCAAAGAGAAAACCTTAGTATGCTTCTCCTTCTATTCTCCTCTTGTTCCTCCCTTTCCTTTTGCCTTTAAGAAAATTAGAATTGGTTGAAGTAGTTGAACTACTTCATTAGTTAAGTTAAATAAAAACTCAACCACTTTTTAGTTAAGGGGGGAAAGTAATAAATCATAATAAGTGTTCTTAAATAAATAATAACTAGTAGGTGGGATCCCTTGTGATTCCCTTTAGATTTTAACAATCAAAACACAACTAGTTAATTAAACAAAACATCCCTCCTTGTGACTCCCATCATCACATTCATATTTGATAATTTATTTGAATGATATTTGAAATTATTTTCAAAATATATTACTCATATATCCAAAAATAGTATGTTGTTCAAAATTTCAGAAGTCAATTATTCTCAATTATTAATAAGTAAAAAATGTAAAATTCATATTTCTCACTATGGGATGCAATCCTTCCCTTGTTGTTGCTATCACATTTTCATCTCTCTGAATTTTACTTAGGCTGTGTGGATCCATTAGGCCTAATCTCATTGATCACATGAGAGCAATCATCCCTCAAATGCATGCGGGAGGACACGGATTTATCAGAGCCATTGGAGGGTGAGGAAGGGGCAGCAGTGGATTTTCCTTTGCCAGGGGCATGGTGGGCCTCAGTTTTCAACCTTTTTCTTACATGGGAAGACTGAACTGGTGAGTGGTCAGGGGAAGCTTGGACAATTTGATTGATATGTGAGGGAGCAGCTAAAGAAAATTTAGGCTAACCATGATGTTGGGAAACTGTCAGGTGGACGATCTCTTTCCATCCGTCATTTTTGGGGACTTCAGGTTGCAGTGAGACATGAGGAGGAACGTGGATAGCAAGGACCTTTGGGGATTGTAAGGGGGGCCTTTCAGGCCTAGGTTGGACCACTCCTTTCCCAATCCAATTAAAAAACCTAGATTGAAATAGTTGGCCTAACTCTTGTGAGTTTCCATCAAAGTGTATGGAGAATCTTGGCCTTCTAGGGCCCCTATTCCAATTACCTCTTCCTCGATTACCTCTACCATGGCTACCTCTGCTGAAAAAGCTCATTCCTGTATGCATAATTCATTAGAAAATAGTTTATTTAACGACCATACATGACAACCATTTTAAAATATTAAATAAAATTTGGCTCAACAACATATTAGATTCATGCAATCCAATCCATACAAATTGTTTAATAGTTGTCAATGAGTAGTGGGTGAACAAGGTTTTGGGATATGTGAGGTGTTATATTGAGCGAAAAATGTTAAAATGAGGGTGAAAGATCATGATTATTTCTCACAAACAACAAACAATAAATTGTAATGTAAACCAAAGAATATATCACTATAATCCATCCTTGGGATCTTAAACTATTACAATACAGAGTTTTCTTTAACTGTATTTAAATTTTAGGAACAGGGAGTGGATAATGAATATGGGAAGGCAAGGGGATTGTAATTAGCGAAAAGTGAAATAATGGTAGGGGAAAAGAGTGGATATTGTTCTAAAAATTGATTAAGTAATCCATAAAATAGTTATGTATTCAAAACCACTATCCCAACACCAATTGACAATTATTATGGTCAATTTAAACATTATTGTGTGTTAAACTTTCTCACTGCCCAGATTTAAATATTTAACACTTTTAATTAACACAGTGTCATTATACTCAAAAACAATACACCTTCCAAGCATCCTATATACAAATTCAGTTTCCTCTCATTTCTTCCATTTTATATTTAAAACAAAATTCCAATGAACACACAGTCATTTGTTATAATTATGTTCAACATAAAAACCTTAACCATTGTCCATAAATTAATTCTTCAAATCAAACACAAACACAATCTCTTTAAAACGTGCCTAATTCCATTCCTTCAACCAATCTTAACAATTAAATTGCAATGAAACCATACAACTAAAAACCACGTGCCATCTCTGATGGTGCAATCAAATGATACGATGCACGATATCCATAAATCATACACAGTGGATAGCCAAGCCACAATTATCAACACTTTAAATTGCAATAATCCTGATCAGGCAATGTAAACACACAGTAATAGCGACCATCATTTCAATTTATAACACGTTGTAGGAAGCATACAGAGCAATGCATAATGCAAAGAAGCATACTCCCAATCAAAACATAAAACAATGTTGAGTTATCAATCCAACTATCACAATAAAATAATGCAGTGACTATATACCAATGATCATTTCCAATTATAGTTGTGTAATCAACTCTATAAAAAGAGACGAACCAATAATCAACCACTATCAACGCTATTCCACCAACTCATAACAGTCAACTAGATGCTCGACATGATATAACTAGCTCAATTTATCAAAATCAGGCTCTGAATAATCAAGGGTTCGCTCGGTGGAACTAACACAGAGAGACTGGAATCGGACATACCAACAGTAGGTGAGAACCCTTCAAGACAACACAATGGACATACATGCATTATCACCCTTAACTTGTATTATAGGGTGACAGGCCAACCTCAGGTAGGAGAGACTATGAGCAAAGGAGCATAGGTTCCTTACTGGATAGTAAAGAACATTGACACATAGGGTATAACCCTCGTGGTTTTCCCCAAAACAACTGAATAATGATGATATAAAAGCAGAGCCATGAAATAGAAACCAACCCTAAAGCAAGCCTCTTGGCATAATAGCCACCATAACTAACTGTGCAAAGACCAATAACATAAAACGATCCCATGACTAGGTGGAGAATGATATGCAGTGACCCAAAGGTGGTTCAAAAATTACACTGCAACCCCACAATGCCAAATACGATCGGGTATGGTTACAAGACTGTGAGGATATGTCCAGCAAGTCCAAACCAAATGAAACCCTCCAACAAAAACCCATAGAGACAACAGAGAGCCATCATGGCTTAATTTACATAGAATAGTCAATGAAATCGTGACTTCAACCATCTAATTTTCCATTTGCAACGAATAACACACAACAACCATTCCAAAGAAACACCAGAGTTTACATAGTTTCTAGCTTCAAGAAAAACACAGACCAATACATCATCGAGCCAATATTTATTTCATAAACAGAGAGAATTCATGGATGGCGAAAAAAACATACCTATAACCAAATTGCCTTAAAAATGCGAGCTTGGTCGAGCAGTTCCTTCCTCGCCTGAATATCAGAGCTTAACCAAAGAGAAATTCGAATGAACAATAACCAAGCTAGGGTGATGGCCAGTGGGAGAGGTATGGAGTGACGTTCAGTAAATGCACATTGCTTCCATCCTCTCCTCATTCAATTATGTAGTACATGCCAGCCAACCAACAATTAATCCATTCCATTAATCCATGCATTGAAACTAACATACATTGCTTTCCAAATGATCCACTCGATATCATATTAACCATTGCCAAACATACCATAATGTATATCAAATGTGCCTTCATATAACTCAATAACATCATATAGCCACTAACATTGCTAGTTAGGACTAACATCAACCCTTTTAAATTTCAAATGCATATAATATAGTATAGCATAGTTTAGGTCCTCTTTCTTGGATTTTTTCATAGGTCCTTTTTCCATTGCTCTTATTTGTTGTTACTAACATGGATCTTGTGCAAGTGCAACACATAATAAATAATGGTGCCAATAGGAATGTAATAACAGTTAACATAAGCCATTATGACATGGAATTTAGAGTTTAGAGCAACAAAACCAACACATAACATGCATTATCCATCTGTCATTTGTCGCAATAGAACCAGTATTTTATCATCAATCATGTAGAAATATGTAAGCATCATCGAACAGTAGTGTAAAATGTATAACAAGATTATCACTAATCTTCCAATCTACAAGGGGGTCCCACCTACTAGTATTTATATATATCATTAGCTTATAAATAATAGGCTTTAGCAATACTTTGCAGGACAAATCCTCGTTGCAATTTGTATCATCAACAAATTGGTGACTCCACAGGGAAATTTGTTTTCAACAAATATAGAAATCAGAACACATGGTTTTGTAGACCAAGAACAAAAGATCAAGAAGATATAACCAGGAATATTATGCAACAAGGGGAAGTGAGTGGATTTAATGGAAAAATGACTGGGAATTCGGGAATAACGGCCCTTTAATGTACATAATTAGATCATAAAGATAGATATGAATAACTTCACCAATCAATTTGTCAAGAGTTATTTGTATAGGTCTTTTAAAAGTGGTACTTGCATCAGGTAAGCCATAAATCATACGTTCATAAGTCACAGTACCCCAATTAGTAATAAAGGTGGTTATATATTTATCTGCCCTTTTTACCTTGATTTGATTGTAACAATAAAAACCATCGAGTAAGGACATCATATGTGACCCTGCAACTTGCTGCAAAATCATTTCCATGTTATGGAGGGGAAAGTGATCTTTTATGCTAGCTCGATTTAATGCGCGAAAATCAATGCATAATCTGATCTGACCGATTGTTTTCCGAACAGGAACCCAATTGGAAACCCATTCAAAATACTTGATTGGAAATATGATCCCATCCTTCAAGAGTTTTTCAAACTCCTTTCTAATAGTTGCTTCTAGTGCAGGGTTGATAGGTCTTTGTTTTTGCCTAACTAGTTTTATGCCTTCCTTGATGGGGATGGCATGTTGTGTAATACCAGGATCAAAACCATGAAGATCCTCATAATACCAAGAAAAAACATCTTGAAATTCACCAAGTAGCTCAACAAACTTCATTTTCTCTTCATCAGAAAATTGGGCACCTATTTTAACATTCTTTGGAGACTTGGGTGTCCCAATGTTCAAGGAGATGGTTTCACCCACCTTCCTTTTAGACTCCTCTTCTTTCTTCTTCTCTTTATTGCCTACATCACTCGATGAAAATGAACTCTCTAGAAGATTCAAGCCTTTAGGAATCTTGTTATCTTCTATGGATATGATTTTCTTGGGCTTATAGGGTTCATTTTTAATGAAATCATAGATTCTCTCATCGCTAGGGAAGACCTTCCAAGATTCTATATTGTCATGGATATGTGGACAATATAGAGATTGAAAAGTAGAATAAGGTATATGTGGCAAAAGTTGTTAATTAACGGAGGCTGCAAAAAAAAGCTAATCGATCATCCATTGAGTTCAATTCCCTCTTAAAATGAGTGATGTTAAAAGATAATAGGTACAATATAAGTGTCCAAATAGTTTTGGTATATCATTTCATCAACTTGTTGCTAGGAGAGTATATCTTACGTACAAGGTTCACAACAAGATCGGAATCTACAAAAACTGAAAGGTAACCACAGCCAAGATTATATCATTTTTAATGCCTAATAATAAAGTTCCGAACTCTGTGACATTATTCGTGCAAGCAAACTCCAACCTGTAAGAAAAGTTATGAGTTTTCCCCACAGGGGAGTACAAGATTATGCCAGCTATGTTACCTTCATTAGAGCATGAACCATCAAAGTGCATGTGCCACATACCATCATCTAAATCAATATGTTCCAAGGGGATATTATCTTCCTTAGTAAATATGGAATACACCCCTAGGTCTTCTTCGACATAGTTCACATTAGGTTGTGGAACACTTTATATGTAAGGTGAAATCCTTCCCTCTCTAAGGACTATAATGTTTTTTCCATTCCGAGGAACATAAAAGTGTGTCCCGTTGAGTGAGAGGTATCCACCCATCAAATATTTCCAATCTCTTCCCAATATGATTGTGTAATTTCTTACTAGAATGTCAATTACCTGAATGCTAAGGGTTGTCCTTATTTCAGGGTGTGCACACAAAACTAAGGTCACATATTTAATCTCACCTATGATTGTTTGTTGTAGACTATTATAAGAGATCATGTTCCTGGCATTTTCATTTGTACAAGACAAGCCTAGCTCTTCCATAATAGTCTTCGACATCACACTTCGTCTCGAATTGCCATCAATGAGGCAACAATGGGCGATCTTATCCATAATATTTACAGATATATAAAAAGGGGGATTTTTTATAGGGTATCTAAAGTTATGTACTCCTACTTTATTTACAAACGAATCCTCTTCATTCACCTTTTCATAGGCGTTGGCTACAATGGAAGCTTTTCCTTCCATGAATTGTTTTAGATGTCTCTGTTGTTCAGGGACAACAACCATCTTCAAGAGGGTGGCATATTATTTGATGTCGGCCAACTTATTCATAATATTGTATTTGGAAGAGGGGAGAGGAGAAATTGTTCCTTGACTATCAGGAACCTTAGGAAATTGAACCCTAGCAGCTGGTGATGATGAGCTTGGGCTAGAAGAATTACGGGGAGGATCATATTTTCCTTTTGGAGCATAGGATTTGTTCCTAGTATTGATGATCATGACATATTCTGGCTCTATAAAATCTAGGACAACGATGGTAGTTTCATGTCTTTTACCAAATATGTTATCTGTGGCACTCTTCCTTAACTCACATGTGGCTTCCTCGTGGTGTTCCTCGCAAAATTTACACCAACTTTGAGGCAAGATATCTTTAGGCTAAAAATTATTTTCAATTGGATTTCTAAAGGGGGGTGCAGAAGAGGATGAAGCTCTAGGGGTTAGAGGGGAGACATTTCCCTTTCACTCATACGCTATCATATGATTATTCATATCTTGTACTAGCTGTAAGAGGGCATACATGTCTGTCTATTTAACTTATTCTCCCTGGGGAATACATGTTCTTTCAAGTTGTTCTTCATATTCTAAACAAGTATGTAGAGCATAACTAGGGTTATCAATGGATTTTTCCTCAAGCCCATGATGATAGGGGGAATGTAATGCATTGTAGTAATGCATGAAATTAGCTTGGTTCTGAGGTTGAATGAGTTCAGGGATTTTATTGTATAACTTAGTGAAATGAAAGTTGAAGGACTTGATGGTCTCGCCATCCTTATAGGTGATGTTATTGTACTCCCGTAAGTACTCAGCTAGGCTTTTAGATTTCCCATAGGTGGACCTGAACCAATAATATAACTCCTCCCAAGTAGACAGAATCTTAGGAGGAAGGTCAAAGAAATTGGCCGCAGCCTTTCCTTCCAAGCAATTGATGAATAAGTGCATGCAAGTATCATTTTCATTGGCTCCTATGTTGTGACAAGCATTAGAAAATACCACCAGCTGGTTTTTTGTACTGGCAGTGTTATTTCCTAAAAACCTAGGGAGATGATATTTGAATTTAGCAAGTGGACGAGTAACAGGTGCTAGGTTAAGAGGAGAGGACACATGCCAGGGTGTGGTTCTGGTGTCTATTGGATTACTGAGAGGGGGGTTGAATCAGTAATTTTGTAATTATAATCATTTTTCTCCAAATAATCCAAGTGTTATATCAATGTAGAATTATTATCCAATAATGAGCAATAAGAAATGAACAATCACACAGATACATAGTACACCAGTGTTTTACGTGGAAACCCAAATCGAGAGAAAACCACAGAATTATTTTTCTTATATGTCTTGAAGAATTACATTCATTGGAAGCACCAACTTCCTTTGTTTTCCAGCTGCAACTGGAAGGAGGTTCCAACCCCCTAGTTTCTCAAGCTACAACCTGAGGGAAGCTCCAACTCCCCAATTCTTTGTCTACAACCAGAAGGATGCTACAACCCCCTAAGTTCTTGGGATACAACTGGAAGGTGGCTACAACCACCTGCCCTTGCCCTGTCCAACTGCCCTGAAGTAGAAGTAGAATGATGGAACCACTGTCACACTATCACTATGAGATATACCATTGTAAACCTGTACCAATAAAATTGAACCATGCATCAACCATGCATCAACCTGTACCTCAACCTGTAATCAACCTGTACCATAAAAAATTTCATCAACCATGCACCAACTTGTACCATAAACAAGTGCATCAACCATGCACCAACCTGTACCAAGTAATCTGTAATCGACCTGTACAATAAACAAGTGAAACCAACCATGTTCCAAGTATGTACCAATCATGTTTCAACTACTCATAAACTATAACTCATCAATATGTACCAACATCATCAATTGTACTCCTCATGTATGTGCCAACTCATCAACTACTTGTCTCAACCATGTACCCAACTTGTACCTCAACCAAAAACCCTCATCAATTTCATCATCCAAATATGATTTATAAATCTATAATAGACCTGTTGTATATGATCACATACCTTCAAACCTTCCTTAACTTTAAAAAACAAGAGACTAGCATTTACATCAAACTTTTCTTTAGTCTCACATGACTAGGTTTGGATTAGTCAACAACCCTGACTTGAAATAATCATAACTTTGTACCTATAATGAATGAATATCTGAAACTGATACACAATTTTCTTCAGTGTGTTTTATGCAATTCCTCCAGGTTTCACTACTTGGAACCTCTCATAAAATTAGTTATAGCAAAAATGGAATACCTTATTGAATTCTAGCTTATTCTAGAGAGTGACATTGTAGAACGTGCCCCGCATGGAATATTTTTTTACTCGATATGAAATAGATACAAAGAATAATAAAGACTATAATATAACCAACACATTTGGTATTACTGAATTTGGATCTGTTATGAAAAAGTTATGACGTTTTTACCCGAAACACCTGTTTTTGACTAGTTTCAGGACTAGCCAGAAACCTTATTTTCCACGGAGTGTAACTCCAAAATAAAACGACCCACAAGATGAATTTTTTACCAAAGATACTTGGATATGTTTCCTCAATGGAATAGAAATTTCATGGTCTTAATCATTCTATAAGAAATGTTATTTCGAAAATGGTGAGATGACCTATAAATAACATACCTTAGAAAGCATCATCAAAAGAATTTATCCTTCCTTGAATTCTGGCCTTCTTTTCTTCACCTTTCCTCAGAAATTAGGCTTAGATGTCCTTTGTTTACCTCAAAAACCTATATTTATTCAATATGCTCAAGTGTGATTTAAATGAGAGAGCCTTGCCTCTTATTTATACTCTCTAAGTAGCTTCCTTAAAAACATCTTCTAGGTCACTTTGCCCACTTTCCTTATTTTAGGGTTAACCCACTTCTAATTTCTCCATTAAATTTATTATTTAAATATTTGATTTTGTATTCACTTTGAATTATAGTACACTGATCACTTCACTTTATTATTTACCTTTAAAAACTCTTAAACCACTTTGACTACTTTGACCTTTTGGGGCTTCTAGATGACATATGAGGGTCCTCCAACTTCGTAAGGCCATAACTCTCAAACCCTGAGGCGTTATGTGACGTTCCACATACCATAAGAAATGGAATGACATGCACTATACATATAGAATAATATTACCTGAAAATATATCAAAACACATACTGTTATCCATCAAACAAACTTGGGTCCATTACCCAAACCTGGGTTCTCCAACTTCTCATGGCCATAACTCTCTAACCGTGAGGAGTTATGTGACGTTCCACATACCACTGGAAATGGCATGAAAAGAACTGTCCATATAGTATAGTTTCAATGAAAAATTCACTAACATTCATATCATTATTCCACAAATAATAATGGGTTCTCTAACCATACTTCTAGGATAAATCGATCTACAAAGCATATTCCCGTGAGGGATTTCACCATAAGGGGACCACTTTGGAGTTCATCCATTTATACTTATTATCATCCATTACAAGATAAGAACGAGTCATCTTTAAATCAAACACTCTTGGGTCCATTACCCAAGCTTTGTGCTACGGGGCTTTCTTTAAGGGTTGACATCAATGACAACCAACCTTTAGGAAGTGGACGAGTAGCAAGTGCTAGGTTAAGAGGAGAGGAAACATGCCACGGTGTGGTTGTGGCATCTTCTTCAAAATGAAAAAGTCAATACTTTGTAATGACTTTGGTGGGATTTGTGGTAGATTGGATAGGTATATGGTGGCTATATAAGCTACCAATCACTGAAGAAGTTGAAGACTGAGAGGAGGACTCACTTCCAATTCCACCAGAGCCACCACTAGATGCCATGCTGTGGATGACAGGTGAGGGAGAGAAAGATGAACTGGATGAATCAGACAAATTTCTCCTTAGAGAGCTTTGTTGGTTTGATAACACAATGTGTCTTCTTCCTATTTAAGCAATGTGATTAATTTCAGGTGATAAGCCTCTTCTTCTTCTAGAAACATGAGAGTCTAAGGACATGAAAGAAAGCCCAAAACTGAAGGAACAAGAAGGTTACTATTGATTTCTAGGTTGTCTATGTCTAGCTTCCCAACGTTCTTGGGCACTAATATCTCATTCAATTGCTTCCCATGAATGATTAAGCTCAACACGAGTATTGGCAATGTTTAAAATGGTGTTGAACAAATTCAAAGCAATGATGGTCTGATCTTGAAGATCGAGCTCAATATTTGGTTACCTTGCAACGGCACAATAATTAAGAAATAAAACAGTCAAAGAATCAATATCAGAAAAAAATATGTATTCGATACTAATCAAGCATAAACATTAACCAAAGAGATAATAAAGATCTCCCTAGTATGGTCGCCAAATAAATGTTGAGGAAAAGATATGAAATGATCTTACTCAAACATTTTCAGATCATGCTTGGCTAAATCAAGATAGAAGGGAATATCACCCTATGTTTATAGCCAACAAAATTGATATCCTAATTTACGAGTATTGTTTACAAGTGCTTAGGTTGTTTTTTTATAAATAAAATCTTGTTGAAAATTCATTATTTATGTAATTTTATGAACGTATCAGATGTTGAAATAAATATAGAGACAGAAGTAAAGACACCAAGTCAATAATCAAAACAGATGAGACATAAATAAATCCTTTATTTCATTCCAATTTATCAAAGAATCGTTCTCTTTACAAAATTTCTTGAGGAATTTTTGGACCAAAGTCAAACTTAGACGTCCTTGATGAAACATAAAAAAGGACTTCTGATAGAAAATCAAAATTGAATATTAAAAGTTGGATCATCTTGCCATGGATTCTTTCCCACTCAACTCTGCACAATAGCCTTTGTCAGTCATGAAATCTAATTCACAAACAGAGAAGTATACACAAACTATCAAAGATAGATCAACACCTATGAAAAACAAGTGTTTGAATGATGTAATTCAGCCCTGAATCTTGTTGTCTACAATAGGACTCTGCTATCATAAAAAATAATTAGGCTTCTAATGAATTAAGGAATGAATGAAAACTGAATTATCTCAACAAAAAATCAAAGAGCAAACCTTAGTATGCTTCTCCTTCTATTCTCATCTTGTTCCTCCCTTTCCTTTTTCCTTTAAGAAAATTATAATTGGTTGAAGTAGTTGAACTATTTCATTAGTTAAGTTAACTAAAAACTCAACCACTTTTTAGTTAAGGGGGAAAAGTAATAAATCATAATAAGGGTTTTTAAATAAATAATAACTAGTAGGTGGGACCCCTTGTGACTCCCTTTAGCTTTTAACAATCAGAACACAACTAGTTAATTAAACAAAAAATCTATCCTTGTGACTCCCATCATCACATTCATTTTTGAAAATTTATCTGAATGATATTTGAAATTATTTCCAAAATATATTACTCATATATCCAAAAATAGTATGTTGTCCAAAATTTCAGAAGTCAATTGTTCTCAATTATTAATAAGTAAAAAACTTAAAATCCATATTTCCCACTCTGGGATGGAATCCTTCCCTTGTTGTTGCTATCACCTTTTGATCTCTCTGAATTTTACTTAGGCTATGTGGATCCTTTAGGCCTAATCTCATTGATCACATGAGAGAAATCATCCCTCAAATGCATGCTAGAGGACACAGATTTATCGAAGCCATTGGAGGGTGAGGAAGGGGAAGCAGTGGCTTTTCCTTTGTCAGGGGCATGGTGGGCCTCGGTTTTCAACCTTTTTATTACATGGGAAGACTAAACTAGTGAGTGGTCAGGGGAAGCTTGGACAATTTTATTGATAGGTGGGGGAGCAGCTAAAGACAAGTTAGGCCAGACACAATGTTGGGAGACTGTCGGGTGGACAATCTCTTTCCATCCGTCATTTTCAGGAACTTCAGGTTGCAGTGAGACATGAGGAGGCACATGGATACCAGGGACCTATGGGGCTTGGAAGGGAGGCCTTTCAGGCCTAGGTTGGACCACTCCTTTCCCAATCCAATTAAAAAACTCAACTTGAAATAACTGGCCTAAATCTTGCGAGTCTCCATCAAAGTGTATGGAGAATCTTCGCCTTCTAGGGCCCCTGTTCCAATTACCTCTTCCTCGATTACCTCTACCATGGATACCTCTGCTGAAAAATCTCATTCATGTATGCATAATTGATTAGCAAATAGATTATTTAACAACCATACATGACAACCCTTTTAAAATATGAAATAAAATTTTTCTCAACAACATATCAGACTCATGCAATCCAATCCATACAAATTGTTTAATAGTTGTCAATGAGCAGGGGGTGAACAAGGTTTTGGGATATGTGAGGGGTTTTATTGATTGAAAAATGTTAAAATGAGGGGCAAAGATCATGATTACTGCTCACTGAAAACAAACAATCAACTGTAATGTAAACCAAAGAATATATCACTATAATCCATCCTTGCAATCTTAAACTGTTACAATACAAATTTTTCTTTAACTGTATTTAAATTTTAGGAACAGGGAATGGATAATGAATATGGGAAGGCAAGGGGATTGTAATTAGCGAAAAGTGAAATAATGGTAGGGGAAAAGAGTAGATATTGTTCGAAAAATTAATTAAGTAATCCATGAAATAGTTATGTATTCAAAACCACTATCCCATCACCAATTAACAATTACTATGGTTAATTTAACCATTATTGTGTGTTAAACTTGCTCACTGTCCACATTTAAATCTTTAACAATTTTAATTAACACAGTTTCATTATACTCAAAAACAATACACCTTCCAAACATATTGTATATGAATTATGTTTCCTCTCATTTCTTCCATTTTATATTTAAAAAAGAATTCCAATGAACATAAAGTCATTTGTTACAACTATGTTCAACATCAAAATCTTAACCACTGTCCATAAATTAATTCTTCAAATCAAACACAAACACAAGCTCTTTAAAACGTGTCTGATTCCATTCCTTCAACCAATCTTAACAATTAAATTGCAATGAATCCATACTACTAAAAACCCTGTGCCATCTCTAATGGTGCAATCAAACAATATGATGCACGATAGCCATAAATCATACACAGTGGACAACCAAGCCACAATTATCAACACCTTAAATTGAAATAATCTTGATTGGGAAATTTAAACACACGGTAACAACGACCATCATTTCAATTTATAACACATTGTAGGAAGCATACGGACCAACGCATAACACAAAGAAGCATACTCCCAATCAAAACATAAAACAATGTTGAGTTATCAATCCAAATGTCACAATAAAATAATGCAACGACTATATACCAATGATCTTTTCCTATTATAGTTTTGTAATCAACTCTATCAATAGAGATGAACCAATAATAAACCATTGTCGACATTATTCCACCAACTCATAACATTCAACCAGATGCCCAACAGGATATAACTGGCTCAATTTATTAAAATCGGGCTCTGAATAATCAAGGGTTTGCTTGGTGGAACCAACACAGGGAGACTGGAATTGACCATACCAACAGTAGGTGAGAACCTTTCGAGACAAGATGGTGGACATACAGGCACTATCACACTTAACTCATATGATAGGGTGACAATCCAACCTTAGGCAAGAGGGACTATGAACATAGGAGCATAGGTTCCTTACTGGATAGAAAACAACACCGAGAACACGCAGGGCATAACCCTCGTGGTTTTCCCCAAAAAAAATGAATAATGTTGATATAAAAGCAGAGCCATGAAATAGCAACCAACCCTAAAAAAATCCTCTTGGAATAATAGCCACCATAACCATCTGTGCAGAGACCAATAACATAAAATGAGCCCATGACTAGGTGGAGAATGATATGAAGTGACCCAAAGGTGGTTCACAAATTACGCAGCAACCCCACAACACCAAATACGACCGGGTATAGTTACAAGACTGTGAGGAGACGACTAGAAAGTCCAAACCGAATGAAACCCTCCAACAAAAACCCATAGAAACAACAAAGAGCCATCACGGCTTCCTTTACATAGAATAGTCAATGAAATTGTGACTTCAACCATCCAATTTTCCATTTGCAATGAATTACACACAACAACCATTCCAGAGAAACACCATAGCTTACACAGTTGCTAGCCTCAAGAAAAATACAGACCAATACATCACCAAGCCAATATTTATTTCATAAACAGAGTGAATTCATGGATGTCGAAAAAAACATACCTGTAACCAAATGCCCTTAAAAATGCGAGCTTGGTCGAGCAGTTCCTTCCTTGCCTGAATATCGGAGCTTAACCACAGTGAAATTCGAATGAACAATAACCAAGCTAGGGTGACGGCCAATGGGATAGGCATGGAGTGACGTGAAGTAAATGCACGTCACTTCCATCCTCTCCTCATTCAATTATGTAGTACATGCCAACCAACCAACAATTAATCCATGCATCGAAACTAACATACATTGCTTGCCAAATGCGCTACCTGATATCATATTAACCATTGCCAAACAAACCATAATGTATATCAAATGTGCCTTCATATCACTCAATAACATCATATAGATACTAACATTGCTAGTTAGGACTAACATCAACCCTTTTAAATTTCAAATGCATATAATATAGTATAGCATAGTTTAGTTCCTCTTTCTTGGATTTTTTCATAGGTTCTTTTTCCATTGCTCTTATTTGTTGTTACTAACATGGATCTTGTGCAGGTGCAACATGTAATAAATCATGGCACCAATAGCATTGTAATAACAGTTAACATAATCCATCATGACATGTAATTTAGAGTTTAGAGCAACATAACCAACACATAACATGCATTATCCATCTACCATTTGTCACAATAGAACTGGTATTTTATCATCAATCATGTAGAACACTGTAAGCATCATCGAACAACAACGTAAAATGAATCACAAGATTATCTATGATCTTCCAATCTACAAGGGGATCCCACCTACTAGTATTTATATATATCATTAGGTTATAAATAATAGGCTTTAGTAATACTTTGCGGGTGAAATCCTCGTTGCGATTTTTATCGTCAACAGAGCGTTAGCTCAATAGGAGGATGCCCCCTCGAAGAGGCAAGTGAACATGAGAGGATCCCTTCCATAATAGGATCCATTGTATGGTGTTTCCCTACCTCAAGGGTTTCTATAATAAAGTGTGGCTTCTTTTATATTTTTATTTGGATCTATTGTGATATTTCTACATTCAGTATTTGGTACTTAACAATTGGTATGAGGGCACTTTCCTTGGCAAGAATTGTGGGGAATTTTTTTTTCCTATTTTTGCAATTTTTTTCGGAGAAACCAAAAAGGGCCGTGAAATTCCGGATGATTTATATGTATTTATGTGAAATATTTGTAGAAATGGTTTTATATCTAAGTTCCTCTAAGAAAAACACCCAATTAAAAAAAAGAAATTGTCTGAAACGAAGTCCACGAAGTAAAGTTATTGAAGTTGTAAAATCTGCAAATTTTCAGGGTTTTTCCACAGATGACGGAATAGCATTTTGATTTCTATAGCACCTGGAAGCCAAATTTGCTAAAAAAAAATTACATATCTGAGTTCCTCTTTCAAAAATAGTTGATTTCAAAAAAATAATCACCCAAATCAGAGCTCCGGAAGTGAAGATATCGTTGATTTAAAATCATTCATTTTCTGGGCTTTTTTGTGACGACGACAAGATTGTAGAGTTCATAACTTTGCACTTGAGGTGTTCAGATTGATACCAGATGAATTTCATTATATATATTATTTTAATATTTTTATTTTTGTACATTATATGTGGTGTTTCCAATGGATATGCACTCTCAACTCATGGAAATTCTACGAAAGGTTGAAGCCCTCAAAGTCGATATGCATGACCACCTGCAAGGCATCAAGGCTATTCTACACTACCACACAGACAGTTATCACAATAGTCAACGGTCATTGGCTCTCCTACAAGAGAGATATCTTATGGAAGACATTAGGGATGAATATAATGAAGAAGTATATGCTTGGTATGATTTTGAGGTCGATTGTGATGCTTGGTATATCAATAGTTCTCATTTTTGGGATGACAACCACTTTCATATTTTATTTGATGACTCTACTCCACCTTTTGTTTTTTAGGCTGACTGTGATTCTTGGTATATGGATATTTCTCATTTTTTGGATGAAAACCACTTTCATATTTTATTTGATGACTCTACTCCATCTTTTGTAGAGAACATCAGTGTGACAAATCAGGAGCCAATTATGACTACTAGTGTCCATCCTACATATTCTACAATGTTATTATTCCTTCCAGATTCAGCTATGACCCTTTTCCACTGTATGGATGGATCTTCTTATTTAGATTCACATGACAAGTGTCAGTCTTGGAGCATCATTTTCAATTGGTTATTGGGTTTTGATACCTTCTGCATAGACTTTGCATGAGCACTCAGACATGGGACCCTAGTTTACGATGGTGGTTGGACTACTTCAGCATGGTGGCTTTCATTTCTACATTAGACCTTGGTTTTCTAGTTGATCAAAATCTGGACCAGGGGTCAAAATTTAGCCCAAAAATCAAAGTGTTTGGAATCACTTCAAAACACACGGGTGCGTAGGCCTCRCCGTCACAAACCCAAYGCACTTCGAACGGGGTCAAACGGACATCGGATGAGAGAGATATCKTGTTTTGTTAGATTTTCCAAACAGGCAAAAAAAATGTTGACTCTACAGTCCRTACAGGTGATGACATGGCATGACCGTACGCTGACATGGAAGATGTTGATTGGACATGCTGACATGGAAAGAAATTAATTGGCAAACACATGGGCAAATAGAGTTTCAACACRTGACACATTTTTGGCAAATTGGATGGTGCCACGTGGCCCAAACATGGGTTGCCACATGGCACCATGTTAAGTGTGGTTGTTTAAAAGTTTATGGAGTCTGTGGGGATCGAACCCTGGACCTCCCCAAGGTGGAGCGGCTTTGCMTAGTATGGGTTACCACTACCCCACATGTTGGTGCTTGTTTTATATATGTGTTGATTTATATTTGAATTCGTGAGTTGTGTATTATGGGTGGTGTCCGAGCTAGGGCTTAGCCCCAACCCCCAGTTATATGTGTTCCTGCATGTGACCTACACCACACAGAGTTGGTTCGAGTGTTATTCAAACGGTCCTCTACCATTTGTTTCCAACACTTGTCATGATCCATGCATGTCTGCAATACGGTGCTACCCCCATCACATGCCACTTGTCACGCCCAAGTTTAATCTTGCAAACAGTGCCTAAATTAGCGTTGGGATGTGGCCACATGGCCCCCATGCGCCCAACACCTCCGCGATTTGGGGGCTTGGTTCCTTAGTTGTTCGATAAATTCATGTGTTTTGCGGGCATGTGTGCATGTGTTGGGTTTAGGCACAGAAAATGCCCAGAAGCTAGGTTACTCACACAGGAGGTGTGAATTGGTGAACCAAAGACAACAAGCTTGAAGGAGAAAAATGGTAGGAGGCCTATCATTTTCATTTTTCGGCCAAATGAGGTGCCGAAAAAGCCCAGCTAGGGGTTTTTGGATGTTTTGAATCCATTGGTACTATTTTCAAAGCCATTTGGAGACTTATTTTGCAGGTTTTACACCATTGAAGTTTTAGGGAGCTCTAGGGAGCTTAGGGCCACCATTGAAGGAGGCCATGCTCAGATGAGACCAAGTCTATTTTTTGTGACTGAATAGTCATTTTTGACTAATTGTTATGCTCTGAACACATTGGGACAAGTTTCAGAGGCATTTGAGGACTTTCACTGGTTTTTTTTCCACAAGGAAGCTCAGGGAAGCTCAAGGCCACATGTAGAAGAGGTCATGCCCGGATGAGCCATGGTCCGTTTTCAGAGTTCTATTAGTCATTTTTGAGGTTTTTATGTATTATGAACCCAATGGTATAGTTAGTAAATCCATTGGAGTTGAGAAGCAGCTTGTAAAAGAATATTTGTCAAACTAATCCCAGAGAGCCTAGTCCATTGATGGAGGCTCAAGGAGATGTAGCCCACTTCGGGGTGAACTCCTTTATCATCTTGTTATTGTTGTGAGTGTTTTCTAGTTATTATTTGTTGCAATTTAATTTTGTTGTTGTATTATTTAAACAACATATTTAACCTTTTAAATAACCTCACACATAAACACATAAAAGAAGCCTAAACTTGACACATAATTTCTCTTGCACAACTAAGACATTGAGCAAGGTTCTGAAGTTTATTTTAATGGAGTAGAGTGTACTTGCATAGCAAAACAAGTTAACCCCCTATTTCCAGATCAGGTGGTATCAGTGCTTAGTTTTTTCTCATGTGTTTGCCATTGATAGCTAGAGATTTAGTTGTTGGTATTATTGTGCAATTTTTGTGTTGAAGTTTGATATCTTGCAAAGATGGAGGAAGCTTCAAACAATAAGAGTTCTCATACATCTTCATTAGCCAAGTTCTTTGACAAAGATATGTTGGAGGAGTTTCTAAGCATGAGAGATGTGGTGCAAGAGATGTGGGAAGATAGAAAGGAGAGAATTGTCCTTCAAGAGCAGTTGATGGCCATGAAGGAGGAGAAGCACCAGCTTCTTGAAAAGTTGCATGAGATGGAGACTCAACTCCATGAGGCAAAGGAAACCCTTACCAAGTACATGCATGAACATGATGTATGTAATGTTTGTTTTTCTTCAAATTTCTCTCAAGATGAATGCTTTGGTGTATTTGAAAATCACACTAGAGGAATAGGGTCCAAGTTATTGTTAAAATGGGCTATGAAGGTAAAGGGTTAGGCAAGCATGCACAAGGCATTGTTGAGCCTATTGTTGTTGAGGAGAGGCCCAAGTATTGTGGTCTTGGATATGAACAGAAAGATGGAGAATATTCCAAAGTTGAGGAGACAAGGGAAAAAGTTCCAAGAACAAATTTTGTTTCAAGTTCAATCCCTCAAGCATGCAAAGTATGTGTTCAAGATGAATGCAAATGTGTGAAACAAGAGAGTTGTGGCAGCCATGAGGACAAGAACATTTTTGTTGGTCTTCAAAAGAGAGCTAGTAACTTTTCAAATTCACCTCCTCAAGAAGGCGATAAAGGTGAATGTCCAAGAACTTTTGTTTCAAGTTCAATCCCTCAAGAATGCAAAGTATGTGTTCAAGATGAATGCAAATGTGTGAAACAAGAGAGTTGTGAAAGCCATGAGGACAAGAAAATTTTTGTTGGTCTTCAAAAGAGAGCTGGTAACTCTTCAAATTCACCTCCTCAAGAAGGCGATAAAGGTGAATGTTCAAGGTATATTTTTGCCTATAATTCGGTTACTTTTGATTATGTTAAGCATGGTAAATTTGCATGTAAAAATGGTGGAAAAAGTCCATGTACATATTGTGGTTTAGATAACCATCATGTTTCAAGATGTTGGAAAAGATTGGCCACATTCAAGAAACTTTCCAAGCAAAGGCAACTTGAAATGAAGATGTAAAAGATTTTCACTCACTGCCAAAAGAGAGGTCATCTCATTGACCAATGTTGGACATTGCATCCAACCACTCATCCACATCACAAGAGGCAGATGGATAAAGAGACTAGCAAGAGAGGAAGAGGAGATTCCATCATCGATGTGAGTCAAGATGATTCACAAGAAGACGATTTTCAGCAGAAAAAGTCACCATTGAATTGGCTTGGTAAGAAATGGTTAGATTTCTTGAACAAATAAGGCTTGCATTTTTCTGTTTGTAGATGCACTTTTAATCCTTATGTATGCATTTCTGTTGAAAGTATGACAAGTTGCAGCAGTTTATCACAACTTGTATGATACAAGTTTGCATGTGAATGCAACTCTTTCAAAGGCATTCTTGTTGTTGCACAACTTTGCCAAGAGGATGTAAAAGATGGGTAAGATACTCTCTTATTCTAGCCATTTATATTTTTCAGTTCAGCTCTTATGTACCCACATGTTTTTGGGTTTATGTACATATGTTTGTACTTGAAGGAGAGTTGAAGAGCTATGCACATGCATGGGATTTTGTATGTGTAAACAATAAACTTTGTGATAGTTCATTATGAGTGATTCATGATTGTGACATGGTTGTGTATCATGAATGTCAACTTTTCATTGTGAATGTCGATGTGTTTCAAATGAGTCTCAACTTGTGTCGATGTTGTCTTGACGACTATGTTGTGTCGATCATGTTTTTCGACTTATGTTTTAGTCGATGGTGTTTGTTGGCTTGCAAGTCGATATTGAATACACCAAGATGCAAGAAAATGCCATGTACTTTGATGAAGTACAAGATGCGACCGTTATTGCTTGAAGAGAAAAAGACTTTGTTGGCATCATTTCCAGTCTTGTATAAAGTTTGTTTTCAAGATTGATGGTTTTCTTGGTTTGTGACAAGCTGTCGCAAAAAAAAAAAATTTGCAGCCATTGTAGAGCGGATTGTGTTGACGCCAAAGAGTTCACAAGAGGGACTTGACTCTCAGTGGGAAGGCTAATAGTCTTCCAAGCACAAAGAGAACATTGGGTCAGCAGCAGCCAGAGAGCACTGGTTGAGGGACATAGCCAGTTGCAGTGCAAGGCATGTCAAGGTACCCAGGTGATTGCCAAAAAAAAGACTTTTCAAGTAGAATCAGTTGATAGAACTTGGAAGCAAAAGAGTATTGAAGCTCAAGCAGATAATCATCAACTTTTGTGGGTCCAAAATCCTTTCAGTGGGAAGGTGTGATCAGAATCTAGACTAGGGGTCAAAATTTAGCCCAAAAATCAAAGTGTTCAGAATCGCTTCAAAACAAATGGGTGCATAGGCCTCACTGTCACGAACCCAACGCACTTTGAATGGGGTCAAACATACATCAGATGAGAGAGATATTGTGTTTTGTTCGATTTTACAAACAGGTAAAAAAATGTTGACTGTACAGTCCGTACAGTCTGTACAGGTGATGATGTGGCATGACTGTATGCTGACGTGGAAGATGTTGATTGGACATGCTGATGTGGAAAGCAGTTAATTGGCAGACACATGGGTGAATAGAGTTTCGACACTTGGCACATTTTTGGCAAATTGGATGGTGCCACGTGGCACCGTGTTAAGTGTGGTTGTTTAAAAGTTTATGGAGTCCATGGGTATTGAACCCCGGACCTCCCCAAGGTGGAGCACCTTCGCATAGTATGAGCTACCACTAGCCCACGTGTTGGTGCTTGTTTTATATATGTGTTAATTTATATTTGAATTTGTAAGTTGTGTATTATGGGTGGGGTCTAGGCTGGGGCTTATCCCCAGCCCCCGATCATATGTGTTCCCACATGTGACCTACACCACACGGAGTTGGCACGAGTGTTATTCAAACGGTCCTCTACCATTTGCGTCTGACACTTGTCATGATCCATGCATGCCTGCAATATGGTGCTACCCCCATCGCATGCCACTTGTCACACCCAAGTTTAATCTTGCAAACAATGCCTAAATTAGCATTGGGACATGGCCACATGGCCCCCATGCGCCCAACAGCTCTGCAATTTGGGGGCTTGGTTCCTTAACTGTTCAAAAAATTCACATGTTTTTTGGGCATGCACGCATGTGCTAGGTTTAGGCATGGGAAATGCCCAGAATCCAGGTTACTCACACAAGAGGTGTGAATTGGCGAACCAGAGACAACAAGCTTGAAGGAGAGAAATGGAAGGAGCCCTATCTTCTTCATTTTTTGGCCAAATAGGGTGCCGAAAAATCCTAGCTAGGGGTTTTTGGATGTTATGAATCCATTGGTACTATTTTCAAAGCCATTTGGAGACTTCTTTTGTAGGGTTTACACCATTGATGTTTTAGGGAGCTTAGGGACACCATTGAAGGAGGCCATGCTCAGATGAGCCCAAGTCTATTTTATGTTACTGAATAGTCATTTTTGACTAATTGTTATGCTCTGAACACATTGGGACAGGTTTTGGAGGCATTTGAGGATTTTTACAGGTGTTTTTTCCACAAGGAAGCTCAGGGAAGCTCAAGGCCACATGTAGAAGAGGTCATGCCTGGATGAGACATGGTCCGTTTTCAGAGTTTTATTAGTCATTTTTTGGGGTTTTTATGTATTCTGAACCTAATGGTATAGTTAGTAAATCCATTGGAGTTGAGAATCATCTTGTAAAATAATCTTTGCCAGACTAATCCCAGAGAGCCTAGTCCATTGATGGAGGCTCAAGGAGATGTAGCCTAGTTGGGGGTGAACTCCTTTATCATCTTGTTATTGTTGTGAGTGTTTGATGGTTATTATTTTCTGCAAGTTAATTTTGTTGTTGTATTCTTTAAACAACATATTTAACCTTTTAAATAACCTCACACATAAACACATAAAAGAATCCTAAACTTGACACATAATTCTCTTGCACAACTAAGACATTGAGCAAGGTCCTGAAGTTTATTTTAATGGAGTAGAGGGTGCTTGCATAGAAAAATAAGTCAGCCCCCTATTTTCAAATCACTAGTCTACTTCATCACTATGGTCCACACTTATCCATTGGACTCTGGTATATGATTGTACATCCTCATAAACATTGTTGAGGACAATGCTTTCATAAGGGGGGTGGAATATTAGGTATCTAGAGAGGTAGTGGGGGGCTCAGAGGGCCCATAGTGATAATAGTGGAGGCCACTCAATGTAAGGTGGACTAGATCCACTATATTATTAAATAAGAGCCACTATGGTAGTTATATATAATAAATGGGTAGTTAGATATAATAAATGTAAGAGGACTTCTTAGAAGGTTCTTATTCTAGAATATTCCTCCTCTAGAATGTTCTTAATTGATGGTAGCACTATATAAAGGGGTTCAAGCAATATAATGGGATATGAAGATAGGTTTTGGATTTGGATTTGTATCTCAATAGAAGGATTCTCCCTCGAAGAGGCAAGTGAACAAGAGAGGATCTCTTCCATAATAGGATCCATTGTATAGTGTTGCCCTACCTCAAGGGATTCTATAATAAAGTGTGGTTTCTTTTATATTATTCTTTGGATATATTGTGATATTTCTATATTTAGTATTTGGTACTTAACAAAAACAGAAGCCCAAGGGACATAAACATGCAGATGAGGCCATGGGACCTACCCATTTGGTTGAGATACATGTTCTTCTCGATATCTGTTTTTTGTTCCATCTCTATAGCCATTGTAATCCGGTTTGAGCCTCTGCATCTAAGCTGATGTAGAATTTTTAGCTTCCACCTGAAACAGACATGAGGGGTGAGAAGAATTGTTGGAAAGTACTCCATATTTTATGATTGTACCTTCCTCCTGAACCTACAAATAAAATCCTTATGTGCTTACTCCTAGAAACAAAGCTTGAATCCCATGTGAAGTTTTGTGGAAACTTGTCACATAGAGAATCTAGCTAGTAGAAAATATCACTTAAATCTTGTGAGAGAGAAAAGAGAAAGAGAGAGAATATTGAGAGAGAATGAAAAGAAATGTATTCACTAATGAGAAAATAGTAAAAAATACACATGATATACTCTACATGAGAAAACTAATGTGCCATAGTAGTGATCTAAAGAGATGTGAGGACTCATTGACAGACTCTGGAGTGGAATTCAACCTAGCCTTAGTTAATTAGCCATGTGGTCATCAGTTAACTAAAAAATCACTAGTGGAGTGAGGAGAGAATCATGCATGCACATGTGTGGAACGGTGCACCTTCTTGGTGATGATCCCAAGGTAAGTGTGCCCTCATTGTGATGATACCAAGGTATGCATGCAACACTTACTGATAATATTGAGGTTTTCATGCAAGAATCCACTCCACTAGTCTAACTGAGGTGTAACTGACTAAATATTGAAGAGGATACGGTTCCCTCATATAGAGGAGAATATCTCTAACTATGGGTGCTCTCAGCATAGACTAGTCAACCTAGGAAAATAAATACTAGGTGAGTGTGCAATATATCCAACACTTAGGAAGCAATGTTTTTATTAATTTATAAAGCACCAAATGAATACAAATGTAACGTCCCCATCCACCAATGGGTTGGGAAACGCCACTACATTTCTTCATTGTTACCAAATTGTAACATAACTAGCCTCCCACCGGAAAGCATGCCACACCAAGAACGCATCTCTTGGCTCATTTGGAAGATCTGATAACTCTTAATTAATAAAGAAGCATGAAATACATACATGCAAAGATCAATATTCATAACACAACATAAAATACATGCACGATATACCATGTACAACATTAACTAGCAAGCATGCATATTATAGGTACAATCTCAGGTATAATAATTGATAGGCAGTAGAAATAAATACATAAGAAAAGGAAACCATAACAGAGAGAACTTATCTTTTATAAAATAAGACACCAACTAGATATAGAACAAGGATGTTCCACCCAACTGTCGACATTGTTGTTCCAAGTCTCAACAGCAATGTCACCCCTGAGCAATGGCTATGAATCCACAAGGACGGTTCCAGAGTGTTACTTGTCTTCCCAAAAAAGTTAGCCTCAAGCTCTCACATGATTCTCCAACACTCATAGTAATCCAAGTACCCAACTCTCTTCTACCTAGCCTGCACCACCCAAGAGAATAGACCTCCACCCTTATGTGTCATGCAGCCCCTCAGGCAGTCCCTCTCCTTCCAGGACTCTAGTGCAGCTGGTCCAGAATATCCATGTTGGGACTCTCAGGACTCATAGTTGTGATCAAATTTGAGCATAGGCCAATCATCTTAGACATGCAGGCCTCAAATCATGGTTGGATTACACCAACAATATCTACATCCAACAAAATCATGGTTGCTCTTCAGCAGTTCATATTCCTTTCCCAAGCAAAGATAGAAAAAATGAGAAAAGATGAGTGAGTGAAGAGATTGATGGAGTGCATAATCCACAAGAGAAGATGAACAATGAACAAAACGGGTGAATGAATGCATGATGTGACCAACGGCAACACCAGAATGAGAACAGGAGTGAGAGAGAGAACCAACCAACCAACCAACCAATCGACCAACCCCTCCCACAGACTAGGGATGGGTTTTCGGAATTTTTGGGTATCAAGAACCTCTTGGTCTTCCCCCAAGAGCTCACATAATTGATCCCCCCCCCATTACACACAAAATGGGTAATATAAAATAGATAAGCACTTACGCCCCTCAACCCCCTCTCTTGTGGAATCATATTCCCCTGTAAATCTAGTCCTTGTCACTCTAGCATTCATCGATGTATTTATTATTAATAATTAGAAAAACATTACATTTCTTAGGCATACTAGCCTTTTAGTAATTATTTTGGCACTCTGGCCTCTTAGCAATGTAACAATACATTATTTAATATGGGGGCTCAAACCCGGGGTGTCACAACAAAAAATTGTAAAATGTTTTCAATTTCACAATGGAACTTTTATAATATATAGGTGCATATAAACATGGTTGAGGCACCAAGGCATTCCAATAGGAAAGTCCAAAAAAGTGTAGAAGAATAAGGTAAAAGAAATTAACATAATTGCATCGCAAGAGGAGACATTCCAAATGCAATGTGCATCAGAGGTATGTAATCATTTATTTATTCTTTTATTTACATAAAATTTAAATCTTGTGTGAAATATTAATTTTCAATTGTTTTGTTACAGGAAAGAGAAAAAAGTAAAACCCATTCAACACATGAAACAAGATGACAATGAATAAAGGGTTGATCGCAATCTTTGTGAGTATTTACGTTTTCGGTCTTTCTTAAGATTTTATGTTTGTTGTGATATTTATATTTAAAAAATCAATTTACACTTGTCCGTGGATGTCTTCTAATAGGTTCTAACACACAAAGAGGAGTCAACCCATGAATTGATAAACATTGGGTTAAGTATGGGTTGTGACTATATGTTGAAGCATGAAAGTTTAATTTGAACAATTTGTACGTAGCTATGTTTTTTAACTTCCCTTGTTTTATAATTAATGAAACAACAAAAAAACTTTATATTCATTATATTGATTGTGCTTTGTCATGCCATATTAAACATGCAGGAAACAAAGTATGGAATGAATCCAACAAAGGAGATTTCAAGATAATGCATCAAGCATGGCTTCGAAAGAATATGTATTGCTTATGAAAGACTTGGTGCTAAGGTGTGGTTTTTTATTTACACAATCATGTGTGTGTGTGTGTGTGTGTGTGTGTGTGTGTATTACAATTTATTTATATGTTTGTAGATGGAATATGAAGGGGTGGAACATAAAAAACAAGTTGATGAAGAAAAAATTAGGTTAAATAACCAAAGTACAATATCACCTACAAATGATGAAGAAAGTAGGCATGCATGCAACTCAAGAAATGACAATAGTTCAACTGATGAATGATAATCAATATATTTGAATGTTATTGCAAGGTGTATGTTTTGGAATATTTGTCTCTAAAACTCAGGGATTTTGTTTAATGTACTCGACATATTGTTCCAATTGCATGAAGACATGTTACCAATAAGTGTAATAATTACATATTGGTTGCAATTTTATTATTTTGGACCTTTACGTTGTCCCTTTTTGTATGACAATGGGTCTCTTATTCATATATAATAAAATGGGTTTCTTATTTTATTGCATTGTTGAATGTTGTGAAATATTGTGTTGTTGAATAATTAATATGTGGATGATTTAAATTATTACAAATAACAGAGGTGTAATTCGTTGGGCAACACATTAATGCAATCATTATATCAAAATGCAATAACAAAAATATAAAACAATATTATTATAAAATATATTTGATTTTGAAATGATTAATTGAATATTTGTCAAAAAAATAATTAATTAAAATATATACATATCAGTGCATTATATTCTTATGAACTCACTAGACAGTGTGTTCCATAATATAGAAATCGGTACAATTTGAGGAGTCATATGCATCGGTGCACATTAATTATAATAACACATTAGTATGAACTATTGAGAAAAAAACATTGTTCTATAAATGACATAATGTACAATAATATTTATAGTTTGAAAATTGTACAGTGCTCATGCTTAAAATATACAACGAGACACTAAATATAATGTATGCATCAGTTTGTTACTTGTATTATATGCATCAAGGTTCTAAATATACTGTACACATTGGTGATTTTAGTATAATATACACATTGATGCTTAGTAAAAATAATGGTGTCGACATATCACCTTAAATATTTGAAATTTTCACAACCCTTCAGTGCACATGGAAAAATAGACACTAGTACATACTAATTATACATGCACCAGGGTTCATGCTATATTAAACAAAATAGGGCTCAAGACAACTTAAACGCATAGGTGTGCACTATAACTTAAATGCACAGGGGCATACACAAATTCAAAATCATGGGTGCTTCATACACAAACAATGAGGAACCAGTGCATATAAATTATAAGAGAATCTATGCTCTGCATACAATGAAAAAGGAAAAATCAATGCATAATAATTATAAATGCACCTGCGCGTTTGTATTATATTAACACACTGGAGCAAGTTTGTTAAGAGATCACCAGTGCATTTTGACAATAAAATCACCAGAAAGAAAAATCTCCACTGCAACCTCGGCCCGACCAAATTTTATTATTTATATGGAACATCCATTAAAACCTTCGTAGTCAATAGAGGAGGTTGTAGCAGAGGTTTGTTTGAAAATTTTGTCAAATTTTGTAACACTAAAAACCTCCGCTAGAAGGCGTTCTCCTTGTACTATTTAAAAATTACACCCATGTCATTCTAGTGTAGTCATCAATGAAAAGTATAAAATACTTACATCCACCTAAACAATTTTCCATTGGACCACATATAACACTGTGAATTATCTGCAAATATCACATTGCTTGCTATAAACTAGTTGGAAGAGCCTTTTTCTTTTTATTCCAAAAAATGAAAGCTTCAAATTTCGCATATTCTCGCTTAAAAGTTGGCAATCCCTTTACCAAATCTTGGGAATTAATATTAAGTAACATTTCAAAGTTTAAGTGACCAAACTGAACATTCCATAATCTAAATGAGGAAATTTTGAAATTGACTACTTGTACAAAATCATGCTTTCTAGGAATAACTTTCCCTTTCATTCTTAGAAGCTTCTTGTTTTCATATCTTATCACCACTATTTTCAGGTTGTCCTTTTCTAAATTGATTCTTACCAAACCATCTTGCATGATGATTTGATGTCCATCTTGTCAAATGGATATTAAGGATAACAAATTATTCTTAAATGTGGGTACAAACCAAACATTGGAAATCCATTTTTCACCAATTTCTGGGAGAAAGATTTTGACCAAACCTTTTTCCTTTCAGAATATGAGATGTTTCATTAGCAGAATAAATGGGATTTAATTGAATATCCTAGTAATTCCAAAAGTAATCCTTGTGAAAAATCATATGTTGAGTAGCTCATGTGTCCAATATCCAGTCATCTTCAAATGAATTACTTAGTAGATTGTCATAATCAACTGATGTTGTTGATTAAACATTTTGAGCATCTTTAAAAAAATATTCATACTTATCATTTTGAAAATCTTGATCATTTGCATGTTGAGCTAATGAAGTAGATTTTGAATTTGATATAAAATTTGAAGTTTTCTTAAATTTTGGCAACTAATCTTTACTGGTTAAGAAATCTGATGCATAATACCCCATCCTTAAACATATTTTTCACTTCACTTGAATTGAATTTCTACCTCTTCCAGATTGTTCATTGTCATTGGGAGAATTATGATTACTTTGATTATAATTATTGTTTCCTCTACCTTGACTATGACATCTTCCATGGCCTGGATTAGAAGATTGATTATGATAATTCCCAAAATTTGTACCTCTTCCTCTAAAACTTTTAGCTATATTTGAACTAGTGAAAAGAAGATCCTCTCCAAATTTCTTTTGTTTATCAAATGACTTACTATGTTGAGTCAATAGTTCACAAAGTGAATCAAAAGTTACAGTTGATAATTTATCAATGATTTGCAAAGTTTACAAAAAGTGATTATAAGATAGAGGAAAACCATTTATCAAAATAGAGATAAAAAACTATATTCAAGTTTAGAAAAGCCACCCTTGATGATTTTGTGATATATGTTGTTTATCCTTGAAATGTTCTCTAACAAATAACCACTATCAACTAATCTTTTCTTAAGCAACTTGATTTGTAAATCAACTCTTTGAGTTGCAACAAGAGTATCAAAATGATTGCAAAATTGATTCCAAACAGACCAAGCATTAGTAGAATTCTCAATATGAATACACATGTGTTCAGTTATAAAATATCGAAACAAAGAAAGAGATTTTTCATCTCTTAATTTCCATTTAGCTAATGGAACATCATTAGTGGGCTTCGTAGGAGGAGTATCACCATAAAAAATATAATGCAATACATCATTATATATCAATGTGTTTTTCACATGGCGTTTCTAAGATTTGTAATTCTTAAGGCCATCAAATTTATGTAAATTAGTGAATAAGTTGATTAACTTATCATATTTATTGATGGTAAATTACGTTGAAGAATTGAAATTTGTAAGTGCTTCAAAGTATATCACACCATGCCCCTGGGGGGGTTAGCTCAATTGGTAAGTGTCGTGAATATGAAGTGATATGAAGTTTCATGAGGTTTTGAGTTCAAACCCCCCTAACTTATCCTATGTGTCGCGTAAGGGGCATCGTGGGCACACCTGGAGGTTATAGTGGTAGCATTTGGATAACACAACCACGT
>ML777152.1:1177083-1203146 GCA_009831015.1 Picea engelmannii
TATATATATATATATATATATATATAAAGTATATCACACCATGAAAATGTGACACAAGTCACCAAAAAATAGATCAAACACTCCACACAAAAAATAGCACTTTTTAGGGGCTTGGCCTTGACCCACTAAAAGTCTTATCAAAAAGACAATTTGAGAGAATTTTTCACTGGAATCTTCTTAATCTCTTCGCTTGAAGATTACAAAATTGGTAATTTACAATGATCACCCTCTTATCTTCAAGATTAGAATTGAGTCCATTAAGTAAAGTCAAACTTTCAAAATTTGACAAGTTTACAAGAAATAAGATGGACTTTTAATCTTTCACAAATGATAGAATGTTCTAAGAACCCCCATTTGATCAAAAAAAGGTTCAAGTAATAGACTCTACAAAAAATAATTTTTCTTTTCCAAATGTAAAGGAAGTCTTCCCTTTAAAATATGGAAAATTCTCATTCAATTTCAAAAAAATGTATTCTCCTCTTTAAACTTAACACAAATGTTAAACGACATTAATAAAATAGTGTTGCTACCAAGTCTCCTTTTGTTTCATGATATTTTCAAACTTTGCGCAAAAGAAAATTAATTGACCTTCAAGGTAGAAAATTTCCAGAGTTGTTGGAGTCATTCAAATCCAAGATAAAAAAAATATCCATTACAACCGATCAAGAGTAGTCAGTTATTAATAGCATTATCTACATTAAGCAAGAATAATATGATCCATCCCATGGATCAAGTGGTAGGGATGCAAGAACATGGGAGGAAAATGCCTCGGGTAGAGCGCATACATGTCCTCCCCATGATCATCTTCTGAACACCTAGCTCTTCCCCCGTATCATTTATGAATGCTTTGTAACATCCCCAACCTCCAATATGAGCCACGCCATACAAAATGTTTTCTATAATACAATTTATTAATTACCATGCCCTGCATATGAAGACAATTATGCAATCTTAACATCCTACATACATGCATAAATATATACAATATACAACAAAAAAATTAACCAAACTGAAATCATTATAAAACACATAAAAGACACTTACATTTTGATTAAAATCACTAAATGGATGTATACCTCAGACATTCCTCCCAGTGGTAGACATTGTTGTTCATGCACTCTCAATAGTAGGTCTCCCATGAGCTGGGGCTATGACTCCACCAGGGCAAAGGATACCTAATCCAAACTGAGGTATGATAGAAAAATCAATAAAGGACAAGCTCATGTACCAACTCCAACAATAGTTCCTAGCTCATAGCCTCTCATTCCACATAGCTTGTCCCACCCCAGGAATTGTACCCCTTATTTTCTCATCATTCCTTTAACTATCCCACTTCCCTTCCAAGGCTTCAACAACAGGCTAGCAAGAAAGTATCAGAGCTCTATGGCACCTGGAACACAAGATTGTGCAAGGGGCTATCATACCCACTAGCCCATCACTTAGGGAAACCTATTCCCAACAATTCTTTCATCTAGAGAGAATGCTCCATAGGCCTGAGAACCTGCTTCTTCAGCCCAAACCACCAAGGATTTACTGGGTAACCTTCAAATTCAGCTTACACTTTCTACCCAGTGTGTGGATGATGGAATGATTGAGTGAATGATTGCCAAGAATTATAATTACACTAGATTCCCAAAAACATATTTGCATGTTCCCATCTTAACACGTGTCACTCTAGAAACTGCCTTTGACTCCACTTGGTGATTTGTTCCCCTCACTTAGTAACATAGGATAAAAATATAGCATAAATATTATGACTTAGGAATAATATTTTTTTTTTCCTTGGCTTAATCCCCCTTAACTTAGCCCCTTTTCTTAAACCCTTGACCCCCCTTTCCCTTTCATGGAGTCCTATCCCCCCATAATCTTTTGTCTAACATGGTTTGCAAAAGTGATGTATTTTATTAATATAATTGAGTGTGATTACAATTTACATTTGTTAGGTTAACTGGCCTTTCAACACAGAGACTCCCTAGCCTAAATCACATAGGCACTATGGACTCAAAAAATATAGATACAAAGTCACTCTAGCCCAAAACATCCTGACTCACCAGCCTAAAGCATATGTACATTTACAATTGGGGTTCATTATAGGGTTATTACATGCTTTCTCTATGGTCTGTTGATTTTGGTTCATTGACATCCTCCCCTCGCGAAATGGTAATTTCCCTCATCCTTCCTTGGTGTTTTTAGCCTTTATGATATTTCATTTTATGTTATGGAAATTGAGTTCATATTAGTGGGTGTCCTATGGACCTGGCCTATCCATGTCTACTCCTCTAGTTTTATCCCCCCACCCCCCCTCTTGGTCGAACCCTTTGACTCTCGCTTCTCGGTTTGTTGTTTCTTTTCACCCTTCCTTTTCTCTTTTGTCTCTACTAACTCCCCCCATTTAAAATGCTCACCTTTGGCTCTCTATCATGGCTCGTTCCCCTTCCAAATCCCTCTTCATGGTGCATGGAGGCTCTAGTGCTCATTCACAAGGTAGACATCGTAGGGTTTTTCTTTTTAAATCTTTTTCATAGGAAGAGGATTCAGTCGCTGACTACTAAGTCCCACCCAAGTTCATACTCCCGTCAAAGTATACTCAGAGACAGACCTAGTTGAGGCATATGTTAGAGCTTTACACCATTTCATCAAGGATGATTCTATTAATTAGTACATTTTTCCATGGATTCTTGACCCAAGGTCTTCTCGTGATCGGTAATCCAAATACTATAATATAATCGATCTTTATTGGATTATGAAGACACTCATGGGAAAGGTGTTGGTTGAAATTCATGAGGCCCATTAGGGAATTATTCTCTAGCTAGATGATGTTCATATCTAGATCAAGCTCATGGATCAGAAAATCAACCTGCTCACTAAGAAGATTGCAGATATTGACCTCACCATGCTTTCTTTTTCTCAACCCCAGGTTCCAGTTGCAAATAATCATCCTCCTTTGGTCTAGTTTTTGTATATGATTGTTCTAATATATTTTTTTCTTTCTAGAATTAGAGGAAGGGAATCTCTAGCCCCTCTTCATCCTAAGCATCAAGGTTCCTGTTATGACTCAAGGGGAGCATATATAGGGATAAATGTATATGATATGACCCCAAGAGGAGGCATATATGGGCCTAAATGTACATGTAATGTGTAAATATATATGTAATAGGGTTGTCATAATAGTAAAAGGGCCTCATGTGAAAGTGTGAATAGGTATATATAGAGATCATGTATTCATTATTAGAGGGATGTGAATTTTGATGTATAAAAAGGTATTTGGTTATGTGGAGGAGGTTCTCCTATTATTTAAGGAGTTACTGCGTAACTTATCTATATTGGAGTTGTGATCCATGCTTGCATTATTGTACATGGTGTGTACTTCTAGACTACTTTGATAATTTAAGAATTTGGATCACTACATTTGGTATCAGAGCATTGATCCTAGGGTTTTTCTTCTCCAAGAAAGTCATCTTAGCTTTTTTTCTATAATATTTTTTATGGGATGATTCAGACAAAAAAAATTGAAGTTTATTTAGAATAAATATCAAGGTATCTTTGGTAAACATTTCAACTTCTGGGTCATTATACGTTTGAAGATACACTCTGCGAAAGATAAGGTTTCTGACTAATCCTGGAACTAGTCTCAAACAACTGTTCTGGGTAAAATAGTCATATCATCTTCAAAGAGGATCTAAGTTTAGTGAGACATGTTGCATTGGAAACGGGACAAGACATAGTATTTCAGGTACAAATTTTAGAATATGGTATTAAATATTGGACACGTGACATTCTGTGCAAGTTCTCTCTACTAGAAAGGACAAGAATTAGCAAGGTTTGGTAAAGTTACTCTAAATTTCATTTGGCACATCTAATTTAGGTCATACCTATAGCATCAAAGAGAATACATTTCGCCCGCACGGGTGTAGATGGATTGGCAAGTGCCGTGTAAATGGAAGGAAATTTGTAAATGAGGTCTCATGTTCGATTCTCACTCGGACTTACTCGTGCGCCATTCTTGCGGGCTGGGTGGTTGCACCTGGGGTTATAGTGGTAGCTGCATGGGGATCGACCCCATGTCACGCGAGTACGAGAACCGCAAGTTGTCGATTCCCCCAGTAAAAAAAAAAAAAAGAGAATACATTTCATATTTCTATAGGTATAAATTTCAAACTCATAGAGACCAAAATTTAAGAAATACATCAGAAGGAAGATCGACTGGGAGGGCAGACTCCAAATCAGAGTTTCAAAGGTATGATCACTTAAAACTATCATAACTTTTGATTGGGATGTTTGATTTAGCTGATTCAAAAACCATTGGAAAGAGAAAACATAGAATATTATATTGGAGCAAGGATTATAACTATTTGATATTATTATCCTTAATATATTGGGGTTGTAATTTGAGTATTGTGTTAGACCTTAGTTAAGTATCAATGGAAATACCCTTTTTTAATGGAGATGAAGATAAAGATGAAATTGATATTGTGGAATGATTAAGGTTGGTAAAAGAACATTGTAAGGATCCTTTTCAAGAAAACCTTAATTTTTATGGTGAAGCTTATAAGTGGTGGATAATCCTTGATGAAAATACTAGACTCTATTTCACTTGGGAAATATTTGAAAAAAAAATCTCAGATAAATGGATTAGGAATACAAAAATGGAGGAATTGTATATAATTCAAAATGAATTAAAAGAAGCAAATGAAGAAATTAAGAAAAAGGGTGATGAGATATATAAGATATGATCCCTTAATGAATCACTCATTAAGGAGGTTAATAACTTAAAGAAAGAAAAGAGTAGCAAAACAAAGTTGGAAAATGATGATTCAAAGGAAAAATAAAGGTGAAGGAGATATGTAGATTATGAAACCATAATAAAAAAATTATTTTATGAGGTTAAAATATTGAAAGAAGAGAAGAAGAATTATCAAAATCAAGAAAAAAAAAGGATCTTGGATGAAGAATTTACCAATAGACAGGAAGAGTAAATTCACAAGAAGGTTGAGGAATCCTTAAATAATGATGAGGTAAAATAAGAAATGCAAGCCAAAATTGGAGAAGGACATCAAAATTTGATAGAAGAGAAGATTCAATAAAATCAACAAAATATAATTGAAGAAGTTGAACTCCATACAGAGGATGTACATGCCAAATATAATGGTATTATCTCCAAAGCTAGAGTAATCAAGGACCAAGCAAAGAGGATAGAGGATTCCATTGTCTCTGAAAATAAGATAGATAAATGGGTGTGCATAATGAAGTAAAAACATCAAATTTCAAACCATATTGACACCCTGATTATCATGAAATTTTTCAAGGAAGCCAAGAAGATCAATATCAACATTATCAAGGAAGAATATGGAATAATCATCAATATTCATGGAATATGGCATCACAAAACCATTATTCAACAAAATAGTATCATGGACCAACATCTACTACAAATTGTAGAAGCTTCAACAACGATACATGGAATCAAAGGAAGGAAAATTATCCAACAACCAAACACTAAGGATTACGACTGAAAGGAATTGATTTTGGATGGATGGATCATCATCAATGGAAGGAAGAAAGAAGGAACATAAGAAAATTATATTACTTGGTTTCATCACATATGAATCCTTTGATTGTAAAGATTTGAGGAAAAAGTTTTTAAAAGGAGGGTACTATGTTATGACCCAAGGGGAGCATATATAGGGATAAATGTTTATGATATGACCCCAAGGGGGGAAATATATGGGCCCAAATGTACATGTAATGTGTAAATACATATGTAATAGGTGTTGGAATTTTAAATTTTCTAGTTACACAATTACAATTACTTAATGCAATATGACGCAGCCCGCACTCCACAGAGTACGTCCGCCTCCTTAAGACCTTCTTATGCTATCGGCTCGAAGAACTTCAAGGTTCTTTCGATCCCTTTCGGGACTTTATCACCCATAGAATGCTCTTTGGGATCTCCCTCCTTGAATTCGGGAAATCGGACCTTGCAAAATCGCGAGTCCCGAAAGCACAGGATCGGGTCTTCTCTAAACCCCAAAACCCGATGAATATTCGCCCATGCTCTTTTCCTCTTGTAGGAGATTGTCCCATCGAGAAATTGGTGGTTGCGCTGCTGTAAACCACTTACCTTATGAATCCCTGATTCCTGATCTTCGATGCCACTTGTCATCGAATCGTGGAAATGCCCGACCTTCCTACACCTGTCCTGCCCTAAGGCCTTTAACCCTGTCAGGAAATCGTGGATTGGAAGATCGCGATTCCTGTTGTCAATGAACACGGGATATTCAATTCCCCAAACCCCAATGCGCGATGACACCTGGCTCCGATTCCACCTTCTGGGGCCCACAACTCTAACTATCAGGATATCGCGATTCGCGATATCGCGATTTTTGATGCGATGGTTCCCTTGTCCTCATAAAACCCGAAACGCTGAACCTCGACTTCCTGGGATCTCATGCCACGTACCCCAGCAGTGATCAATGACCCTAATCCTTCTCGGGAATTCATTAATCGTGAATTCCTGCACAAGACTCTTGACTCCGGAAGTCCCGATTATCCGATGAACCGAGCTCCACTGACTCACCTGCTCTTCGACACGTGTCTCGCCAAGATCAGCGATTGAGATCCTTTCGGGAAATCACAGATCGCGATTTCTCTCCACCCAAATTCCATGATCACAGATCCCCCGATATTCCAAACTCCGAATCTCCGGGATCTCCCTCTACTCCTTCAAGCTTAAACTCGGCGCAACTCTCTTGAGATCTAACGGTCGATGGGACTTCGCGGCTTTCATCTGCGAGTCCTAACCATCAATTCTCCTCCGTGAGATTTCTTGGAAATGGCTAAGTGTTTCTCCTCAACACTTACCTTTCCACGCCTGCACTTGAAACTCCTTCTCGAACTTTTCTCGACACGAACCTCCTGTGCTCCCTTTCAATGATATCACAAAGGTTCTATACCTCTTGAGATTTTCACACTCGGATTCCTTCCGAGGAACTTACGCGCACTCCTTGCGCTTGACGTTCAACAACTCTCAAGTGTTGAATCCTTCCGACTCTGCGCACTTTCTGCAGTAGCAATCTTCAACTTCCTTTGCTCAGATTTACAACTAAGGCTTCTTCTTCAGCCTGGGCACTCCTTGCATGGATTCAACAAACTAAATCAACTTCTGGGTGAATGAGAACAAAAGTCAAACTATCGAGCCTTCATCAACGCACTCCCTGCGGATGAATTCAACTGCACATCTTGCAGGAATCTCCCGGCTCAGATAGAGAAACAATTGAAACTCATTCCATCTCCCTTTCAGACTTCAGTTTCAACATGAAATCACATGCATAGCATATATAAAGCAAATGCATATTAAGAAAGCAAACATTCATAAGCACATGAACAATATACATAGAGAAACAACACCAGCCATGAATTTGAATCAGAACTTTCTCCTATTAATTCAAATGCCTGTACATGGGTGTTCTTCACAATTTTCTCTTCTTGCACCTCTCTCCTTGCTCATGAATAATCATACAATGGTACAAAGGAGGGTGTCTATATCCATTTTCCCTCTCGAACTCTAAAACTGTCTAATCTAGAAATAAAATCCTATCTACCTACATTAACTAAAGTAAATGCCTCCTATCTACTTCAAACAAGAGCGTAAGGCTCGAGATTTGATACAATACAACAGGCGCTTTTCCATAAATGCATCATTTACACATTGGCGCATCATCTTGGATGAAAATTCAAAAAGTTTCGGCTGGCCTTGTCCAGCTGTTCCTTGTCTTTCATGCTGGCTCGCTTGTTATGGGCGATGCTCTTGCATCATACTCCTCGGCTTGAAAACTTTCATGAGCTCCTGTCCATGAGCTCCTGCATGGTCTGTCCATGCTTCTAAATCACTTCTTCTGTCTCCCAGCTGGCATCTTCCACTGGATGATTCTTCCATTTCACCAGATACTCGAAATACTGCTTTCGCCTGGTCTTTTTGCTCACCCTTTTGTCAAGTATATGCTCCATCTGTGGCTTCTCTGCAATCGGCATTTGCTTCTGCCACTGAATTTCTGGTTGTTTATCATTTCCATCTCCTACTTCCTCAGCCTTATACAAATATAATTCTGAGACATTGAATGTCAGAGATATTCCGATCTCATCCGGTAGTTCAATCTCATAAGCATTTTCTCCCAATTTCTTTAGGATTCTGCATGGTCCAATTTTCTTCATTTTCAGCTTGTTGTATGTTCCTCTCGGGAACCTCTCCTTCCTCAGATGTGCCAGAACCAGATTTCCAAATTCAAATTGAAGTTGTCTCCAATGCTGATCTGCTCTGCGTTTGTACTCCTAGTTCGATTCTAGCAATCGCTCCTTCACTCTGTTGTGAAGTTCTTTCATTGCTTCAGCGAATTATTCAGCACTTGCGCTCTGAGTCATTATTTGTTCTGAATACCCCAACTCCAAAACACCTTTCGGCTGTCTACCGTATACTATCTCAAACAGACTTTTCCCTATGCTTCGATTCACCGAATCATTGTAGGCGAATTCTGCCTGTGGCAATACGCTATCCCAGTTGCTATGGTGCTCTGTCACCAAGCTCCTTAATAAATCTCCCAGACTTCTATTGACCACTTCTGTCTGCCCATCTTTCTATGGATGATAGGCAGAACTAAACATCAAATTAGTTCCCATCTTCTTCCAGAGTGTCCTCCAGAAATGTCCAATGAATTTGGTATCCCTGTTCGAAACTATGCTTTTCGGCAGTCCATGAAGTCTAACAACCTCTTTGAAAAATAAATTTGTGATGTGAGTCGCATCGCTGGTCTTCTGGCACGGAATAAAATGTGCCATCTTTGAAAACCTTTCAACTACCACAAAGATGGAATCATGTGCTCTTTGCATCCTCAGCAATCCTAGTACGAAATCCATGCTGATCGCCTCCCATGGCTTCTCTGGTATGGGCAATGGTTGATAGAATCCTACATTCTGATTTCTGCCCTTAGAATGTTGGCAAATTCTACATCTGTCAACAAACCTTTTAACTTCTGACCGCATCCCTGGCCAAAAGTATGACTCGCTCAGCTTCGCAAATGTTTTGTCATGGCCAAAGTGCCCTGCTAAGCCTCCGTTGTGCTTTTCTTTCAACAAGTTCTCCCTCATGGAGCAATTTGGAATACACAACTGATTTCCTCTGAACAACAATCCATCTTAGATCATGTAATCTATCCACTGACTTCTGTCTCTGAGAACTGGGTTCTCAGCTGCACCATATGCCTCTGCAAAATCTGCATCACCTGCGTACATCTCCCTGAGATCATCAAAGCCTAAACTCTTGACTTTGAACTCCTGCAACAGCAAACATTTCCTGCTCAAAGCATCAGCCACTTTGTTAGCAGTACCTGAAATGTGTTTGATAACAAATGTAAATTTTTGCATGTATTCTACCCATTTAACATGCCTCTGATTTAATTTCTCCTCCTGAGTTACATACTGCAATGCATGATTATCACTATATAAAATGAATTCCCTTGGAATCAAATAGTGTCTCCATTTTTTCAATGCCTGTATGATGGCATAAAATTCTTTATCATATGTGGAGTATTTTTCCTTTGCCTCATTCAACTTCTTGCTGAAATAATCCATTGGTCTGTCATCCTGGCTCAAGACTGCTCCTATGGCAAAGCCACTTGCATCACATTTCACTTGAAATGTTTTCAAAAAATCTGGCAACACCAACACCGACTGCTTTGTGATTTTCCGCTTCAACAGATTGAAGCTTTTCTCAGCCTCTTCAGTCCAATGAAAAGATTTATGTCTTTTCTTGACTGTGTCCATCATCGTTGCGCTGATTCCGCTAAAGTTCCTGATGAATTTTCGGTAGAAACTAGCCAGTCCATGAAAACTTCTCACCTCGAAAACATTTCTCGGTGATGGCCAATTCTTAATTACCCCCACTTTACTTGGATCCATCTTCAATTCATTTGTCGATATGACAAACCCCAAGTAAATGAGTTATGTCTTCATAAATGAATATTTCCTCATGTTGATCAACAGCTTCTCTTGTTGTAGCTTCCTCATTACTGCAGCTAAATGCTTTAGATGTTCTGCCTTAGTTTTGCTGAAAATCAATATGTCATCTAGATAAACAATGACAAACTTACCTATGAATTCTTTCAGCACTTCGTTCATCAGCCTCATGAATGTACTCGGTGCATTCATCAAACCAAACGGCATGACTAGCCATTCATACAGTCCTTCGTTGGTCTTGAAGGCTGTCTTCCACTCATCGCCTTCCCTCATGCAAATTTGATGGTATCCACTTTTCAAATTGACCTTTGAAAAAAAATTTGCTCCACTTAAACAATCCATCAAGTCATCCATTCTTGGCAATGGGAACCTATACCTGATGGTGATCTTGTTAATGGCTCTGGAATCGGTGCACATTCTCTAGCCTCCATCTTTCTTTGGAATCAGTACCGTTGGAACGGCACACGGACTCAAACTTTCCCTGACCAATCCCTTGTCCAATAACTCCTGGACCTGCTTTTTAACCTCCTCGTTCTCCAGAGGCGTCAACCTGTATGCAGCCTTATTTGGCAAACTAGCTCCCGGTACAAGGTCTATGTGGTGACTTATACTCCTCATTGGTGGCAACGAATGAGGCAGTTCGTCTACCACAATATCAGCGAACTCTTCAAGTAGTTCCTGAATTTCTTCCGGCAAATCATCCACTCTTGTGTTGGTCAAAATGATTTTGGGTTTTCTGACCACAAAGAATTGTGGATCTTCTTTCTTCTTAACTTCTGTAAGAAGCTCCTTCCCACTCATGAGAAGTACCCTGTTGTTCACTTCCGGCTTTACCTCCTTATCTTTTATTGGAAGTAACATATGTGTTCTCCCATTCTTTTCCAAAGTATACGTATTCATTTTCCCATCATGAATCACGTTTCTATCATACTGCCATGGTCTACCTAGCAGTAAATGGCAAACATCCATAGGAATGACATCACATAAAATTTTGTCATTATATCCTCCTATTTTAATGTCAACTAAGCACTGTTTAGTGACACTCACCTGATGTCCCTTCTGTAGCCATGAAACTATGTATGGACTCGGGTGATCAGTTGTCTCCAGCAATAGTTTCTCCACCATCTCGGTTGAAACGACATTGTTTGTGCTACCGCTGTCCACGATAACCTTGCACTTCTCGTCTTTGGTCTTGCATGCAGTTCTGAAAAGTCTGCTTCTCTGAGTTGTGTCCTCCACCTCCTTCTCGGGTGTTAAGAGAACTTTACGCATCATCAACGACCTTCCGTCTTCTACGTCTTCTGCTTCAGTATCTCACCTTTGTGCCTCGGCGATGTGAGCTTCTCCTCCATCCTTCTTTCTATCTGGACAATCAATCACTTTGTGCCCGTTCTTCCCACATGTGTAGCATCTGATGACTCCACCTCTTCCTCTACCTCGACCCCTAGTACGAGGAAGAGTGTTTGCATCAGCATAATCTCCCCGCTGATCATTTTGTTGCCTTCTCTGTTCAGCATGTGGCCCTCGCTGTGAGGTTCCACCTCTTTCAACTTTACCCTAAGGTCTCTTCCACTCTTCCTTGGGCTTCTGGTATTTATCCTGGGCAACTGATTTACCCTTGGGCTGACTTCTGCCTCGGCCTCACTGTGTTGTCTTACGGCTTAGCTTTTCCTCAGCTTTCAACGCCATCTGATACGCATCTTCCACCGTTCGGATGGTCATCATACTCATCTCGTCTTGGATATCGTATCTTAAGCCATTCATATACCTGGCAACCTTTTCATCATCGCTCTCCTGATGACCTGCTCTGATATTGAGCTTGTAGAACTCCTCAATATACTCTTTTACTGTCATCAGCTTCTGTCTCAGGTTCTGCATTCTCCTAAACAGTGTGATTTGATAATCCCTTGGGATGAACTTTGCCTTCATCTTCGCAATCATTCGATCCCAGCTTTTGATCTTTTGTTTGCCTTTGGAACGTCTATCTGCTTGAATCTCGTCCCACCATAATGCTGCGTGTCCCTTTAATTTCATGACAGCATGTCTGACCTTTTTATCCTCTTCGATATCTTCATAATCGAAGTAGGCGTCAAGAGCTCTAATCCAGTCCAAAAGCTCTTCTGCATCCAGACTCCCTTCATAGACTGGAATGTCCATATTCATTTTTGAACTCATCCTGGCAATGGCTTTAATCAACCGCTCATTGGCTGCATCTTCAGCTGCAACTTCTCCTTGTGGCTCAGCTTCAACTTCGCCTTCGAAGTCACTCAAATCTCCCGCACTAGCTGTGCGTCTCTGCGTTGCTTCCATATCTTCCAATCTCGCTCGAAGATCTCGTATCTGCCTCTCCATTTCTGGATTAGCTACTTGTCTGCCCCTTCGTCTCACCTCCCTATCCTCATGTTCAGGTGACTATCTTTCTCTTCTAGGCGGCATGGTGAATTTTCCCTTCCTTCCTCCTTGCTGCAGAAAACAAAGAGATTTTCTTGCTCTGATACCACTCTGACGTAGCCCGCACTCCACAGAGTACGTCCGCCTCCTCAGGAACTTCTTATGCTCTCAGCCCAAATAACTTCAAGGTTCTTTCGATCGCTTTCAGGACTTTATCACCCACAGAACGTTCTTTGGGATCTCCCTCCTTGAATTCAGGAAATCGGACCTCGCAAAATCGCGAGTCCAGAAAGCACAGGATCGGGTCTTCTCTAAACCTCAAAACCTGATGAATATTCGCCCGTGCTCTTTTCCTCTTTTCAGAGATTGTCCCGTCGGGAAATCGGTGGTTGCACTGTCGTAAACCACTTACCTTACGAATCCTCGATTCCTTATCTCCGATGCCACTTGTCGTCGAATCGTGGAAATGCCCGACCTTCCTACACCTGTCCTGCCCTAAGGCCTTTAACCCTGTTGGGAAATCGTGGATTGGAAGATTGTGATTCCCGTTGTTAATTAACACAGGATATTCAATTCCCCGAACCCCGATGCGCGATGACACCTGGCTCCTATTCCACCTTCCGGGGCCCACAACTCTAACTATCGGGATATCGCGATTCGCGATATCGCAGTTTTTGATGCGACGGTTCCCTTGTCCTTAGAAAACCCGAAACGCCGAACCCCGAATTCTCGGGATCTCGCGCCACGTACCCCAGCAGTGATCAACGACCCTGATCCTTCTCGGGAATTCGTTAATCGTGAATTCCTGCACAAGACTCTTGACTCCGGAAGTCCCAATTATCCGATGAACCGAGCTCCACTGACTCACCTGCTCTTCGACACGTGTCTCGTCGAGATAAGTGGTTGAGATCCTTTCGGGAAATCGTGGATCGCGATTTCTCTCCACCCAAATTCCATGATCACAGATCCCCCGATATTCTGAACTCCGAATCTCCGGGATCTCCCTCTGCTCCTTCAAGCTTAAACTCGACGCAACTCTCTTGAGATCTAACGGTCGATGGGACTTCGCAGCTTTCGTCTGCGAGTCCTGACCGTCAATTCTCCTCTGTGAGATTTCTTGGAAATGGCTAAGTGTTTCTCCTCAACACTTACCTTTCCACGCTTGCACTTGAAAATCCTGCTCGAACTTTCCTCGACACAAACCTCCTGTGCTCCCTTTCAACGATATCACAAGGGTTCTATACCTCTTGAGATTTTCCCACTCGGATTCCTTCCAAGGAACTTACGCGCACTCCTTGCGCTTGATGTTCAACAACTCTCAAGTGTTGAATCCTTCCGACTCTGCGCACTTTTTGTAGCAGCAGTCTTCAACTTCCTTTGCTCAGATTTACAACTAAGGCTTCTTCTTCAGCCTGCGCACTCCTTGCATGGCTTCAACAACCTAAATCAACTTCTGGGTGAATGAGAACAAAAGTCAAACTATCGAGCCTTCATCAACACACTCCCTTCGAATGAATTCAACTGCACACCTTGCAGGAATCTCCTAGCTCAGATAGAGAAACAATTGAAACTCATTCCATCTCCCTTTCAGACTTCAGTTTCAACATGAAATCACATGCATAGCATATATAAAGAAAATGTATATTAAGAAAGCAAACATTCATAAGCACATGAACAATATACACAGAGAAACAACACCAGCCATGAATTTGAATCAGAACTTTCTCCTATTAATTCAAATGCCTATGCATGGGTGTTCTTCACATTTTCTCTGCTTACTCCTCTCTCCTTGCTCATGAATAATCATACAATGATACAAAGGAGGGTGTCTATATCCGTTTTCCCTCTCGAACTCTAAAACTGTCTAATCTAGAAATAAAATCCTATCTACCTGCATTAACTAAAGTAAATGCCTCCTATCTACTTCAGACAAGAGCGTAAGGCTCGAGGTCTGATACAATAAAACAAGCGCTTTTCCATAAATGCATCATTTACACATTGGCGCATCATCTTGGATGAAAATTCAAAAAGTTTCGGATGGCCTTGTCCAGTTGTTCCTTGTCTTTCATGCTGGCTCGCTTGTTATGGGCGATGCTCCTGCATCACAATAGCAACTGTAGTAGGATCATTGAAATATAAACAATCATAGATACAATAGAAAACAAGTATTATTCTGAGAAACCCTCATGGGGGAGAAAACCCAACAACCAAAATCCTCAATATAGATTCCTTCAACTAGTACAATAATGCACTATAACTCTCCAAGAAATACCAAGACCAAAACACCAAAAGAACCAGTCTCCAAGACTTGTGCACTAGACCTTCTTATGTGCTCCAAGATCCAAAAGAGATGTGTGTGAGTATGTGTCGAAATGAAAGGAACCTATCCTCTATTTATACACAACAGTGTCTCTTGAAGAGTCATGACTCTTGACCTAAATAACTGATAATAAGTAAAATACCAATAATATAATAATTTCTATTGAGCGGAATTGTAAAATATAATTATAATAAACTTTTAAAGGTTTGACTAAAACAAATATACAAGAATATATCATGTAGTTACACAAAAAATATTAACACTCCCTCTTAACTAGGAAGGTATTCTTTCGAGACATACACTCCAATTCTGATACCACATGAGCTCACATCCATTGATTGTTGAACATGTGAATCTATACATACTTGGATATCCATAGTGCAACATCACTTCACCCCATGCAACCAAGGTCTGTGGGTAGATATCAATAGCTAGAACATGTCCCCAATACATCCACTCCCTGTGATGCATCAATACCTGATCATGTGCACTCTTGTCTTAGTGCCAACCCTTTTTCATGCTGGATGAGACCCACCAGACTCAATGCCAACCCTTTTTCATGTTGGATGAGATTTTTCCATATTCAGTGCCAACCCTTTTTCATGTTAGATGAGTTCCACTTGTCACTCCCTCTGAAGAGGGACCACACCAAGCTTGTCCTTGAAGTACTCAAACTTCTTCCTTGACAACAGCTTGGTGAACACATCCACAACCTGATCCTCAGTAGTCATGAACTGGAGCCTCACTGCTCCCCTCTGTACCATATCCTTGATATAGTAGTATATTATCTCAATATGCTTCGACCTATCATGGAACATTGAGTTCTATGACAACTTCATGCAACTCTCGTTGTCACACCAAATGCATGTCGCCTCCACTTCGAGACCAAATAACCCAGACAATAGCTTCTGAAGCCATACTTCTTCTCTGCTCACTGCACATGTTGCCACATACTTAGCTTCAACCGTACTGAGTGCCACACATGACTTATTTTTGTTGCTCCAAGAGACCATATTGGAGCCAACATTGAAACAATATCTAGAAGTGCTCTTCTGGTCAAGAATACTATCGGCCCAATCTGAATCTGAGTATCCATACGATCCAAACTCATGTTCAGATCTATACTAGAGACCGTGATCTAGAGTACCCTTAAGGTGCCTCAACACCTGTTTTGCTGCAACCAAATGAACCTGTCTGGGATGCTCCAAATGTTGACTCTGGGTGTTCACAACAAAACATATATCCAGTCTTGTGTTCGTCAAATAAATCAACGAGCCCACTATCTACCTTTATAAGGTATAATCCACAATATCTGAAGTTGTATTATCTTGCAACAACTTAAGATTTGATACCATTGAGGTAACCATGGCCTTATAGTCCAACATCTCGAAACTCTTCAATATTTCCACAGCATACTTTCCTTGATTTAGGAAAATTCCATTTGATCTCTGCCAAACTTCTAGTCCCAAGAAGTAGTGCATCATTCCTAAATATTTCATCTCAAACTCTGCAGCCAATTTTCTCTTACATCTAGTGATGAGTTTTTCCGCACCTATTAGAAACATTTCATCTACATACAACAATAGAATCACCAGTTCACCATCCTCAACCTTAAAGTAAAGGTTAGGATCTCCATTTCTCTTGGTAAAACCCAAGCTCATTAGAAAATTGTCAATCCTACCATACCATGCTCTGGGTGCATGCATCAATCCATATAAAACCTCCTTTAATCTGCCCACATGAGTCTCCCTTTCATGTGTCTCGAATCCAAGTGGTTGCTCCACATAAACTTCCTCTTTTATTTCACCATTCAAGGAGGTTGTCTTTACATCCATCTGGTGCACCTTCCATTTTATCATAGCAGCCAATGAAAGTATAGTCCTGATTGAGGTATATCTTTCTACGAGAGAAAAAAAAAATTGTAGTCAATACCTTCCTTTTGAGAGAAACCTCGGGCCACAAATTTTGCCTCATATTTTTCAATACTGCCATCAACTGTGTGTTTCGTCTTGTAGACCCATTTCGAGCTCACCACAAATTTTTCCTTCGGTCTAGGAACCACATATGAGACATCATTTTGCATAATGGATTGGTATGACTCTTCCATGGAATCTTTCCATACTTTATTTTCTACAGCCTCTCCATAAATGGAAGGTTCTACATCCATTATGTCACACAAGCATGCCATGTAGATGGAATATAGATTCGACTTCTTACTTTCCCTGGAATATTTCTTTGGGGCACCAATTCATTCTGAATCTCTGATAATCTCTTGTGCCCAAGATGGTCTTCTCTTGTACGAAGGTATCTCGGTTGGTTTCTGAGGTTCTACCATGTCATGATCCTCTGGATTGACTTCCTCTGGCTCAACTTCCTTTGAAACTTTAGGAACTTATTTCTCTTCTTCATGTGCCTATTCTGCATGGATATGTTTGGATATATTGAAAGTTACATTCTCATCGAAGGTTACATCTCAGTTGATCTCCACTTTCCAGTGACCAGGAATGTTTATCATGTAAGCCTTTTATGTGTCACTATAACCAACAAATATACCCTTCCATCTAGAAGGGTCCAAATTTGTCCTATTTTCCTTGGGGACGTGAAAAAATGCAGGGCAGCCAAATATTCTGAAATGGTTGACTTCTGGCTTCTCTCCTGAAAACATTTCCTCGAGTGTCTTGTTTTCAAGCACCTTGTGGGGACTTTTATTCTGCACGTACATTGTCGTCTTTGTTGCTTCTACCCACAGATGCATAGGAAGATCTTGATCATGGATCATGACCTTTACTGCTTCCATGATTGTCTGGTTCTTCCTTTTAGTTATTCCATTTTGTTGAGGGTTATAGGGAGTAGAAAGATCCCTCTTAATTCCAACTTCCTTGCAATACTCCTTGAATTATTCTAAGGTTAATTCACCTCCATTGTCTAATCATAAGGTCTTTATCTTCCTCTCTATCAAGTTTTCTACCAGAGCCTTGAACTCTTTGAATTTTCCAAAAACTTCATTCTTTTCTTTTAACAAATAAATCCAAGTTTTACATGAGTAATCATCAATGAAAGATACATAATATACATACGCACTTAGTGAAGTTGTCGACATCGGTCCACATATTTCTAAATGCACAATGTCCAAAACTCCTTTGGCTCTACTATCACTATTGGGAAAGGAGTGCTTCGTGTTCTTGCCTTGTGCACATCCTTTGCACACACCATCTAGTTCTACTTGGATTTCTAGAACACATGTCACCATTTTTCTCACAACCGGAAGAGCTTTGTAGTGTAGGTGAGCAAATATCCTATGCCATAGTTCATTGGGATTCACAATATCATGAACTATTGTGGAGTCTGAATGTACTTTAAATTTGTAGAGTCCTCATTCTTCAACTCCAATCACTACTACATCATCAACGATCTTCCCTCTAGGCCACATAAGAACTTGACCATCAATAAATGCTACTCTAAATCCTTTCTTGTCCAATTTTGAAATTGAGAGAAGATTTTTTTTTAAACCTATAACATAGATAACTTCCTTCATCTTCATTGGCTTTCCTAAACTTGTAGGAAGCTTCTCCAACACCTTTGATTGGATATTAATAGTCATCACCCAATTTTACGTTGTGACGTGAATCTTTATGAATAAGTTTATATAAGGATTCTGCATAGCCTATCATGTGCTTCAAAGCACCACTGTCTATCAAGTAAGTCACTTTCATGAGTAACAGTATCTGTAAGGGATAAGATAAGAACATAATCCTCATCACTTGATTCATCTTACTTTTCAACCTTCTTGGGAGGCTCATCATCTTCAACTGTGTGAGCTTGATGCCTCTTACTTCCTTTCTTATTCTTATTTTCCATAATGAGGGGGAAATCCCTAACAAAGTGTCCCAATTCCTAACAATAGTAACATATGAGCTTTGAGTTGTCTCTTTGACCCATATTAAACTTATTAGGTAAAGAATTATCCTTCTTGTTCTTTACTTTCATGGTGTAGGCAGATAGGGCTTGATCTTCATCTGCCATCTTTTCTTCTCTTGCAACTGTCCTAACTTCTTCTTGGTTACAATCTTCCTGAAGCCTACTAAACTTGGGAAGCATCTTTCTTGAACAATTTCCTTGGATGAATGCATCCCATGACCTTGGGAGACCATTCAAGGTAGTCATCACCATCTCTTCTCCTTCTATTGAGTCACTAATGGCTACTATCTTCTCCTTGATTTGATTCACTCTTGAGAAGTAGGAGTGAATGGTTTATGAGTTCTGCATTTTCACATTCTTCAACTGAGATCTCAGAGTCATTCTCCGATTTATGTTTATTCCCTCAAACAGACAAGTTAAGGTGTCCATCATTTGCTTTGAAGAAGATAATGATGATATATGATGGATAAGGTGGTCCTTAATGGAATCTTCGATAAAAAAAAATTCCCTCACGATGTCCTTCTTATATTTTTTCTTAGATTCATCTCCTTGAGGTTCTTGAACCTCTTCTATAATGAACTTATCCAGTTCATGTTCTTCAAGAAGGAGGGTTACTATGTACTTCCAGGCCCTGAAGTTATCAGCTCCATCTAACTTCTCATCGATATTTGTTCCATTATTCATCCTTCCTTCTAATGGTCTCAGTTTGTTCGACAATTGTCTCTAGACTGAAAATGGCTCCCTTTTAGGATTCTAGATCTACAATTGGCTTCTTTTCGAGCCTGCTATGATACCATGTTGGAATTTTAAATTTTCAAGTTACACAATTACAATTACTTAATCCAATATTAACTTTAGTAGGATCACTAAAATATAGACAATCACATATACAATAGAACACAAATATTATCATGGGAAACCCTCATGGGGGAGAAAACCCAGCAACCAAAATCCTTAATATAGATTCCTTCAACTAGTACAATGATGCGCTATAGCTCTCCAAGAAAGACCAAGACCAAAACACCAAAAGAACTAGTCTCCAAGGCTTGTGCACTAGACCTTCTTATGCGCTCCACGATGCACAAGAGAAGTGTGTGAGTGTGTGTCCAAATGAGAGGAACCTATCCTCTATTTATGCACAACAGTGTCTCTTCAAGAGACGTGACTCTTGACTTAACTAACCCATAATAAGTAAAATACCAATAATATAATAATTTATGTTGAACGGACTTGTACAATATAATTATAATAACCTTTTAAAGGTTTGAATTAACAAATATAAAAGAATATCTTCTGTAGTTACACCAAAAATATTAACAATAGGGTCGATCTAACAGTGAATGGGCCTCATGTGCAAGTGTGAATAGGTATATATAGAGATCATGTATTCATTATTGGAGGGATGTGAATTGTGATGTATAAAAAGGTATTTGATTATGTGGAGGAGGTTCTTCTATTCTTTAAGGATTATTGTGTAACTTATGTATATTGGAGTTGTGATCCACGCTCACATTGTTGTACATGGTGTGTACTTTCGGTCTATTATGATAATTTAAGTATTTGGATCATTACAGTTTCAGACAAGACACACTTAGACTTTATTACTCTTCCCTCAATTTTTGGCACACTATGATATGTAGTTTAAGATTTACTTTGCTTCTTAAGATAATCTGGATAGGCAAAGTGCTCTTTTGTTGTTGGTCTGGTTTCTCATCTGGAAAACTGGCAGCATAGTTATTGTACAGTCTTTTTTTCAAGCTAATATGAAATAATTTGGATAGGTTACAAAAAGAAAATAATAATATGATCCATACAAACCCATACAAGATGACAAACAATCTTTCTTCCTTGACTTTGATCACATTCACTCAACGACTTGCACACATTATGAGTATTGTTGGCTGTCGACATGCATTTTAGATATAGGTCAATTCTTCACCCATGCAGGATTTGAAACGTTGTATGGTAGATCTGAATTGTTGTATGGGTAAATCGTTGTTTCAACATGATTTAGGACTTTCCTCTTGTTTAGATCGCAACTCTAGATTTAAGCGTTGAATTGATGTTATGGAAACTTTGCCTTTGTGGCTTGAGGATTTAATGCATAAATTTTAAGACTACAACATAAAAACAATATTGTAATGAAGTGCATATCTCAGATAGAAAACGATGGCTTGATCTAGATTTAACAACTATTTAAAAATAAATTATAGCTCTTCACAAGAAATTGCCAAATTTATAAGTAGACCTGGGACAATTTTTCTTAACAATATGAACACTTTGTTGATGGGTCCTAGATCCCTTTACTCAATACCAGGAACCAAACCTGCCACTGAGGCCCAATTAGACTCTACAACATTTAATAGTGGAATGGTTCTCCAGATCTTGCGATCCAGCCAGTTAATCAATGAGCTTTACGTTTTCTCGCGAAGGCGTCTCCTTTAGTTTGGACTTTCTCTTTTTTGTATTTTCTCTTAGGTGGGACCGATATAATATGGAAAGTCAATATAAACCAACTAGGTAACAAAAAAGGAATAAGTTTAACTACTAGAGAAGAGACTGAGCTTGGGATAACCCACTACTCAAGCATGCAGACAAAAATTCCATACCATAGGCCTAGTACTAATACGTTAACCATGTGATTATCCAATTATTAACTGAGATACAAATCATCAGAAAGAAAACACATATGCGATAAATAATGGCAAGAAAAAAAATTCTCTTAACTCTAATCATCCATCACATAATAACACAACGATTCATTTTCATCAATAAACAACTGTAAAACATTGCATCAGAAAACTTAACAATAGATTTAATAGCTCTTACTCATTACAACATCCATCCATGAGACGAGATAGGAAATAGTTCTTCTCCACGTCCAATCATACATGCATTTGATGAAAACATAAACGCGTCTCTAGTTCGAAACAACTTCTCAATTAAAGGTAGCTCCAAAATAATTATTAACAAAACCAGAAAATGAGAGTTTCTTGCAACAACCATCGACCTTTAACTAATCAGTCAATGCTCTTATTTATAAAATAAAATTAACTAAAATAACAGCTAAAGTGCAAATAAGCAAAACAAAATTCTCCACGTGGTGTTCTCTCCTAACAATTTGTCTAAGAGTCATCTCAAGATATCACTTTAAAAGGGTGACTCTTCTCGTACTCCGACCAGTTGATGAAAAGCTCCTCGCAAGTATGGGCGAATGGGAATCTATGTTGTTCCATTGGGGCCGCGTAAATCTCTCTGATCTCTACCTCATGTGCCCAATACTTGACCAGACTGGCACTCAACTATTGTAGCATAGCCCGAGCTTTGATTGGGTGTTCCATAAATTGTTGCACCTGGCCTAGCTCTCTTGTGTCTGTCACCTTTGTTATTTCTTTGGCCCATGATGAATCTTTCTCGATGTGTAATTTGATTATGTCACACAAGTCGACGAGGTCGTCGGGCATGCCAAACTCAAGAAGTTTGATATCCTTTATTGCCTTGTTGATTTTGACCCATTTTCTCTCGCATCCAGCCCATTTTCTTGCATCTCCTGATGAGACTCCCAAGCCATTCTTGCTCAATACTCGGAGGTATCTTTCCTGCAATCGAAATTAAAATCGTTTAGAGACTGTGTATAGAACAGCACTTGGTAAAATAAATGTATAAAGTGAAAATGTGAAGAATCCAGACTGGTCCATACCTGTAAAGCTTGCCAAACCTGGTTGTTTGATACTTACGAGATCTCTGCAATATTTCAAATTGTTTGCACCACTTTCGTCATCGCCATCATTTTTCTCTAGTTAGGGTGGGTTACATCCGCGTGCCACAACATGAAATATCAGGTACAGAAAAATATGAGAGTCAAATTCATGCTAGTGGTCAGTTGGCCCTTGGAGTCGGGAAAGGATGTCAGAGCCAAACATGTGTTGAAAGTACAAGTATGTTCCAAAAGAGTTGGATTTTGTCATAAGGGAAGTTGTTAGGTGCCGCAAGTTGAGGCAAGTTGTTTAAACATAAGTCGCATCAACAAGTGTATCAACCATCATCAACTCATCATGAAGGCTAGGGGATTGAAAAATCAAGGTGATCGTACCACAAACTTTCTACAATTCCTATCGGCTGCATCGCACACACCTCGGAACATGCTCATCGCACAGATGTGCCACATATTGTCTTCAGTTTGCTTCAAACATCCAGTTGCCATGGATCCAGTTTTCCCTGGCATGTTTCCACCCACTGCCCGCTCTATTATAAATCATGGATTTTCTGCATGTGCTCTACTCACCAACCAAGCTTATGCACTACTGGTAATTTGTCTCGCGAGCCCAGTCTGATCAATTTTTTTTTTTTTTGGGCCCTCATTAAGTTCCCAATGCATAAGAAAGATACGTTGTCGCACCATGGGAACCCATCAAAACATAAAATGGGGCACGCGAGGCAGCTGAAGCGCAAGGCTTGAGCCCCAAAATACTTGGGATTCGTTCTTACTCGCAGCGGGAATTCTCAAGGCTTCAAAAGGAGGTTCCTACCTATACTGTAGTGTCCCCAAGCCCGAGCCCCAATGTAAACCATGATCTGAAAGAGATTGTAAATATGTGTTATAGGCTGGTGAGCCGAGTTTTGTATAAGCCAGTAGGCTTATGTGTTGATTGGGCCAAAGAGCCTAAGGATTGAAGGCCAAGGGCCTGGATTTTGTATCTGTATATATATGCATCACATCAATAAAATATAAACACCACCAGGTGCAGACCAACCACGATGAATGAGTGATGGGGGACTGAGCGTCCACAGAGTGGGCAAGGAACTAGGGGCTGGAAGGTGGGAAAGGGGCTGAGTGATGAGCCTAGGGGTTAAGCCTAGGGGCTTAAGCCTGGGAAATAATATTTTAAATATTATTTTGAAAAGGAGACATGTGCATTTCTATTTATCCTAAGTTTTGGAAAGGGAACATGCAAGGTGATGCACGCTGTGGTACGCATGCAGTTCCCAGGGTGACAAGTGTCAACCCTGGTGCATGCAAATAAAACAGAGGAAGTAAGCCGTGAGGGGAGATTCTCTTCCATTGAGACCCGAACCTCTGAGCGTGGAACCGGGTACGACCTCTGCCAGATACCCTGGTTCATCTCTGAAAGCTGTAAAGCCTGTGTTTGTCCTGCAGAAACCGTGTACACCCTGTTCAGAGCTGGGAGTCTGTCTCTGTTCTAGGGAAACTCGGGAGTGCATTTCCTGAACAGGAACCCTGTGTTGTACTCGAGTGGAAGAATCCTTTGTTGTTCGGGAAAAAGATGAGCTAGCCTCTGCGTGAAGTCCTGCTCCGAAGTCATGTCCGGGAGATCATCCTGCAATTGTTGAATCGGTTTGGGAAAGTCTGTGTTTGTTTCCCGTGGGTTGTGGTGATCGTGCAGTACTGGACTGCGTGAGGCTTGTTGGCCTGTGAGTGACTCCTCCAGGTGAGAGAGTGCGCAGAGGAAGGAGAGAGCTCCTGGAAGGAACCCTATAGTTGCTACAGAACCTAGAGACTTCCGGTCCGGTCTGTTCCTGTAACCCAAGGCAAGGGAGACTGGCATCCGAAGGACTCTCCAGGTGACAGAGAAGGTGCACTCTCCTGGGGTGGAACAGGCATGTGGGGAATGAGGGTTTGTGGGCAGTGAGCATTGGAGATTCCTGGAAGAGAATTCCTTCCTGGTGGTTGTGAGTGATTGTTTTCCCTGTAACCTCAGCCTGAGTCTGGATTCCTTGCCCTAGGGTGGACCTCAGTCTCAGCTCAGGGGTGACCCACTGTTGAGTTGAGGAGCAGTGCAGTCTACAGCTGGGAGGTTCGTGGAAGGCCTGCACTTGGTTGGTGATTTCCACAGCTGTTAAAAGATAAGTATTCTGAATTATGCTTTGATCATGTTTTGCATGACTGAGCTGTTTATGTATCATGATTCTGTTGTGTAAATGAATTACTAATGAATGCTATGGCTTGTTTAATTGTAGTAGCAACTTATATATTTTACTTTGAGATTGAAGTGTGTTTAATTGTTTAAATGCATTTGCTTATAAATTCTGTATGAATTATGTAAAAGTCGTGTACAGAATGGTAACTGAGAGCTTTGAAAACCTTAGTGTAAAAAAGGTACACTACAGATTGGTATCAGAGTGAAGGTTTCGACACTGAGCCTATATAGGCCAGTTGAGTGGTCTTTGGACCAAGGGTGAGAGGAGAAATTGTGTTTGGAGGACCAATTTCGGACCCTGGTATGACCCAAAGTGAATAGGAGTTTAAACTCGGGAGGATCGTGAGTCGTAAGATCACTGTGGGATTACCCGTCAACCGTCCGAGTTGACAGAAGTTGCACAGGGTTTAAGTCCTCATGGGTAGAGGAGAAGTCCCGGAGAGGCGTCGGGATATTAGAGCCATCGGGATTTTACTCATCGGGGAATTGGAAGACCCGTGCGCATGGAAACGGGAATCGCGATATCCCGATATGCGATTTCCCGACGGGTACAAGGACAGAGTGGGGACCACCAGGGTTAGAGTGGAGGACACATGTCAGAATCTTGGAGAGAGTCGGAACTCAGAGAATCAGAGTTCCCGAGCACATAGAAATCTTGTCACACGGAATCGCGATCCGCGATTCGCGACAAGATCTGGACCGTTCATATTAAGGGACACGTGGCAGAGATCTGCCATCGGGGAGAATCCCGACAAGGAGTAAGTCCATCAATGTTTGAAGTTCATCGGGATATCGGGAACCCCGGTGACAAGTGAGTCATACACTTTGAAACCCCGAACCCCGATAAGGGAAAAGGCCGGGGTCACGAGTCAGTGGTCACATGGGGTAGGGCCCATAGCAGGGGCTAACGCGTAAAGGTAGCGCATCGGGAAATCGGAAATCGGGGATCCAACCCACCAGAACACTATCGATTTCAAAATCCCGATAGAGGTAACCCCGATAGAAGGAAGGGAAACCTTGACGAGTTTCCTATGGAAGGAAAAGTTTCCCGATAGGGAAACAAGAGAATTTCAAAGTTCTTCATGGACCGAGATTCCGAAGTTCTGAAACCCGACAAACACAGAGCCAGACAAAGCTCAGAAAACTTGTGAAGTTGAAATGTCTTTCGTTTTGTTCGTAATAGTTATAAACGTTGTGGATTATTCATGAAGTTTAATGGCCTGACAATTTTGAATTGGATTGCACAGTGTGTGTTCAGAATACAACAGAGGCCAAAACTCTAGTTAATCAACGTCGAGCATGGAGTGGGGAAGAGTGCAAATTATCCCCGAAATGGAAGACGAACGAGAAGGAAAGGATGTTAACCTGGGAGTCGAAGGGTCGAACTCCAATGGGAATGGAAAGGAGATGGATAAGGAAGGACATATAATGAAAATCCTTGAAGGATTGCAAAGAGAGGCCAATGAGCGTCGAGCTGATAGTCGAAA
>ML777152.1:1237921-1286702 GCA_009831015.1 Picea engelmannii
AAAAATCCTAAGGTGGCAATCTTTTTCAAGAGATGAAAGCATGGAAAATTTTTGAGCGGGCAATGTTGAGATTTTTTATACTTTTTACAAAGAGCTTAAGTCGGATGGCCCTTTTGTACTTCTGGTTTATTTTGGCTTTTTAAATTGTATTGCACTCTACCAAAAGGAGGACAATCAAATTAGGGAAAATAGGGGAATAAGGGAAGGAATCTTTAAATTTTTTTTAGGTAGACATTGCAAAGCATAGATACGAAGAATGTCTTAAATTTTTGGTTTGGTTTGTGGTTTGGATATTGGTTGGCTATTGTGGGTTAAGGTTGTTTTGTGGAAGATTATACATAAAGATTGGGTTATAATGAGAATTTATGGGTCATTGTTCATTTTTAATCATGGGAAGGATAAAGAAGACAGAGGAAATTGTCATTCATATATTATTTTTGAATGTATATAAATTTATCATTATTTTAAGAAAAAGGTTAACTGTTTTAAGATTTTTATCTTTTTGAGTTTACCATTATTAAAATATAATCATAAAATATTCGCTACAATATGCAATTTTGTATTATCAAAATAGTTGTTTTAATACAAAAATATATTTAGTGTCCTTAATACTCCTATTACAACTTGATTTTACAATGTTATTTCATTAAATAAATAAAAAATGAGTAAAAAATGTAAATTCATCTTCCTATTATTTTCAATTTTCAATGAATAAAAAAATCAATTAATAATAAATTTTATATTATTACTATTTATAATATGTAACACACTACTCACAACTTACAAGTTCATATATTTTTCATGTAACTTACCAAGTTACAAATCATAAGAAAATTTGAAATATATGTTACCATGATATTCCAAATTTAAAAGACTTTGTTTTTTCAAAATTAAATCTCAATCATAAAACATTATATAGAGAGAAAGTTTAACCATTTTACACATCACTCACAATTTACAAGTTCATATATTTTGAAGATAACTTACCTAGTTCACATATCATAAATTTCCCAATTCCAGCTAAAAAAAAATCAAAACATAAAACAATTAGATAATATCTTAAAATACACTCCAACAAATTAACTTCTAATCAATCAATCAATTAATATATATTCTTATTTGAATTAAGTAATATTTCTATTTGCACAAGGTCTCCTAGTAATAAAATATATTTTAAAAAATTTAATTCAATATTGCTTGAGTGGGTCTAATGGTTGAGAATATATGTTTCCTCTTAAGAGATCACGGGTTCATTTACCAATTAAATCGTTGGGCGGAGAGAGGTCTCATACACCAATTTAATGTGCTGGCTTAGCCTTGACCTTAAAAATAAATTATTATTATTATTATTATTTAGGATAACTAAATCTATTTTATGAAAAAAAGTTGATTAAAAAGTGAGATCATGGATTGAGATAGAAATATGAACCTTCCTTAATTAAAAAAAACTCACATAAACTATTTCGAAGGCAACAAAATATTTCATAACTTGGTGATCAACCCTACATGTACTTATATTTAAAAACAAAATCCCCACTAAGAATATTATATACATTTATTCCCGAGACATAGAAAAACCATAATCAATATCTTCTTAGCATTTTGTTAAAACTTATCGTTCCAACTTCCCTCATTCAAGTAAGTTGAAACCTTGGCCCAACCTAGTCCATTACACTCTCGTCTCTAATGGTCACATGGGCGGACCCCGCGGGGCAAAGTAGAATGCTTCCACGTAAATTCAAAACCTGCCTATTGAATCTCAAGCGCCCTTGTATAGCCAGAGTATATATTGCTATATAATCTTTTGGAAATTACAAATAGTATGGACATATGAAGAAAAAAACCTAGAAGTGTTTATAATAAACAATGAAGGATACATGGTATGTTTTCTATAGGCAAGTTATGTTTATGTTTTCTATAGGGAAGTTATGTTTTTTTTTGGGTAAGGCAATTGTTTTTGTTTTTTCTTGCAAGCACCCATATAATCATTGTATGATATTGGGACAAAAACCTTGTATTTTTAATAGTTTTTCATCAACAACATGTAATAGAATATTGTGTTTTAAATATGTTATGAAACGGAGTGTAAATAGACATCATCATAGTCCCCAAGGTGTAGGATAGTTGGTGACAGAGTGTGTTGTTAAGCCACTCCGTGATGTTAAAGTCATCGATTCGAAACCTGCGGGGACAAAAAATCCAACCATGTTAAGAGTTGGTGTGGCTCGGGTCGGGTGCGATCCCCGGGTGATTTTGACAGCTTAGATGCCCCTGAGTCGCGGTTTCTCAAGCCACAGGTTAATAGCGTAGCCAACAGGTCCTGCACAAATTAACAAAAAAAAAAAAAATAGACATCATCATAAGTATTCTAATCATCAAAAGGAATCCATGATTCATTTATTCACATATAGAATACATAGACATGGAAGATGTATATGGAAGAAGTTTAATGATTTGAGAAAAGTTACAACGTGTTACATTGACAAAGAATCTATGCATATTATGGTATTATACATTCCTTGCAACATTAAAATAAAACATTAAATTTCCTAATGGGGAGCCATATATTAATGATCTATGTTATTTTATTGTGTCAGGCATCAACACTTTCCCTTTTTTTTGTATTCTTGCTTGAAAAGTCATTTCTTTCACCAAGAAAATGGGACCCCTCCTTGTCTCCTTGAGAGATTCTTGACATGCTAGGAAGGGCTACCCCAACTTTTGACTTTTGTTAAAATCTTCTCATCCCTCTCTGATCAGGTTGCTTGTTGTTTCAAGCTTGGTTTGGTTTAATTTGGTTTTAACACTTAGATAATTTTCAAGAATCATTTTTGGGCTATAAGAGAAGTTCCCCTCAACTCCTGCAATACACATCGGAGGAGTTCCTTCAAAGTCCTCTGGTATACATCAAGGAACTTCTGGTCCAAGTCGGAGGATTTTCCAACATCGACTTCGATGCTGCTAGAGGAGTTAACACCAAATCCCCCGACATCACTGCAACACTTGCATTTACTTCCCCCTGAATTCTTGAAACACATGCCCAAATAAGTTATAAAGAAAGGGTTTGACCCTTTATTTCTCCATTCCACTAATAGTTGTTTCCGAGAGAAGAGAAAGGGGACCACCACATGCTCAAATAGAAACCTTCTGAGAATGCTCATCTCTGCATCCCCTTCACTTTACATGTGTCATCAAATCTAACATGTAAGCCCTAAATTTGACCATGCTTTCCATTTAATATTTTTTTGTGGTTAGGGTTATCATCAATTGGATTTTAACGCCCATCTTTCCCTAGTTTTCCCCTCTTTCCTGGGCACACCTCCATTATTTTATTCTATCTTTATAACCAGGCCGACAATAAATTCCTTGGATTATGCCCTTTTGATACCCTTTAGAGAGTCATGAGAATTTTCTCTTGTTATGCATCTAAACCCTAACCCAAGTGCATTTAGTTTTCTCAATAAGTTGAGCGATCTTCCCCATCATTCTATAACCTTGGGCATCAACATCTTCCCAACTACCCACACCATTAACACATTTTTATTGTGTGCCTTTGCTATGCATCGCCTGATGATCCGGATTTATGAGAAGAAAGAAATGAATAATATATTGAATACAATAAAAGAGAGATACAAAGAACAACAACAGATATCCAGTGAACAATAACTTCTATTGAATAAAGAAAATAGGATGAAACTGTAAAACTGCAGAACTGAAAACAACTTGCTCGAATGGTGGTAGTTATCTCTGAGAAGAGATGTGGATGCTATGCGCATTCGTCTAAGAATAACCATTACAATGAGGCTCCAAAGGCCTTTTTAACATTACTCATGAATGTCAAAACCCTATACATCCAAAAACCTAACCCTAGGAGATGAAATGCCAAAAGTTATGTGGGCCCTAATGGGTAAGTTGGTACCTCAACTTCCAGGGGTTGTAACTTTTGCATATGATCTTCGTTTTAAGCGTGTGATAGCCCGTTGGAAAGGTATTTTCGATAACTACACATTATGTTGTCAAAATTTGACTTTGTCTATAGTTTGACTGTGACAAGCCCAAAAAATGCTGCTTAGGGCCCTAAAATGACCCCAGAAGTACATAAAGATGTATTGACATGAAAAAATCCAAAATAAGCCAGTTGGATTAAGTGGACAGCCACCAATGTCCACCTAGAAGTTGTTTAGGGCTTCAGACAACCCCGGAAGTGAAAAACCCACAATTACAAATAATTTCAGAAGAACATGTTGAACTAAAAATTGTCAAGATGAGCTAGCTGGAATAAGTGGATGGCCACCAATATCCACCTGGATTGGTCCACCCCCCTTAGGAAGCAATGGTCTCCATTGCATTGAGTTCCCCCATTAGGTGGTGAAATTTCTACAGAATTTGGCCTCGGGTGAGCCACTTTCCTTGGTGCAGGAGCTTCCCTGCCTTGACAACCCGATAAAGTTGGATCCTCTACTAGCGAGTGCCCTTGACCTATGTGTCCACTATCTGATCAGTGGATTCTTGTTCCATGTAGTCAGGGCTGAGCTATGTTGGTTTCAACTGTTCTTCGATCTTGAAGGTGTCCAATAATGGTGGAAATATGGTCGGAGGAGGTCCACATTGAACATTGGGTGTAAGCCAAGGAAGGGGGGAGTGTTGAGCTAAAAACCATTATCACTCACAACCTTGGTGATAGCCAAGGAAGGGGGGAGTGTTGAGATAAAAACCATTGTCACTCACAACCTTGGTGATAGTGTAAGGACCATAGCAAAGTGGACGAAGCTTCTGATGGGGCCCTGTGAGGTGCTCTTTCTACAAATGTAACCATACCTTGTCTCCCACCTGAAACTTGTGTGGTACCTGGTGTTGATCATGGAACTGCTTGTACTTAGCATTGGATTTCTGCAAAATCTCATGGACTTGTTCGCGGATGTCTTGAATCCTCTCAATGATTGGGGTGGCTTTGTCGGCCTCAAAATGAACATGGGAAGATTCGACCTGTGTGGTTGCAAGAGGTAGTGCAACATCCATGGAACCCAAGGGTTGGAATCCCATCCCCGCCTGAAATGGGCTATGATCGGTGGAGCTATGGAGAGCCCTGTTGTAGTTGTGTTGAACATAGGGAAGACTCTCATCCCATGTACATGATTTCTTAGAGTTATACATGCGCAGGATGTGCACAATCATCCGATTGACAACCTTGGTTTGTCCATCGGTTTGGGGGTGGAAGAAAGTGGATTTGGTGAGCTTGGTGTCCAACATTGACCAGAGGCTCGACCAAAATGTGTTTAGGAACCTGCTGTCCCAATCTGAAATGATGGTCTGTGGTATCCCAAAATGGACCCACACCCATTTGAAGAAGAGATTGGCAGTATCTTCCGCTATGATGCTCTTCTTGTAGGTTGTGAGAATGGCCATCTTCGAAAACTGATCAACCACCATGAATACACAATCATTGCTTTGCTTGGTGAACATAAGGCTAGACATGTAATCCATCGAGATGAATTCCCAAGGCCACTTGTGATTAGGCAGAGGAGTGTACAATCCTTGCTTCTTGATGGTTGGCTTGGCAATGGCATAGGAAGTGAAAGATATGATATACTTTCTGACATCCTGTCATAGTTTTGGCCAATAAAAATGATTTTGTAGAATGGCCACAATTTTCTCCATGCCAAAATGCCTTTCCATACGACTGTAGTGAGCCTCCAAAAGTAGCTTTTCACACTTTCTTGCTAGAACACATAGGTGGACCAAATGGCATAATTGTCCATCCTGAATGTGAAACTTTGTGACATTCGCGTATGTACCAAAGAGATGATAGGTGGTGGCGAAGTCAGGATCATGCTGATAAAGTTGGGGCCACTTAGATGCCTCATGCCCACAGGAATGGAGCAAGGTGGTGAGTGTAGAAACGAGAGGTCGATTGATGCAATCCGCGGCATGATTTGTGATCCATGTCTTATACTTGATGTTGATATGGAATTGTTGTAGGTATGTGGACAACTTTTGATGGTGGTCATTTTGAAATTTACCCTGTGTCTATATGAACTGCAAAGGCTTGTAATCAGTGTGGATGATTGTCTCCTTTCCCATAATGTAATGTTTTCATTGGCGACAAACTTGCACAATGGAATACATTTCCTTGTCATAGATGGGGTATTTCCGAATGGTATCTCAGAGTTTCTCACTATGGTATGCCACTGCCTACAACATAGTCAGAGGCATCGGTCTCAATATTGAATGGTTGTTGCATATCGAGTAAGGAGAGTACTGGATTTGACCATGTTATCACATGCTAATTTGTATTAATTCTTCCAAACCATCTTGTCCTTGTGCTATCTTTCCACTAAAAAATTATAACGTTTTCACCAGCTCCGTCAAGTTCCCATCACCTAAATCCTTCACTTGACTAATCATCCAAAATAGTCATGTCCTCCATGTTAAGACCAAAGTCTACACCCCTTCCCCGTCTCTCTTGTTTCTGCAAACCTTCCTAGAAATATTTCCTCTAAAAGTTGGTCAAGTCAGTCTCCCATTTGTTCAATGACTTGGTTTTCCTTATTATCTTGCTTGACTGATTCTTTGCGGACAGTTTTTATGTATTTCTTGAAGGGTAAACACATATCATGATTTGGTTCGAATTATTTTTCATCTTGTTTTACATTAATTGAGCTTATGGAAGGTCGATCAAGTATGTTGTATGATGATCCAGAATTGGGATCTAGGAGCTTGATGGGGCTCAGAAAGGCCTAAAAATAAAATTTCTCAGAATCTCTTCAAAAAGGACTTGTGCGTAAGCCTCATCAACACAAACCCAATGCAACTTGAACAGGCTCAAATGGACGTTGTATGCTCCAAATATGGTGATATGTTCATTTTTTCAAACAGGAAAAAAAATGATGATTGTACAGTTTGTACAATGCCACGTGGTAGCTGACTGTACAGGTTGTACGACCGTACAAATAATGTGGCAAGGAACGTGGCACTAACATGGTAGAGTATGTGGCGTTGACATGGACATAGGTTGACTGGGCAGTTGATGTGACAGGTGGACCTATAAGGGAGTGACACATGGCACATTCTTACTGATGACTTGGTAGGTATGACACGTGGTAGGTATAGTGGCAGGTGACAGGGCAGACAGTTGGACCAATGAGAATTTGACACATGGCATCAGAATTAGGCGAATGAGAAGGTGCCATGTGGCACCCATTCATTGGTTGATATCTTTGTAAACTTTTTGGACTCCATAAGGTTTGAAGCCGTGACCTCGGCATGGGCGGAAGGGTTTTTGCGTATGCCGGGCTACCAACCCGCCTATCGGATGTTTCTTAACCATATATGATTCCATATATATTTGAGTTTTCAAAGGGTTTTGGGTTGAGGAGGAAAGGGCTGGGGTCTAGCCCCAACCCGCAGTCGTGTACATTTCCATACGCCCACATTTAAACCCCGACACTATATACCATACCACCAGTCTACGGGCCACGGACTAGAAACTATTTCCATATGACTCACGCCCAAGTGTTTACACCCGAGTCATATGGTAGTAGTTGCTAGTCTGTGGCCTGTAGACTGGTGGTATGGTATATAGCATTGGGGTTTAAATGTGGGCATATGGAAATGTACACGACCGTGGGTTGGGGCTAGACCCAAACCCTTTCTGCCTCCACCTGGAACCCTTTGCAAAATCAAATATATATGGAATCATATATGGTTAAGAAACATCTGGTAGGCGGGTTGGTAGCCCGGCCTACGGGAAAACGCTTCCACCCATGCCGAGGCCATGGGTTCAAACCTCATGGAGTCCAAAATTTTGCAAAGATATCAACCAATGAATGGGTGCCATGTGGTAGCCCATGTCTAGGCCATCTTCTCATCCTGAGAAAGTCCCTCTTCCAATGCCATCTTCTCACTTTGAGAAGTTCTCTTTCTCAATCCAATCAATGGATTCTCTTCAACAAGCTCGCCTTCACCACAATGTAGCTTTTCTGTAGTTAACATGAAAAACTCAAATCCAAACGTCAACTAGCTCTAATACCACTTGATCCGAAATAGATCTTTTAAACGACAATAGTTGAGTTATTTAGCATGTGTTAATTAACCATTTAGGAAGATGAATGAAGAGGAAGAATTAAAGAGGAAATATGACAACCATATAAACATATAAAGATCTGAAATAAAGCATGAAGAACAACAAATCATAAAACACCAAGATGATAACAGAGTTCGGCAATCTAAATGGTTAATTAACACATGCTAAATAACTCAACCATTGTCGTTTAAAAGATCTATTTCGGATCATATGCATAGGGAACAACCATGAGAAAAAATGCAACATTCAGAGCAGTCCATTTCGGGCTTGAAATACAAGCAAATAGATAGGTTTAATTTTCAATGGTGGATATCCCATGTACAACTCAAATTAACGGCTCTCGTGCATTCAGAGTTTCAAATTCGCACAAGGCCTAACGACCAAACATAAGCACCGAAGTGTTGAAATGACGTCAGATTGCCACGTCACTCCGAGCCCATACCACTTTGGGAGTTTTCAATTCAGTGAAAACATAAACTCCCCAACGCTGAAATGATGAAAACGTTGAAATGTAGAAGACACTTAGCGCTCCTCAGCTCAGACGTGTGGCGCTCATCCATTGGATACACGTGGAATCCATCGGGTGCTGACACGTGGCCCATGTTTTTTGAAACTCTTTCTCATCCTGAGAAAGTCCCTCTTTCAATGCCATCTTCTCGCTTTGAGAAGTTCTCTTTCTCAATCCAATCAATGGATTCTCTTCAACAAGATAGCCTTCACCACGATGTAGCTTTTCCCTGGTTAACATGCAAAACTCAAATCCAAACGTCAACTATCTCTGAAACCACTTGATGCGAAATAGATCTTTTAAAAGACAATGGTTGAGTTATTTAGCATGTGTTAGTTAACCATTTAAGAAGGTGAATGAAGAGGAAGAATTAAAGAGGAAATATGGCAACCATATAAACATATACAGATTTGAAATAAAGCATGAAGAACAACAAACCATAAAACACCAAGATGATAATAGAGTTTGGAAAACTAAATGGTTAATTAACACATGCTAAATAACTCAACCATTGTTGTTTAAAAGACCTATTTCAGATCATATGCATAGGGAACAACCACGAGAAAAAACACAACATTCAGAGCAATCCATTTTGAGCTTGAAATACAAGCAAACAGACAGGTTTAATTTTCAATGGTGGATATCCCATGTACAACTCAGATTAACGAATCTCGCACATCCAGAGTTTCAAATTCATGCGAGGCATAACGACCAAACAGAAGCACCGAAGTGCCAAAATGACGTTAGGTTTCCACATCACTCCAGGCTCATACCACTTCGGGAGTTTTCAATTCAGAGAAAACATAAACTCTCGAACAATGAAACGCCAAAAATGTCAAAATTCCGAAGACACTTAGCGCTTCTCAGTTCAGACATGTGGCACTCATCCATCAGAGACATGTGGTATCCATCGAGCGCTGAGACGGGGCATTCAGTTTAGGCACCTTTGGGCATGTCATCTGCTCATGTTCGAGTGACACGTATCACTCCTATTTTGTGACACATCAACAACTATGACATCATATGATGTCAGGTTTCCACGTCACTCTAGGCCCGTACTACTCCGGGAGAACATCATGCTTCACAATCCAAAACTCTCGAAGCTCGAAGTGCCAAAGAACGTGCAAACCATCAGTTGAGACACGTAGCACACTCATCAGTCATGACACGTGGCACTCATTTCTGGTCATTTGGTTGCATCATTCGCCCATTTCCATGTGACACGTGTCACCCTTTTTTCCATGACACATCAGCACAATGACGTCAAGTCACCACATTAAATTTGGGAGATCGTCCTCCGGGAGGTATTCCTGCTCAACATTCAAATCTCTTGAATGCCAAATTAGTGCCATCTCTAAACATTGTTAAAAGGATTCAGGATTTGGTAGACAGATAAACTTTAGCATGGCACCAAAATAGCAGGGTTACCCAGATCACAGATTGCAACAAGATCAATGGTCCACGACTTCTCAACAACCAACGACTGGGATTTATTATGGAAGTCTGGGATTCAGACATTCTGGGTTGTCCATACTCTCCAACCTATAGGAGTGCCCAGTCTCCATACTGTGGTATCTGTTGCCATGTACCTTCTCCCGATCAACGGTAAAGATTAAGTCCGGCCTCTTGGAGTTCTCAACTCAATGCAGTTGCAACACAATTCCTCCGGAGTATCGTGGATAGTGAGTTCTCGAGATCAACAACTGAGAGCAATTGTGGGGGGTGAAATTGTACAGAGGTCAATTTTGAAGGGTGGTCCCACAATTTAAACTACAGTTTTCTCTCTGGAGTACGTGGCATCACCAGGTGCATTGTAGAATGAAAAGCAAGTTTCCTCAGACCACTTTCTCGAGCCCCCGCAAAATATAAAAGTAACCAATAAGTTCTGAAGTATCGTCGATCGTGAGTTCTCGAGATCAATGGTCGAGAGCGATTGCTAGGGGTGAAGTTGTGCAGGTTTTAATTTTGAAGGGTGGTCTCGCAATTTAAACCATGGTTTTCTCTCGGGGGTATGTGGCATCACTGGGTGCATTGCGGGACGTAAGGAGGGTTACCTCATAACCACTTCCTCACGCCCCCGCAAAATAGAAAAGTAAAAAGGGACTTTTAATCATTTATTTTATTTGATTATTATTTGAACGCTGGACCATTAGAACCTTGGCATGACCACCGTCTTCCACTTCCAGCTCAACGGTGCACCAATTGGGTGCCATTTTTTCTCGTTTCCAGGTATTTTTGATCATGACCGTGGATCCCATCATAACCTCAGAAGTAGAAAAAGTGGTGAATAAATGGACCGAAACGCAAGAGGAGCCAAAATCTGGGTCTTGAAACTTTTTCTTGCTTATCATTGTAATCGGTTTTAGAACCGAAACATTTCATTCTTATCATTGTAACTGATTTCAAACCGAAGAAACTCAGATTGTATAAATATTAGGAGTTTCATATGTATTAATGGTTGGCAGAAGTGCAAGGGCACGATTTTAGTTATTTGGGACTTGAATGTAATTTTCTAAAGCTTAATAGAATGCACATGCAGATGTCCTGAATTTTCCACGAAAACATTCTAATGGTGGTGATCTGAGTTTCGTATTCTTTCTTCGTATGTATTTCCTGTGTGCTTAAATTCCATTTTCCCTATCTTCTATTTAAATTTGATATTTAAAGGTCCCATAATTCATCTTGTGATGCTCTCGTCTTAAGCAGTTTAAATTGTGTTAAATTTCTTCCTAACCAAGTCAGAATTCATTTATTTAATGCTCTGATGCAGTTGTATGTTTTTCCTTTCTTCTTACACTCTGAAAATTTCAATTTATAACTCAAATTCATTGCCTCATTTAGCCTTTATCCTTTGGAGATTTCTACTGACCAATCAGTTCTTCCATTTGTTTTCAGGAGTTTGGTGTCCCTCCCCTTCCTTGCCAACAAAATCATAAAAAACCCTTCAAAGCAACAAAAACTAGCCATTGATTTGTTAGAGAAAATTCATCTGTTAAAGACCAAGTGACAAGAGAGAGCCCTCTATGAGCTAAGCAGGATAGTACCCAGCTCTAAAGTGGTTTGTAGGTTACCTATGTCATTTGTTTTATTAGCCGAATCTTTTTACAGAGTGTTAACAGAGCACAAGCGATGCTTCAAATAATCAAATGCTCGTTTTTGTGCCTTCCCCCATGCAAAATTTTCCCTTCCATCGCCCTTGGTCACTTGGCTAAGGGCCCATGAAATATGGGAGAATCCCAACATGAACCTACGGTAGAAGTTGGGAAACCCCAAGAAGCTACGAAGATCGGTAAGTGTGGTCACAGTTGGTCAGTCACAAATGACTTGGATCTTAGCTAGATCCAGATCTACCCCATGCTCATCAACAATGCAACCCAAGTACTGGACCATATTCATGCCAAAGGAACATTTTTGCAAGTTGGCATACATCTTGTGTTTTCACAGAGTGCTCAAAACCTGTTGAATATGTTGCATGTGTTCCTCCCAAGTTCTACTAAAGATGAGGACGTCATCCAGATATGCCACCACAAAAGAGTTGGTGAAGGGTCTCAATACATCATCCATCAACCTCATGAAAGTTGATGGTGCATTTGTTAAGACAAAGGGCATGAAAAACCATTCGAAGAGACCTTATTTAGATTTGCAAGTTGTCTTCCATACATCAATCAGTTCTATGGGAACATGGTGGTAGCCATACTTTAGGTCAATCTTGTTGAAGAACTTCTCCCCCTTGATTTGGTCAAGAAGGTCATCAATACGGGGAATTGGGTACCATTTCTTGACTGTGATCTTCTTTAATGCTTTGTAATTAATGCAGAGTTGCCAGGTCCTGTCTTTCTTCTGCACCCGTACAATCGGGCTTCGTCAAGGAGAGGATTTGGTTTAGATGTTCCCCTTTTGAAGCATATCTTGTATCTGGCACTTGATTTCGTCATTTTCCATCAACGAACGATGATAGATTGGTCCATTGGGAAGAGGTGCACCAAGGGTTATATCAATTGGATGCTTGACTTGACAATGCATCGTTACCCCTGTGGGTGAGGAGAAGATGTCTTTGTATTCTTCCACAATCCCGTCCACTTGCTTCTACTACAAAGAGAGTCTCTGTGTAGAGGTCACGGATGTGGCGACGACCTTCTGTTCATTGAGAGCATGGATAAAAAAGAATACAAACTTCCCATTCTGTGAAATGACCGTACTGCATTTCTTAGAAGATATTAAAGAAATAGTGGTAGGAGACACTACCTATGGTATCCTATACAATTGTCTACCCAAAGTAATAATAACAATGCAGGATCTAGACTCATACACAACATGTCGCTTCCAAAAATATGGTTGGCCTAACAGAACATCACAAACTTCAAGGGGAGAAATATCACACAATACCTCGTCTTTGAAGGGCTTGATATCGTAGGGTAGACAACTATGTTGGTTGATGCATAGATTTATTCCTTGGCAGATCCAGCCAATGGTGTAGGGATGTGGATGCGGTGTCATTGACAGGTCTAGCCGCTTGAAGACATATGCTGAGATTAGATCCTTCTGAATTCTGATATCGAAAATGAAATGAAGTGGAGCCCCCTTTACCCACATCTATGAGTGAAAAAGGTGTTCCCCTTCCTCTGGTTCTTTTGGTTCACTTGGCTGGAGTTTGGTGGTAGTGAAAGTGGCATTGAGTTCGACATCGATAATCCACTTTCCTCTTTCTAGATTTGATTTAGAGTCATAATCTTCCTTTGACTCAGAAGCTTTCATCTCAACCACCATTTACTACTTGGAGCAACATTCTTCAGTGTTGTGCCAAGGGATTTTATGATATTCACACCACTTCCATGTATCCTTCTTCGACTTCTCATTACCCTTCTTGGGTTGCATCTTGGACTGGTTTTCCTGAGAGTGGCCATATTTTCCCTATCCCTTGTTTTGTGGGTTGGGGCCGCCTTTTCCCTACTTCAGCTGTGAGGAGTTTGCAGATCCAAACTCTCTCCTCTTTTGTTTAAATTTATGCTTGATCTTGACAACATATCTATAAGCCACACCTAATGATGTGATGTCCATAAAATCCATTTCTATTTGAATGTATCTATGTAGAAAACCACAGTATTTGAGCACCAGATTTCGTTCAGAGTGTTTGATACCCAATTTGGTGCAAAGGGTATGGAAAATATTGGTGAAATATGGTAGTGTTTGGTCCCTTTCATGACACAGCATGGTCCATCTTGTGTACTGGTCCTCGTAGCTTCTGACATGGTAGTATTGTTCTTTGATGGAATACCTGAAGGAATCCCATGTAGGGGTGACCACAAGTATTGCATATTCCTCTATGGCCCTTTTCTAAGATTAAGTATCTGACCAGTCCTTAACATGGGGGACGACCTTGAGGAGTGCAAAAGTAATCTTTTCCCTATCGAAAAAATCGTGGACTGAAAAATACCCTTTGAGCAAATTTAAACATTTATCTACAACATCCACATCTATCAGTGCTTCAAATAATGGAATATTAAAATTTACTTGTACCTTGAAGGGGGTTGCATGGCCACTTGATGAAGATGTGTCTCATGTGGGTAGCCGCTGAAGGATCTATGCAAAGTTGTCCATCATTTTGTTCCTTTTTCACGCAAGGGCTGCCTCGAGAATTTTTTTGAAAGGATATCCTGCTCCATCATCTTTCTTCTCGTCCCCCATGAGTTGTTGTTGAGCTCAACGTGACCAATATTGCAAAGGCTTGACTGATTCGAGTCCCAACTTCTTGTACCTAGATCTTGTTGGGGACATGCGCAAAGAAAAACAAATGAAGAGAAGACTGCTCTGATACCGCTGATCCAGATTTATGAGTGGAACAAAATTAAAAATATATTGAATACAATAACACAGAGATACAAAGAATAATAAAAGATATATAGTGAACAATAACTTCTATTAAATAAAAAAAAAGGCTGAAACTGTAAAACTGCGAAACTGAAAACAACTTGCTTGAATGGTGGTAGTTATCTCTGAGAAGAGATGTGGCTACTACGTGCATTCGTTAGAGAAGAATCATTAAAATGAGGCTCCAGAGGCCATTTTAACATTATTCGTGAATAAAAAAACCCTAGACATCCAAAAACCTAACCCTAGGAGATGAAACACCAAAAGTTATGTGGGCCCCGATGGGTAAGTTGGTACCTCAACTTCTCGGGGTAGTAACGTTTCCATACGATCTCCATTTTAGGTGTGTGATAGCCCATTGGAAATGTATTTTCGAGAAATACACATTATTCCATCAAAATTTGACTTTGTCTACAGTTTGACTGTGGCAAGCCCAAAAAACGTTGCTTAGGGCCCCAAAACGGCCCCAAAAGTATAGAAATATGTACTGACATGAAAACTTCCAAAATAAGATAGTTGGATTAGGTGGAAGACCACCAATATTCACCTAGAAGCTGTGTAGGGCTTCAGAAATCCCTAGAAGTGAAAAACCCACAATTACAAAGAATTACAAAAGAACGTGCTGGACTAAAAACTGTCAAGATGAGCCAGTTTGAATAGGTGGGTGGCCACAAATATCCACCTAGATCGCCTAAAGCACTAACTCAGACCCGAGATATTACGTTGATGGCTATGAGCTTTCACAAATCCATGGGACCATAAGAAACATTCTCCTAGCACAAATGTTATCAAGCCTAAGGTTGGGCCCTAACCTTTTGAGTGAATCCTCAAGTTTAGTAGGATTTCTTGCCTTGAACCAGTCACAATCAAGCCTTAAATCTATCCTTGTTCGATCGAACGCATACTCAAACCCTTACCCCTAGTCGCTCAAGTCTCCAAAAATTAACCAAATCTTAAAAGTCTCACGGAGTCAGTAAGATTTCCATCATAGGCTCCGGTGCATACCCGACGAAGATATTGTGTTCACTTCCACACTTGTCGGAGGAGTTAATACAAACTCCTCCAGTATTCATCTCTGACTCATCAACAAGGGTTAACTTGAGTTCTTTTGATAATGTACTGGAATAGTTAATACAAACCCCTTTGGTAACACATCATCTCACTTAAAAAAATCCCTTTGGCCTATCGGTAATATTGATACCAACTTCGTCGGTGTAGCCAGAGAAATTTCCTTGAATTGTTCTTACCCCATCGAAAAAGTTATTAAGATTTACTCTGGATCTAACTCTACATTCTAGAAAGGTTAATGCAAAATGTTTTGATACGAAGTCTCATGCACTGGCTTACTTAACATGATCCCTTCAGTTTATCGGCGACCTTGGAAACAACTTCACCAATGTAATGAGAAAATTTCCCAATACTTCTTTTGTTAACACTCTACCATTGCCTAACTTATTAAGAAAGCCTCTGATACATAACTAGATAATTTTCCATCTTCAACACTAGTTCCACTTTCCTTCATCGACCAGGTTAGCATCAACTTTGTCGATCCACTTGGAATTTTCCCAAGCTAAGCTAATATTCCTAAAACTCTCACCATGTCTCGAATCATCTTATTGTGTTCAAAAGATGACTCCCCCCCCCAAATTGAATCCAATGATTCCTCAAGTAACGAAAACATCATTATATTGAAAAATTTATCTTTTACGCATGTTTGTTGCTCAAATGCTCATGTTATATGCTTACAGGAACTGATGCTTYATGTTTACTTTCTCATCATCTTTTACTATTGGTTTTATGCATTAATTATGATTGTGTRTCGTAGATTCAAAAATGTCATCATGGAAGAAGATGTAATACCCCARTTTTGAGTCCCCATACTAAATAATGTATTTTGGTTTATTTGATGAAAATCTAGAGCGCCCAAAAAACAGAAAGAGGCAGGAGTGCCTAGGAAATATAATTCTTTGATCATCATTAATAATAAAATACACCGTTGGGTGCTTGATCCGAGATCTTTTCATCATTGTGACTTATAAATAATTGTATTAAATGAGCATAAATTAAAGTGCACATAAAGAAGGAAAATCTCAATAATGAAGAGACATAAGCATCAAATCTAAACACAAAAACTTGATAATGGAGTTTGTCCCTGGTGGACTACGTCTTTGGGTCCTTCTCTCAAATGGGTAGGCCTTTTTATTAACTCAGCAAAATAATTTGGCAAAATACATAAGTATACCTCATTTTGGAATTAAGATGCAGAAGCTTTGCTCAGATCAGAAAACAAACAACACCATTGAATTCATGGCATCAAATTACCCAAAAATGATTATCTCCATGCCTTAATCCAACTATGGCACTCCCAAGACAATGAGAAATCTTGTCTTGGTTTTTGTGCCTGTAACCTACCATTAATTCACTGTAATCACCTCGTAAAACGTTCTCGGTCGTACCCTCGAGCAACCTCCTCCCGTCCATGGGAAAACTCAACATTTAATTTTAAATTCGGGTGGACTACCCAACAAAGTCGTTTGGCTCAACGGTTAGTAGATGTTATGTAAGGCGTTTGGTTGGGTGAGGTCTTGGGGTCAAGCCCGCGGGCCTCCCCTTTTGGGATTGTAGTTACAAACACACACACACACACACACACACACACACATATACTTTAAACCGTCTCCAAGTTTGGTGTCTCGTTTAGATTTGTCAGAGTTAGATGATAACGGAAGGTCAACCACCAAATTTGGAGGGACCTTCGCTATATTTGGTTGGTCGATTTTTTTATTTTTGAAATTTCGGTTACGGGCCCTCATTGGGAATTTTCCCACTGCCATGTGGCAGCTAAACATTGGCCCACTTCATTCACCTATATAGTTACCCTGCCACATCACCTACCTTCCACATCATCCTGCCACGTATGCTATGGATTCCACATGTCTACCACATCCTGTACGGTCTACCACGTGGTTGTACGGGCTTTCATGTGGCACCTCCTCATTGGTCCACATGTTGACCTGAAAATCCCGAAAATGAGTGACATGTGGTAGCCTCTGGTGCTGCCACATCACCATGTTGATGTCATGTTGACATCAACATGACACATGTCATCCTTTGCATGTGCCACATACACTGTATGGATGATGATGTCATTCATACTGATGGTGACGTCAATAGTATAGATGTTGACTCATCCTTGTTTATTGGGCTAGGTTGACCAAACATTTGACCGCGAATATCTTTTGATTTTTAACTCCGTTTGACGAGATGTTTACGTCGCTGGAAAGATTGCGACGTGCTCTTCCTGATGGTGCTAATTTAACTGAGTTTTGAGGACTTATGATTTTTTTTCCCTTTCTCTGTCTGCTGAGGCCATTCTGAGCTTCCTGAGTTGCTTCTATGAATTTTGAGTTATCCTTAGTCTTCTCTGGATCCTTTTTGGATCACGCATCCCACTGAAATCTTTTTGGACCACCAAAATCTTTCATCAATCAACATAAAAGTGAGGGAAGAGTTCCCTCACCTTGTCCTTCTCAATCCACTCTGCCTTTCTTGGATGTGTTCCCTTTAAGACTACTCGAAGATAATCAACATTACTCCTATGTGAATTCCTCATCCTTCTGTCCAATATGATATCTTCCTTTAACTCATCCAAGTACTCAAGTGCAAAATCATCAACTAAAGGTATTGAAACTTCCTCGCCCTGATCCATGATCATAGGAGGCTAAAAAAGTTTCAAGTTCTCCACATTTACAACTGAGTAAATATTCATATAAGGTCGAATATCTAGATTAAAAGCATTGGTACCACTTTTCTCCAAAATAGTGAAGGGTCCATAACGGATGGGGTTGAGTTTCTTGCATTCACCCTTCAATCTCTCCTTGCTGATGTGAAGCCATACATGGTCTCCAACCTAGAACTGATGATCAACCCTGTGTTTTTCATGCAGAGACTTATACTATGCTTGACTTTTCTCCAATTGTTCCCTGAGTGCTTGATGTACCTGCTGGATCCTTTGAATGAAATTGCAGGATCTATCTTCATTTCTTTCTTCATTTGAATAGACATCTCTCCCATACATAAATTCCAAAGGAACCTTAGGAAAATACCCAAAACATGTCTCAAAAGGTGAACACTGAGTGGATAAATGTAAGGATTGATTTTAAACATGTTGTACATAGGGTATCTGTTCATCCCATAATTTGGGATGCTTGTTGTAGTAGCCTCGAAGAAAAAGTACCATTGTTCGGTTAACAACCTCTGTCTATCCATCGTTCTAAGAATGGAAAGTAGTGCTCCTTTTCAACTTGGTGTCTATCATTCTCCACAATCTTGTCAAAAAATCCCCAAGGAATCAAGTATCTCGATCCGAGATAATGGATGTGGGTAACCCAAAGTGAACCCAAACATATTGAAAGAAGAGATTAGCAGTCTTCTCAACAATGATATGCTTTTTGCATGGCATTAAGATACACATCTTGTTGAACCTATCCACTAATACATACAAATAGTCATGACCCATTTTCGACATTGGTAAACCCCCTACAAAATCCATGGAGTTACTTTCCCATGGGTGGTATGGAATAGGAAGTGGTGAGTATAGCCCCAATTTTCTATTAGTGGGATTACAAGTAGAACAAATCACACACCCCTTTACATATTTAGTTACAATTGCTTTCATCTAAGGCCAGTAACAAAACCTTTGTAGATGAGCCATGGTTTTTCCTACCCCAAAATGTGCAGACACAAGAGAAGTGTGATCTTATCGTATTACATGGGCTCGTTCACTTGTAGGAATACATAACTTTCCAAGATGGTAGAGTAGTTTTCCCTGCAGACAATAGTTCTATACCCGTGCACCATGGGTTAGCTTCTCAAATACTTATTTAAAATATTTATCAACGACATATTGTTCCACATAGCTATCATGAGATAAAGAAGAATTCTTAAAAATAATAGAAGCGATAATAGGGGGTCTAGAGAGAATATCAACTACCTTGTTACTTGTACCCTTTTTGTATTTGATTACCAAATGAAATTGTTGCAGAAAACCCATCCATTTGTAATGTCGAGATTTTTGCAGTTTGGTTTGTTCTTGGAGATATTTTAAGGGTTGATGATTTGTATGTATGATTGTTTCCTTACCTAAGAAGTAGTGCTTCCATTTCTTTATGCTTTGAACTAATGCATACAACTCTTTATCATACGTAGGATAGTTAACAACAATTTGGTTAAAAGTTTCAGAGTGGTAACATATAGGCTTACAATATTGCATCAATACTGCACCCATGGCGTACCCATTGGAATCTGTCTCGATCTCGAAAGGTTTTTAAAGATTCAACAATGCTAATACTGGTGTGATACTGATATTTTCCTTCAAAGTGTCGAAATATTTTTGTTGCTTTCCTCCCCACTGAAAATTGTTCTTCACACTGGTTAAGGCATGCAAAGGAGATGCTATAAAGGAGAAGTTTGAAATGAATCTCCTCCATTACTGGAATGCACCTAAGAAGCTCTATATTTTGATTATGTTAGCACTGAGAGTCACCCTCAGATTGCAAGAGGATAAGCCCAGTACCCATCAAAATGTTTGGTGGATGTTGGTTTTATGAGTGGAGGTCAAATGGACAAAACTCAGTACAAGAATGATTTTAGATTTCATAGATGATTTTAGGGGCTAAATTTCGCAAATGGGCTAATTTTCCATGGTTTTCCCAAAAAACAATTCGCCAATTTCCATTTTTTCTAAAAATAATTTGTCCAAATTCCATAGAATAAAATTATTTTACCTTAAAAATCGCCAAAATTTTATAGAAAGTATATAAAATCCTTAGAAATTTGAATATTTTTACAAAACTATCGCTAAAATTTTTACATTTTCCATATTATGGACTAGTAAGATTAGCCCATGTTTCTACATTTTAATATAAATTCACATCCTTAAAATCATCCCTGATTTTAATCACAGAAAATGGACAAGCAATACTCAGGGAAGTCAGGGCCTCATTAACTTCAGTCAATGATTTGAGTTTAAGGGTGGGAAGAAGGAAGACTTAGTGAGAAAGGTGGACAATTCTGCCATGGGAATTTGGCTTTCAAGCAGCTTGGTGAAGAAACAATGGGCATCTGGATTTCAATTTTAAGCACTCTTGAACTCAAGTTTTAGATGTTGAAATATGTCACAACAACATAATGATCAAACCTACATCAGAATGCAACTACAACAACTCAATTGGACCCTCCAGGACCGAGCCTTTCAGCGAAAGGGGAAATAGGATAACAAGGAAGCTGACTAAAACTAGTCACAACACTACTACAATCAAACCTGCATTGCAATAGAATCATAACCCTCGACTGGATCCTCCATGCCCAAGTGTTTCATCACAGTTTAAACAAAGAGATGAAAGAAGTCGACTTCTATTAATGCAAAAGTCTCAAATTTGATACATAACCAAAGAACAGTTTTGGAATCAAAATAAAACAAAATAGGGAGCTCTTCTCAATGAGTTGACGACCTTAACAAAATATTGAACTGATCTATTTATACTCAGATCAATCCACAACTACCAGAAGTGTGATCTGGCCATCTGATTCAAGGCTTTACGTCTATGCATCCTTCTGTCATATCGTGCGTGCATCCCTCTGTCAGACGCGAGCTCAGATCATCATGGGCCTAAGAAAAAAACCATCCATAGGGGTACCTCGGACTGACAGTTTTGTCTCCAGGACTAGACCTTCCATGCCTTCTATTTATGGATTGATTCGAGTTTTCAACCACCACTCCTTTTCGATTAACTTCTTTTTCTCGGTATCACAACGAGGCTTAATGCCTAGGGGGAGACCATGCACTACTCTTGGATTGGAAGTCTTAAAAGCATGTGATTACGAGGTTGTCGAAATCATTTTGAACTCACACCACTTTTGAGCCTACAATTCACCACCTTTTTCCATGTAGCTCTTTAACTATACCACGGTTTTGATTGCAGGACCGCTCAATAATTTTAACGCTTGAGCAAGTTGCGTCCCCACAATGAAATGTGGTCCTTGATCTGGTCTCGATCCGCGATCTGGGCACTCCTGCTGAATTTATCACCACCGCTAAAGTTTATCTGCCTATCGACTTTAGGATCATTCTAACCATGCTGGCAGATGGCACTAATTTTGGCGTTGAACAAGAACACTTCTTGGAGGATGATCTGATGTGTCATAAAAAGAGAGGTGACATGTGTCACTTGGAAACAAGCGGATGATATGCCCAAAGTTGTCTAGACTAAGTGGCACATGTCATTTCCAGATGGATGTCAAGTGTCATGATTGACGAGAGCACCAAATATTTTAATTGATGACTGCCACGTACTTTGGCACTTCAGAGATCGGGGGCGGTATGCATGTAGAGCTAGAGCTCCAAAGTAAACGACGATCATCGATCAGGGGAGGAAACGCGACAACGATCTGTGGACTTTGGGAGAAAACACTTTGTATGATAGCGAGAGGGGAGGAGATAAAACTCTCGAAGTCCAGATTCTCGAAGTAGATATTGATCGTCCGATGGAGAAGGATGTGCGGCGTTTGATTTGAAACTCTAGGGATTCTCCCTAGCCATTAATCCTCGTGCAACTTTGACATGTCGAATACACGTTAGCCGTTGATCTGATAATGATCTATGATATGGGAAAGCCCCACTTTTGTTTCCACATGCCTCTCTTGGATGGACCTTGCTTTCTGCTACGAAGATTAATGACTCACAATTACTTTAGGAGTTCGGGCTTCGAGCCTCCTCTATGTGTAGCTCTTACAATCATCTGAAGTGTTGAATTCCCGAAGTGAGAGATCTGGTGACGCGTGGCCTCTTGATCTGGACAACCGATATTTACTTCGGGAGTTCGGACTTTGGGCCTTCTGGTGATACTTCTTCCAAGATCAACGGCCCTTGATGGTTTGAGATCAAAGTTCCACAATTATTTCGAGAGTTCAGGCTTCGACTCTTGAAGACTTTTCAATGCACAACCCTTACAATCTTTTGAAGTAAATATTTCCAAGTGAGGGATCTACCTCCACGTGTCCTCAGCTTCCAAGGGCTCAAATTTACTTCAGGAATTCGGCTCCTAAGAATATTTGTTAATCCTTATGCTACTTTGAAATCTCGAATGCCTGAGAGCTGCTGATCTGAAATGTTCCTGGGATCTTCGCCAATGAAAAAATAACCCGACCACTGCTCATATTTTTAATCCCGAAATGGGCTTCTTTGAATGCTGTGTTTTGTGCTTAAGGTTGATACCTGTGCAAACACAGGACTTGGACAACCTGCTATGAGATTAATCAATGGCAAACGAGATGACTAGTAATTCGACCAAAATCATGATATGTGTTCATCCTTTAAAGAAAATAGAAAACCCTTGAGCTGAGGATCAGTCAAACAAGACACTAAGGAAAACCATATCATTAATCAGAAAGGGAAATTGACTTTATCAACCAAAAGGGGAGAAAAATCCTAGGAATGGTGTGCGAAAAAGAGAGAGACGGAGCAAGGGTGCAAACTTGGGTTTTCACAACAAACACACATGACCTTTGACAAATTTATATGATAACAGTAGGAACCTCCCTTTCTTGTGCGCAATGATCAATAATTCCCCATAATGCATTCAACGCAGTTTCATCTTTAATCAATTCTAAAAAACGTTTCATAAATTATTTCAAAGGAGTTACCTATTAAAGCATCATTTTCGAGATAGTACGATCATAGACTGAAGGCATGTGAACCACAAGAGTTACATATGATGTCTATGTTATCCAATCTTGTCCTAGTATCTCCTTCCTTGTTTGTTGATACATCTCTTTTTATTTCCATGGGTCAAATTTTGGCATAGGTCCTATTGATTTCCTCACTCATTGCTCCATCCGCGTCCCTTTATCAACCCCTATCCTATCTCCTTCCTATGTGAAAGCGACTATTCTATTTCCTTCATCACCTTTCTCTGTTAATATATTTTGTAGGTTTTGAATCATATTTTGGTATTTATTACCTATTTGATGCATATGATGTCCCCATTTCTTGCATATTTCATAATACCCTCCTCCTAGTAATGGGTTCTATGATCCTATCGCCCAATGCTACACAAAGGCTAGGAATTCATCCTAATGGTGGCCTTTAGTTCTACATGTGATACACCAAACCTGTTATCTCTTTTCCTTTCCTTTTGTAATCTCTTCTAATTGGATTGACAAGGCATCTAACTATGTCTATACTTGAGCCATCCCCCTACCATCCTCAATAGGAGATGATTCCAACTTCATTGCAATCTCCAAAGCTTCAGGCTACGATGCAACCTTATATTGCATCAATGGGCAATGAATGTGTGGTAATAGTCCTGCAATAAACCATTCTCTATGTTTTTTATCAGGAATTTGGAATGTCAATCTACCCATCAAATCCTTAAATCTTTGATCATAGTCCCAAACTGATTCATTCTACACTTATTTAATTTCCTTCAATTTTTTGATGAACTGTGACTCATACTTCACCTTCTTGAACTCTTTTAATAATGCTTGTCAAATTTCTGCCATTGTCCTTGCTTGACCTACTGGTGTAGTACTCTGTAGTTTCATGTACCATACAAATTATGTGCAACCTCTAAATGTTGTTGCTAACTGTGCAATCTTTGTGGCCTCATTATGGACATTCTTCGCAACCCAATTTGTCTCACATACAAATAGATGTTGTTTTGGATTCTCCGACCCAACTCTCAGAACTTAGGAATTCTCGATGTATTGTCTAAGCCCGCCATGGGGTTTTGCATAGTACCTCCCCCTAGAGATGATGGCAGTCTCTGACTCGATGCACTGCTTCCACTATTATGTCTTCCCCTGCTAACAATAAGTGTGTTTGAAAAATATTCAAATGTTATCTCATATCTAGGTGATGCACATTGGGTCATGCAATATGTTAGAAAAACAATATCTTGGAGAAATAAAATAAAACAAATGCAGAAATAAAACACATAAGATACATAATAAAATAGAGACATAGATATATGTGGTTCACCCAGTGTGGGATACATCCACCAGAGAAATTGCCAGGTCCTTCCTTTATTATTATCCAACAAAAGAAGGGATACAACCTACAACAGACCCGCTATAACTTGCTCTTCTTTCTCTCACAGTATCCTCACTTAGAATACAATATTCTCAATGATGCATAGTCACAATACATTTCCCTCATAAAAGAGAGTTTCCTTCTAGGGAAAAAAACCCTAACACAACTTCTATCGTCAGATCTGAGACCTTATAATGAATGGTCCAGATTTACTATGAAATTACAATATACATTTACAAGGATATTTTTCCTTTGGGGGCTTCGCCCATGAACCCCATCTTTCCCTCGAACCCCATAGGGGGGCTAACCTCCCCCTGCACTCCCCCACGTGGAGGAGTGTACATTATTTCAAGGTGTAAATTATTCATGGGGTACAAACATGACTGAAAACAAAGACTTATGAATCAGGAAGATAATCAAGCTCCACAACCAACAATCTCCCACTTGGAGACTGATCTCAACTACTCCACCGTTGTTGTATCTGCTAGACTATGATCCTTCTTGGACCTGGAAAATTTCTCATATTCATCATCATGCTTGAAGACCAACTGAAACTTAGTAGGAACTCAGTTTCTCCTTGGTTACTCTCTTAGTTAACATGTCTTCAGGATTATGGCTAGTGTGTATCTTTTCCAACTTCAAATGTCCATATTCCAATATGGATCGTATAAAATGGTACCTAAGTTGTATATTCTAAGTCTTTGAATGAAAGGATGAGTTATTTGAAAGATGAATGGAACTCTCACTGTCACAATACAACCTACTATTCTCTTTCTTCTTTTCTAATTCCTCCATAAACCTTTGTAACCAAATCATCTCTTTACTAGCCTCTGTAGCAGCAACATACTCTGCCTCTGTTGTTGAAAGTGAAACAACCTTTCATAGTTTAGAAATCCAACTTGCTTTTGTTCCACCTTTCTAGTGGGAAAATCCCCCCTATGGATACACCAGTGTTTACAATGTAGGAAGATCAATGACCGTGTAAAAGTCTCCTACTTTTCTAACTACCCCAAACATATCCCAAACTCATACATGAAAGAAAAAGTAAGAAGGATCATGTAACTGTACCTTTTAATCCGCGTCTAGTGTCGATCCTCTCGCGTTTGATAGCTCCGTTGACTGCAAACCTCCTCCCAAGGCTGGCCTGCATTCACAAACAGATAAACAAGAAACTACAAACATGCATTTCATATATAAATCATGAGTTAGATGTTAAAATAAAACATAAATCAAATGCAAACATTTGACACATCATATTTCGGGACAGGAAAAATATTTCTTTTATTGATATCACAATGTTCACTTACAACAAAGGTCAGTGACTGCTCCACGAACCTGGTCCGGGCTCCTCTTCACCAAGCTCTAATTTCACCTCCACGTATCCTTCTCCTCTCACACTTCTTCTTGGGAAATGGGATGGGTTCTTGTGGAGGAAAAAGGGGAAAAATGAGGGATTCTGAGAGAATTCTATCAACAAGGCTGCAAATGCTTGGGGCAAGGAGGGGATGTGAAATGGTTTCACGGGCAGAGTTTCACTGTTCTTATGATTATGTTAGGAATGAGACCCTAACACCTCGTTTTATATGGGAAAAGGATGGTTATTCGGTTGGGTGACGGGTTATAGGCGGTGGATCAGTTGGGAAACTACCCAATAGCCCGTAATCTCAACGAATTCCTTGCAACTTTTTAATTTTTGCAACTTTTGCAAGTATACACGGGTTGTAATGATGCAACTAACGTACGTACATGGGTTGTAGTGGTGCAACAAGCGTATGTATGCGGGAATTAGTGGTGCAAGGTGTGTACATATTCAAAAAATGAGTTTTTAAGAAGAGTTACTGAGTGATGGCTTGGAAAAATTTGCATGTAAGAGGGCCAAATGCCAGGCTTGCATGTATGGAGAAAATTAGGGTTATAACATATGCCCCCTAATGTGTGAGGTTAGAAGAGAATCTGATGGTTGAAACACATTACAAAATATTGACCAATGTATGAAGCGAGTGAGCTCGGGACCAGAGTTTGGGAGGTGCCATCTGCAAAAATAACAATTGTCTCTCCGAGGTGGGCATACCCATGCTTGGGATGAAATAAATCATGGCTTCCAATCAAATAGACTGTAGATCCATGTCATATAACTATATAAAGTGTAGATGTGAGAAATACACATCGGATCTACATCTCAAAATCAAAGATATACATATATAACATCCATCTTCAAGAAGTCAGTGACACCTGATGGATGGAGATGAGGCCTTCGGAGCTTGAGAAAAAACTTCAAGATCTTCAAAAATTGGGTAGGAGTGTAATGTGAGTGTACAACTTCACTACCTAGAGGTCTTCGACAACTCGTCAGAAACAAACAAGAGGATCTCGGTGATCAGGCAGAGAACTTCATTGATTTCGAACAAGGACTTGATTGGACTTTGGGATGTCTGGGGATGAAGTCAAGAGACAAACTACAGTAGGGATGACTCAGGCTGGGTGAAACTTCCCTTTGAAAAGCGCATGAAATATGATCAGACTTAGGCAACATGACATTGACATAAGTTCATGATGCAGGAGGCAACACAAACTCTCCAAGGGTTTGGAAGAATAACCAAACGGACGAGGACACAACTCTATGTAACGAGAACAAATTCCTCAGGTCATATTAGATCCCAATTCTTGAAGAACAAACAAAACGATGTGATTTGTCCAAGGGCGACTCATTGTGTTGCCAAAAAAGAATATATATTTCCCGTCCTCTTTTTGGTGTATTTTTTTATTTTTTTGTCTTTTTCAATATTTTCAAAGAGCTTGAGAAAGAATAAAATATTGCTACGTTACAAAGGAGGAACGAGTTTCTCAAGCATACTAGTTCCAAGTGAAAGGAACACACTAATGCAATATCTGGTCTTGTGCAAACCATTGCATACATCAAGTTGCCAACTACTGATGAATAAGGGACCCTGGACATGTATTTTATCTCCTCCTATGTCTTGGGACACATTTCCTTAGTTAATTTGAAATGGTTGGCCAAAGGTGTACTAACTAGTTTTTCATTCTGCATTCTAAACCTCTCCAACAACTTCTCTATGTACTCACCCTGAGACAATGTCAATTTGTGATTTTTCCTGTCTCTTGTTATTCTCATACTAAGGATTTTATTTGCAGCACCCAAATCCTTCATCGCAAATGAATTAGATAATTTATTCTTGAGCACATTTATATACTGCATATTAGACATTGCAACAAACATGTCACCTACATACAATAGCAAGATAATATAGCTTCCATTTTCTAGCCTTTTAAAATAAACACAGTGATCAGAATGAAATCTACTATAACCTTGTTCTGTCATAAACATGTCAAACTTCAAATACCACTGCCTTGGATCTTGATTTAGGCCATACAAGCTCTTCTTCAACCTGCATACCAAATTCTCCTTCCCTTTGACCTCATACCCCTGTGGCTGCTGCATATAAATCTGTTCCTCCAAATCCCCATGGAGATAAGTTGTTTTTACATATAACTGTTCAAGATGCAAATCTTTTACTACCACAAGACTTAAAATATTCCTAATTGAATTCATTTTAACAACAGGAGAAAATATTTCATCAAAATCTATACCTTTCTTTCGTGCAAACCCCTTTATAACAAGTCTGTCCGTGTACCTCTTTTTCCCTCCATATTCTTCCTTCTACTTGTAAACCCATTTATTCGGTAATGCTCTTTTTCCTGCAGGAAATTGAACCAACTCCCAAGTTTGGTTATTTACCTGGGAATCCATTTCCTCTTTCATTCCTTGCTCCCACTTCTTTTTGGTGTCTATCTGCATTGCCTCTTCATAACATTTTGGTTCACCAGAATCAGTCAACAATAAATATTACAATGAAGGAAAGTATCTTTCAGGGGGTCTATTTAACTTCGTATATATTCTAACAACACTTGCAGGAGTTTGAGGTACATGTTGTTGTACATTTTGATTTTACGTTTCCTTTGGAATATCTTTTTCAGTGATCTCATCAAACACTGTGTATTCTAGTTTTTCTTTTTTTTTGTATCTTTCTTTGCAATTGATCTTTGTACATGACCTTCTCATTGAATATGGCATCTATACTCCTAATTATTTTGTGATTTTCATAATCCCATAAGCGATAACCAAAATCATTAACACCGTATCCAATAAAGGCACACTTCTTGGATTTTTCCTCAAGCTTTGTTCTATTTTCTTTATCAATATGGACAAATGCTTCACAACCGAAAGTCTTCAAAAAAGAATAGTTTACCTTTTTACCTATCCATGCCTCCTCTAGAATTACACCATACAAATAGCTTGAAGGTCCTCTGTTTATTAAGTAAACAATAGTATCTACAACATATGCCTAGAACTATAAGGGAAAACCAACATGCAATCTCATACTCCTTGCATGCTCCATGATTGTCCTATTCATCCTTTCCGACACACCATTTTATTATGGTGTTCCTGGAACTGTCTTCTCTCTACGAATCCCATGGTATGAACAATAATCATCAAACTCCTTGCTACAATATTCACCTCCATTGTCTAATCTAAGACACTTCAACCTTTTTTCTATCTCATTATCAACCAAATATTTCCAGTTCTTAAAACTATCAAAAACATCATATTTCTATTGAATGCAATAAACCCAAGTTTTTCTAGTTGCATCATCAATAAAAGTAACATAATAATGAGCTCCACAAAGAGATGATACATGAGCTTGTCCCCATACATCTGTATTCACAATCTCTAACCTTTCACTCTTCTTTTATTTTCCGACTCTGAGAAATATGACTCTCTTCTATTTTCCATAAACACAATGCTCACAAAAATCCAAATCAATTTGTTTAAGATCTTGCAACAAATTTATTTTGTGAAGTATCTAGATCCCCTTCTCACTCATGTGTCCAAGCCTATGATTCCATAGTGTTGTATCCACTCCCGTAGAAGCTAATGAGATAGAATAGTCAGTATTACCAGTACAAAAATACAATGTGCCTACCTTCTCTCCTTTTTCTATCACCAATGATCCTTTGGTGAACTTTCACACCTTATCTGTAAATATGGATATACAACCTTCACTTTCCAACTTCCCTGTTGAAGTTAGATTTTTCCTTAGATCTTGAACATGTCTTACCTCTTTCAACAACAATTGTTTTCCATTGCTTTTCTTTATTTTTACCTTTCCCATTCCAACAATTTTTCATGGTGCATCATCACCCAAATGAACCTGTCCAAAATCACCTTGAACATAATCTAGAAAATGTTTCCTATGGGGTGTGGCATGAAATGAAGCCCCTGAATATACTACCCAAGAATCATAAACATTATCTATAGAAAGACTCAAAGCATCTTGTAACACATCACATGTTACATTTTCTTCCTGATTTTTCTCCTGTTGTCCATCTCTTTGTTTCTTTGGAGATCTACAGACTTTCTTCAGATGTCCTGTCTTCCCACAATTCCAACACTCTATCTATAAAAATATGGATTTGGATCTTCCCTTCCTAGAAATCCCACAGTTCCATGATCCCTTTCCTCTATCCTTTTGTCTTCCTTTGTTCTCCATGTTTAATGCATTACCTAACATCTCACATGTGCTTTTCCACCGCATTTCCTCACTAAGGATAACACCAACAACATCATCAAATTTTTAATTTTTTGAACCAAAGACAGATTTAATTACAACCATGACCAAGACACTCCATCTTTATGGCAATGAACACAATATTAAAATATCCCTGACCTCATCATCAAATTCCACTTGTACAGAACTTAGTTGATTAGTAACTGTATTAAATTCAATTAAATGATCTACAATAGACCCACCTTCTGACATCTTCATATTAAATAAAATATTCATTAGAAATACCTTATTAGATGTCAAGGGTTTTTCATACTGTTTACCCAATGCATCCATCAGCTCCTTCATTATCTTTTCTTTCAAAATATTGAAATCCACCGACGCTGCCAAGCTCAGCTATATTGTTCATAGTTCCTTTCTATATAGAACCTCCCATTCTTCGTCCTTCATGGTCGTCGACTTCTTTTCTATTCCCCCCAATGGTAGGGATAGATCCTTTTGATATAAATAATATTCCATATGCATCTTCCATAACTGGTAGTTTTGGCCGTTAAATTTCTCGACCCTAAACTTTCCATCTTCTGTCATTGCTCCCACTTGAACCAGGAACCCTATTTTCCTGTGAGTTACCTTTCTCTCTGATACCAGTTGTTAGAAAAAAATGATCGTGGATCAATAAAATAAAAAAAATGTGGAAATAAAACACATCATATACATAATAAAATAGAGACACAAATATATGTGTTTCACCTAGTGTGGGCAACGTCCACCAGAGAAATTGCCAGGTCCTTCCTTTATTATTATCCAACAAATGAAGGGATACAACCTACAACAGACCCATTGCAACTTCCTCTTCTTTCTCTCACAATATCCTCACTCATAATACTATATTTGCAATGATAAATAGCCATAATAAATTTCTCTCATAAAAGAGGGTTGCCTTCTAGGGCAAAAAACCCTAACGTAACTTCTACCGTCGGATATGCAACCTTATAATGAACCATCCATATTTACTATGAAATTACAATATACATTTACAAGGCAATTTTTCCTTCAGGAGCTTCGCCCCCAAACCCCCACTTGACCTCGTACCCCGCAGGGGGGTAACCCCCCCTACACTCCCTCGCATGGAGGAGCGTACATTCTTCCGAGGTGTAAAGTCATCATGGGGCATAAACACAGCTACTAGTGGGAAAAGGTCCCCTTTAACTACACCATGGTTCAAGATGTAGACAAAGCGAATAACCGTCTAAAATATAATCAATTCTCTATACTACTCCAAACATACCAAAACTAATGTAAATAAAGAAAATGGAGAAGATATAGGGTAACTATACCTTTGATCCCACATATGGTGATGATCTCCTCACGCTTGGAAGTTCTACTGAATGCACGCCTCCTCTCAAGGATGACCTGCATCCAAAGATAGGAAAACAAAGAACTACAAGCGTGCTATTATATCCATAAGTTAGGGTTAGATATAAAATCTCAAGTATAAATCAATAAAAATACTCAAAACACCATCATTTGGGACATGAAAATGTGACTCTTTTATTCATAATACAAATATTATACCTTACAATCTGATTCGACCACCATTTCGTGAACCTGGTCCAGGCTCCTCTTTACCATGCTCCAAGTGCACCTTGAATGTACTTCTTCTCTCAACCTTATGATAACCTCTATGGAAGGGAATGAGTTGAATGGAGGAAGAAGGGGCTGATGAAGGTATGATGAGGCAATATCTCACAAAAGTCAGCAATATCTTGGGCAAGGAGGGGAAGTGAAATTGGGTAGAGTTTCATTGTTCTTATTCTTATATTAGAAATGAGACCCCAACACCTCATTTTATATTCCAACATGATGGTTATTCCATTGGGTGACGGGCTATAGCAGGTGGATTAGTTGGGAAACCTCCAATAGCCCATGAATTTCAACAAATTCCTTGCAAATTTTTTTTTTCACAACTTTTGCAAGCATACGCAGGTTATACTGGTGCAACATGCATATGTATGTGAATTGTAGTTGTGCAACAAGAGTATGTACGTAGGATGCAATGGTGAAGGGCGCATACATCTTCCAAAAAATGGTTTTTTAAGAAGAGATTCTCAACAGTTCTTTGGAAAAATATGCAAGTAAGAGGTCCAAGGCCATGTATGCATGAGTGGGGAATTTTAGGGTTATAAATGATTGAAAACCAATACCTTTGAATTAGGAAGATAATCAATCTCCACAAACAACCGAATCTACACAGGATCCAATCTAAGTAGGAGTTAACAACTCCTATATTATAGGATTGAACTAATAATCCTCTTCCTCTCCTTTTGTATGTAGTATTTCTACAATCTCGATTAGTTCATAGGGTTCTCTCTTCTCATACTCTCTACACGACTCTCCTTTCTCAGCCCCAGTCTTCAACCTCTTGTACCTTCTTCTAGTGTGCAGTACTCCAAATTCATCTTCCTCTTCTGATACACCTTCTTTTTTTATTTGCATCCTTAGTCCCTCCTTTCTTTCTTCATTTCTTTCTTCATTCCTTCCTACCTTCATACCATCCCATAGTCATCCCCATTTCCCCTATGTGTGTGAAGCCCCCTAGCAATCAGATTCCATCATCATCACACACTTGTCGTACAAAAACATATTTATCCAGGTACCCAATGATTTCATAAACCTTCTGCATGGACCTTTAAATAAATTCCTCTCTGTGACACTATATTTCTAGGTACAATCTACTACAAATTACGTAATATAACCCCATAGTATACTATTCAACTAGAAATGAATTGTGTGGGAAGTAGTATTACTTATAGAATTCAATTGTCTTACCAACTCAGGGATCCAGTTCCTCAGAGCTGCAGTTTGGTATCTTCCAATATTCTCCACTAACCTTTCCAACCATTCAGTTAAAATAATCATAAATTCACCAAATAAAATCTCACGCGGCTCTGTGAACACATACATTTGCAACCATTGTTCGTCGCTCATCCGAGGGTTTCTATTCTCTCCTTGGGAAAATTCTCACTCTTTCCTTTCCATCCATTTGACGATCTCTTTCTTAGTCGTCCTACAAAACATTCCCTCAATTAGATATTCTGAGTTGTGGCAATGTAACCATTTGTTGGAGCACAATTATAAGATACTAGGTTCAATTCATTCAACCAACAAACCCTTTAGATATGATTCCTTTTGGCATCACTTGCATGCAAGTGAAGTCTCACCCAAGACAACTATTGGGGCTATAGGAACCGGGCTTCTACAGGGACGAGGGGATGGTAGGCTCTCAACATAACCATTAGTACTTATTCACCTTATGCGCTTTATCCTTATTCAACATCCTTTTATCAGTCAACAACCCTATGTGTGGCTTCCATCAACTAACAGTTCATTACTTTTACCATAACAATTATGAAATATTAACCCCTCTAAGATCCATTCAATACCATAAACCTTAGCATGAAAAAATAATTTAACATGAATCACCACATAACCAACCTACTGAACTATTCATGATATTTGTGCATCAATTAGATATTAATCTGATCTGTACTAACATGCATAAACATAACATCCAAGCAATCACATCAATACAACACATTCAGAGACAATATTTTAACATGGTTCACCCAATCCTTGGACTATGTCCACAACAAATGGCTTCTATATTAATCTTCATGCATTAATCCCCTTAGGATTGCACATTGCGCTTACAATAGATTCAACATGTTATATTCCTCATTCTATACTAGTCACTATGTAGTGCACGCCTATCTCTACAAACTCTCTCCACAACCTTAAGCATAAATTCTCAATGATAATCATGTTAATCTCTCAACCTAAACTCTTACTTTCCATAGCTAATCTCATCTTCGCTAACCCTTTACATATTTATACATAGAATTAGGACTAAAAACCCTAGTAGCACCTTATCCCAAAAACCCTAATGGGTTATGACCATTTTTTTGGCTTTAGCATCGCTCTACTGCTTTCCTTCTTTAGTGTTGAATTGTTGATTTCCTGCTTTTATGTTGAGATGCTTCTTTTCTTGCTTTTATACTGAGATGTTTCTTTTCTTGATTTAGCGATGAACTGCGCATCCTTTCCATGTGCACTAGCCCCACCTTTTAATCTTTCCTCTGCTAAGGCGCAGTTATAAAAACTTTAGTTATTCTCATCCAAAATGCCCATCCAATAGTGACCGAGAACTATGAGATGGGGTTTTGAAACTATAGCTTCCCAAAACAGATTCTTGCATTCTATTTTCTTCAAAATTAACCAAACGAATTTGTGGGTATTCCTCCTACATAGTTTTTTTGTTCTCCCATGTTGCGTCTTCAAGACCATAGAAAGTCCAATGAACCTTTACCATCCCTATATCTTTGTTCCTAAGAACTTTGACTTTCTGATTCAAAATGTGCACTGGATCTACCTAAAATTCTCCTTCGTGTTCCACTTGTATCACAACCGATCAATTATGTCATTATGGTCAAGCACATATTTTATTAATAACGACATGTGAAATACATTATTCACTCTCATGGATGTAGACAATTCTTGCATGTATGCAACTGACCCTATCTTCTCTAAGATTTCAAAAAGCACACAATATCTTTCTTCCAACTTTTGGAAGCAACCCAATCTTAGTGAACTTGTTTTATTTTCACTTTTAAAAATAAATGTTCACTCACATTAAAATCTCTAAAAACTTTGTTTTGGTCTGCATAAATTTTCTTCCTCTCCAGGGAAGCCTTTAAATTTCACCTGATCTTTGCCATTTTTTCTTCCATTTCCTTCAACAAATCTGGCCCGATGACAACTATGTTTGTTGGGTTATCCTATCCCACTAGTGTTTTACACTTATTGTCATACTATGCTTCAAGTGGGATCATTTTTAATGAGGCTTGATACCCATTATTGTAGGAAAATTCAACTAAGTAGATATAATATTCCCACTTTGATGGCCGGTCCATCACATAAATTATGAGCATACCTTCAATTATTTTGTTGGTCCTCTTTGTTTTCCCATTAGACTTTGGCTAATATGTTGTACTAAGATTTATGTTTGTCCCAAATCCTTTAAAAAATCCMTTCCAAAAAAAAATTGAGGTGAACTTAGGATCTATGTTTGAAATGGTTTCCTTGGGCACTCCATGTAGCTTGGTAACTTCTTTCATGTAGATCACTGCAATGTTTGTTACATTGTGTGTAGTTTTTACTAGGATAAGATGTACAACCTTAGTAAATTTTTCCACCATCGTCATGATGGAATCATGTTGCTTCATTTTCCTAGGTAGCTTGGTAATAAAATCCACTGTGACTACCTCACATTTCCATTTCAGAATGGGAAATGGATGTAACATCCCAACATGATGTATATGCTCGGTTTTCACTTTCTGGAAATATAGATGTAAATGTGTTGACATGCAAAGAATAGATCTAGATAAACAATGATACACACATTTGCAAAGAGAATTGGAAAAAGAAGAAGAAGGAGAGAAAGAATGGAAAGAATTCTCATTAACCATTGTGAATAATGAATAATTTAAATATGATATACTCTATATAACTCAATGAGTTCCATTTGAGGTGAACCAAGTCACCATAGTGGTGGTATAGAGTGATCTGGATACACACCAATAGTTACGGGAATGAACTGCCACCTATTCTAGTCTCTCAGGCAGTTATGGGAGTGAACTGCCACCTAGTTGAGTTAACTAGTCAACTAGTCTTCAGTTAACTGACTAAAAAGAAAGTAGTGAGGAGTTAACTCAAGGAATCAAGGCTAATGAACCACTTTGGTGATGATACCAATTCAAGGTCGAATTATCATGGTGATGATCCCAATGTTGCATGGTGATGATCCCAATGCAACATCTAAACTCAACTCAACTAGTCAAACTGAAGTGTGAATTGAAAGAGAATACTCTCCAGGTAGAATATTCTCTCCTAAAATATAAGAGACTGGATAATGACTAATTATGACTAATGAAAAAATAAAAACCTTAGGAAGAAGAAAACCTAGGTGTGTGTGAAGTAACTTCAACACCCCCCTTAAACATCACTATGGTGAAAATAAAGATTGGGTCCCAACAACGAGGCCATGTTAGGTACCCAAGTACAAAAAATACACTGAAAATAAAGTGAGGAAAGAGGGAAAACCTCATGGGAAACCCCCCCCCTCAAGGTACAATGTATGTTAAAAAAGAAGAACTACAGTTGCTAGGAAACTGTGTCCTTCACTCCAAGACGACCTCGCAGAGAATGGAATTTATGCTCAGTGAAGGTCTTGGTGAGAATATATGTCATCTATTCTACTGAAGAACATAACTGTAAGTTGATGATCCCCTCATGTACCAAGTCCCGGATGTAGTGCATGTGGATCTCGATGTGCTTCGTCCGCTGCCTTTGAACTGGATCTCTGCAGAACTTCAAAGTACTATTGTTTTCACACCAGATGACGATTGACCAATGAAACTAAATGCCCAACTCAGTGAGAAAATGTTGTAGCCACATAGCCTAAATGGTTATGTTAACTACCCCTCTGTACTCTGCCTCGATTAAAGATAGAGCAAAGGCAGCTTGCTTCTTGCTTGACCAATAGATAGGCCCAGATCCAAGACTAAGTGAGTAACCAGATGTGGACTTGCGATCAATGCTATCGCCAGCCTAGTCAGAATCAGTAAACCTAATGAGGTCTAATGTAAAGTTTGCTACATAATAAATCCCAAAGGTGATGGTGTCCTGTACATATCAAAGGATATGCTTTGCAGCTTTCCAATGTAGCTCATGCGGCTCCTGCATAAACCTGGAAACTGCGCCAACTGCATATGAGAGGTTTGGTATGGAGTGTGTGAGATACAACAAGCTCCCCACTAGATGCCTATACAGTGTGTTGTCAACTAGTGGAGTCTCCCTGCCATCCTCAAGTTTGACTCCTGATAGGAAAGGAGTCGGAGAAGACTTGTAGTCTGTCATGTAAAATCTCTCAAGGAGATCTCGTGCATACTTGTCTTGAGACAATTTGATTCCTGATGCATCCTGATTGATCTCAAGTACAAGGAAGAAGTGTAGCAGACCCATGTCCATCATCAAAAACCTATCATGAAGAATCCTCTTGACTGCAGCTATCACTGAAGTAGAGCAACCGATGATCAACAAATCATCGACATACAAAACTAAAAGTAGAAGTGAATCAGTCATCCTAAGCATGTATACATTTGGGTCTGATTTACAACGTACAAAGTTCTGTGACAACTGGTAGGAGTCCATCTTGGCATACCATGCCGTCAGAGCCTACTTGAGGCCATAAAGTGACTTCTTCAGTCGACAGACCAAAGATGAGTCCTGCATAAATCCCTGGGGCTGCTCCATGTAGATATCCTCAGAGAGATCACCATGAAGAAATGCATTCTTCACGTCCATCTGATGGACTTCCCATCCCTTAGCTGCCGCAATGGCAAGTGCCAATCGTATGGAATCGATCTTCGCCACTGGAGCAAAGGTCTCATCATAGTCAATACCATGAACCTGCTAAAATCCTTTGGCAACAAGCTTGGATTTGTATCTGATGATCTGTCCATATGCTGCACTCTTGGTCTTGTAGACCCATCTGCATCTGACAAGTTTCCTCCCAGAAGGAAGGGGAACCAGATCCCAAGTCTGGTTCTCGAGCAGGGAGTTGTACTCCTCCTGCATGGTGGATTCCCAAAAGGGATTTATAGCAGCCTCGCCATAAGATTGTGGATCTGAAGACTGAACCAAGAAAAGATGCCCGGAAGGCAATGGTTCAGTGGTAGTGAGTGCAATAGGAATCTCCTCGAAATCAGATTGATACCTCCTAGTATCGGCTGGATCACCAATGAGATCCCCTGCATCTTGAGGAGTAGTCTGTGCCCACTTGGGCCTCTACTCTGGCTCTGCGACTGCATCTGGATGCTCTGACTCTTCATCTGACTATACTAACTCTGAATCTGAATCATCTGAGTCCTCTGAATCAAAACTCTCATTTGAAGAAGATTCAACATGTGCATGCTCATCATCTCGGACAGGTGGAAGAGTGAAGGTGTCTGCATGTGACTGTTGAGGTACATGCGAGACACTTTCCTTGAATTGGACACTACGCTCAATGATGAGTCGATCTGAGGAAAGATCAATAAGATGATATCCCTTCACACCATCGAGGTGTCCAACAAAAATGCACTCAGTGCTCTGTGGATCAAGTGCCTTCTTCTTTTCAGAGGGAATTCAGGCCCATGCACGTGAACCAAAAATGCAAAAGTGGGCCACTTCCGGTTTGAGGCCACTCCAAGCCTCGTAGGGGGTCTTATCCTTGACAGATCTATGAGGAGATCTATTTTGGATGTATGTTGCACAGTTAAGTTCTTTGGCCCATAGTCTCTATGGTAGTGACTTTGCATGCAATATGCAAGATTCCATCTCCTTTAGAGATCTGTTTTTCCACTCGGCAACTCTGTTTTGCTACGGAGTGTAGGGAACTGTATGTTGCAACTGAATCCCTGCCTCATGGAAAATATTATGAATCTCATGATTCACATACTCTCCCCCGTTATCATTTCAGAGGACTTTGATCTTCTTTCCAGACTGTATCTCAACCAAAGATTTGAAATCTTTGAGGTGTTGAAAGACCTCGTATTTTTGCCTGAGAAAGTAGATCCAAGTAAAACGTGATAAATCATCAACAAAAATGAGAATAAACTTCTCTTTTCTGATCGATGGATGCGGAAAAGGACCCATGAGGTCACCGTGGATCAGATCTAAAGGTGTGGAAGCTCCCTGAGACTTTCATTTGACGAATTTCTCTTGAGGGTGTTTTCCGAGAACACATCCCTCACATACTCCCTTGGAGAAATGGATGTCTGGTAGACCATCAACTAATCTGTAAATGTAAATGTGTTGACCTGCACAGAATAGATCTAGCTAAACAATGATACACACATTTGCAGAGAGAATTGTAAAAAGAAGAAGAAGGAGAGAAAGAATGGAAAGAATTCTCACTAGTACATATTGTAAAAATTCCGACGTTTTATTTGCGGCGTTATGGACAAAATTGTCCATATTGTCGCAAAATAAAGGAAATTTAAAAATAAATAAATCATATTGCCCGATAATGTCAGTCTTGCCACGTTAACGTCTCTCTTGCCACGTTGACGTCTCTCTTGCCATGTTTTTGACATAGACGTCGTTCTTGCCACATTTGTGAAGATTGATAGACGTTAACGTCGTTCTTTCTACAACATATAGTCATTTATATGTTGTAACAATGAATTATCTATAGTAGATACATCCAATTATAATTGTTTCCCAGACTCGACTAGCCAATTTAGGGACATTACATCATCTTATTGCAGGTTATCCATAGTTTGGGAGGAGGAGCGATTTGACTAAGAGGCTCTTGGATTTGTTCTAAGGGGGGCGATTTACCTTTCTCTGCAGGGCCGTGGCACTAAGAGGTTGGTTGGGATTTATTGAGGGCTGAACCCTCTCTTTGATGAGTAGTGAGACCATTATGAGGGAGTCATGAGGTTTGGAGTAGGCCACGTGGCCCTTGAGTAGGCTGCATGGGATAGAGGAGAGCCACGGGCCCCTTATTGCTGAGAAGAGAGGGTTTGAGAGGGCTGTAGGCCCATCCAGTTGAAGTCGTGGGGTTTTGTGAGGACCGTGAGTCCATTTTCCAAGTCATGAGGGTAAGAAGGAAGGTCGTGGAGCCTCTTGCAGATTCGTGGAGGCTTTGGAGGAGGGCCGCAACCCTGTTTTGTGCATTTGGGGGATCGAAGGAGGCTTGGGGAGCTTGGAGTAGCTCATAAACACTTGTTGGGGAGACAGTGGCATTATCCAGGTTTTGTTTGAGTTTTGCAGTATTTTTGCTGATGTATTACAGCTGCTGTAGCAACCAATAGTTGTTTATTATTGTTGTGTATCAGATTCCATGCATAATAAAATTCCAAAGTTGTCTCTTCAGTCTTATGTGTAATTCGATGGTATGTAATATGTTTGATGAAATGCCCACCAGAAAAATACATGCAAACTGTTTGTAGAAATCACTCAATCAACATAATAACATATGTAATGAAAAACATTTGACAAAGGCATACAACTAGAACAATAAAATTGACATCAAACACAATATCCTAGCACAACTCTATTGGGGGATATTATATAGTTGGCAGAGTCTCAAGCTACTCTAGAATTTAGACAATGGAATTACAGAATCGACCACAAAATCTAAACCTTACAAGCAATTGATTTGATGTATTTAGACATAATTAAAAAAAAAAAACAAATCTTCGTCTTTGGACATTTGGAAAGGAAAATAGAAGCATTACGCTTTGCTGACTTACGAGATGGCATTGGTCACCCCACTTTGCATTGCTATCAAAATTGTGCATAGTTAACAACATACATACCTTTTATAATAAAGCAAGCTCTAAACATGCAATAATTCCATTTTAATTTAATCTATAAATCTCACTCCCAGAGTAAATTTTGCAAAAATATATCAATCCATCAATCTCTTTACTCAAACGTTGTCACTTCCTCCTTATTTTCCCAGAGTTCTGTTTCTCAGAAAAATACATCTAATCAAGAATTTACTACGATTACAGTGTACTATACCTGGACAAAGGACGAACCACCAGGATCACGCATATCACAGATCCAATAGTATGGGTGAGCATCATCAAGGCTATTTTCACTTACTTTTAGATTTCCAAAAGAATCCTTTACACCGAAGGTGGATGGAAAGACCTGGAAAAAACATAAAACTCAGGACAAAGAGTGTTATAACTAAATGGAATTCTCTGCAAGGAGAAAACTTTGATGGCACTTTTGGTATACCTTTATATCAGCATGTAAGTTATCTTGATACAAAGTAGCAAGATGGGTTTCATTTTCATTGTTCAGAACAAACTGTGCCCGTTCCATACTCAGGACTAGTGAGAAAATCACTCTATCTTTGCCTTTTCCAAGCAACCTTTTCACAATAGAGTCCTTCCGGTTGATAATTGCATTTGACTCTTCTTTACTATTCTTTTCACCAGTTTCTTGCTTGATAATTGTCGTGAGTGTATCAGTTTGTTTTTCATCAATATCTTTTTCCATGTCTTCAATGTTTATAGCATTCACAAAATTCAATAATGCCAGAATTGTTGGCCTGTTAAAGTAAAAGGAGAGCATAGCTAGTGAAAGCATTACCTGTGCAAGACATTTACGATGTATACATTATCAAATTAGACATGTGTAATGTATATAATGTGCCAATAACATGAATGGCTAACACAAATACCAAACCTGCATGACTGAAAGTGAAACATAAAATTAGAGAAATAATGTATAACCTGCTTGCCCCTTGGCAGGGCGTTGGTGAAAATATTTGCTACCTGCTCATCATTCTGAATATATTGAAGCTGAACTGCCCCACGCTAAACCCAATCTCTGATGAAATGATATCTTATCTCAATATTCTTTGACCTGTCATGAAACACTAGATTCTCAGATAGTTTTATACAAATCTGATTATCGCAGTGAATGACTGTCGAACTCAACTCACGACCAAATAATCCAACCAAAAACTTACGAAGCCAGATGGCCTCACAACTGTCTTGACTAGTTGCCATGTACTCTACCTCGGTCCAACTCAAAGCTACTGACCTCAGTTTCTAGCTGAACCAAGAAACATCTCCCAACCCCAACCCAAACAACACCTTGAGGTGCTCTCCCTGCCAATGGCACATCCTGCCCGGTCTGAGTCTATGTAGCCAACCAAACTCACCCCATCTCCTCTGACATAGTCCAATATCAAATCCACTGATCCTGAAATGTACCTCAGCACATGTTTTACCCCAATTCAGTGAATGCTCCTAGGCTCCACCATGTACTGGCTGAGAGTGTTCACGACAAAACAAATATTTTGTCTATTGTTGACCAGATACATCCAGAGCCCAATCAACTGCTTGTATCTCATAGCATCCTCCAAATGGGAATCTGAAGTGCTAAGCTTCTTCCAGTTGGTGACCATAGGTGTAGACATGGGCCTATAGTCCTCCATCTGAAATCTACTCAATATGTCTGCAACATACTTCCCTTGTCCCAGAAAGATATGACCCACCTTTGGCCAAACCTCCATGCCCAGGAAATAGTGCATCAACCCGATGTCCTTCATCTCAAACTCTGATGTAAGGCCTTGCTTGCAATCAACTATGAGATGCTCTGCTCCCGTGATGAACAAATCATCCACATACAGTATGAGAATGAGTGTATCCTCACCTCATATAATATAGTAGAGGTTAGGATTTGCCTCACTCTTCTCAAACCCCATCTGAAGAAATTAAGCATCTATCCTCGAATACCAAGATCTTGGAGCTTGCTTCATACCATAAAGTGCCTTTCTCAGAAGACACACATGGGACTCTCTCCCCAACACCTCAAACCCCTATGGCTATTCTATGTACACCTCCTCCTCTATAAATCCATTCAAAAAAGTAGTCTTTACATTCATTTGATGTATCCTCCAACCCATCTTTGCTGCAATGTCAATAATGCTCTGGATATAAGTGTATCTCGCAACTAGAGATATATTTAGCACATTCTATAATTGAACAATAGCGGGAGAATATTAGGTTGAAGAAGATGATTGTTGAGCTAGAGGTTTCCCTAAATCCTAAACCGTTGTTCACACCCCCTTGCCATTGAGAGGGTTGACTAGAGCTTGGGTGTCGACATTCATCTATTTAATGTAGTCTCATAGCTCTTCTATGGGTTTCTCTCACTGCTACATGATTCCCATACACTACAACATTGTAGTGTATATGGTGAGACTCTCCTTCATGGCTTTCCACAACTACTTCTTAATACTTTGGCCTTCATAAAGAAGAGGAACCACCATATACATCAAGCCCCATATTTGTTGATTCTCTTGGTTCTTTTTAGTCTCCAAGTTTGCCTGCAATAATGGAGTTTGCTAGTGCAATTGTCTCCACAAAGAACAAACCACATCTATTGCCTCAGTAGGCCACCTATTTCCATTCTATTCAGAGGTTCTCCGATTAAAATGAAACCAACTCCAATTCCTGTTCCAAATTCTACCTCACTTATACTTAGAGATCCGTGTCAATGATCATTAGATGAGGAAAGGTAGTAAGAAAGGAGGACTAGGGAAGATTTAGAAGGGGAAGAAGGGAGATTCAGGGTCTTCTAACTAGGAGAAGAAAGACTTGAGACATGTGAAGTGTTTCAAGTGACAAAAGATGGGCCACTATTCTTCTTAGTGTCCCGAGAAGAAGGGAAAGGGTAGTCAACAACAACAATTTGTAGGGAGTGCAAAATCTTCTGTAAGAGTGGATGAGTTAGCATCCAGTGTTGTGAAAACCTTCTCCATGGGTTTGTGCCTTTCCATTAACACCATTTATGGTGTAGGGTCGTATGTGGACAATTAAGCATATAAGCACATGACCTTTAACAAGAAGGCATTTGACAAACTTCAAGACATAGGGGGCATATATGCAGGGGGGACTTGGTGATGATGCCACACATCCAGTGAATAGGATGGGTTCAGTGTCATTCTGCATGCCATCAGATGATGTTCTTGATATTGATGATGTCTTATATGTTCTTGGTTTAATGAAGAATCTGATTTCAGTTTCAACCATGATAGATCTTAGATCTGTGTCTGAGTTGACGATCAAGTTATCATAGATTGCAGCAAGGATATTGGTTGAGTTTTGGCCAGAGGTATACAAGAGGGTGGCCTTTACAGGTTGCTAATGAGATATTGATTCCCTAATTTTAAACCATTTGACCCAGAAATTTGCTTTTGTGCAGTGTGTACAATTGGTATCAACTCAATAATGGAACTAGAAATCATGCAATAAATTCTCAAATGATGTAACTCAACCATGAGAAAACCAGAAGACATAGCTGGAGCATTTTTCACAACAACAAAAGATGACTTCATCAAGTATTTTTAGCTATGTCACTTTTATCCTCACAGACTAACCAACTAGATGTTGCACAGTACAAAATAACCACATACCTGGCAGTTTTAGCTATGCTCCATGAGTTCATGATACAATCAAGGATTCTAGATGTTGCCAAGTATAGAGAAAGTCAAATATTTCTTTGTTTTTCTGTTGTGTTTTGAACTTTAAAATCCCTCCAAGACACATGCACAGGAAATATAAACATTTCCTATCGCCGCCCCATTAAACCAAGGCATACAAGAAAGGGGATTTGTTCTTTGTTATTTGTTCAAAAGGGGGTTACCAATAGTCTCTGCAAGAACATAGACCATTCTTAAAATGATGGAAACGGTTAGCATCCCTCACAATAATTTCTTGTGCAGTGATCATGGAGATAAATTTGAAGGCAGTATGACAATCGCCACATACATGAAGGTTTTTAATAATTTGGATAGTTGTCCCAGAGGGTGTGTTCATTAGACCAAAAGCAAGAGCCAACTTTTCACTATGGTGAGAGAGAACATCTTTCTTGTATTCTTCTCCCACATCACGCAGCAGAGCAAATTTTGTATCTGGCACATACCCTACCTCCTTCATCCTCACAACTAGTGTCTCTAAAGTTGCATAGATCTCATCCATTTGTGGGTGCAAGCTGTCTTCTGCAATGAAAGCATGCACTCTCTTATTGATATCGATCCAGCTACATCCTGACTGCTTCTTTATTCCCCTATCTTTCATCATTTTTCTCACTCTTGATACATCATTCCATCTGGCAGTAGAAGCATACATGTTTGCCAACAACACATATGGTGCAACATTTGATGGTTCCAACTTAAAAAGTTGTTCTGCCACACATCTCCCTAACTCTATATTGCTATGGATTCTGCAAGCACCAAGCAATGCAACCCATCCAATGGCATCTAGTTCAAAAGGCATGTTTTGTATAAATTTCTTAGCCTCTTCAAGATGTCCAACATGACCAAGAATGTCAATCATACAGGAATAGTGGTCCTTACTCGGTGTAATGCAATGATCTCGACTCATGGATTCAAAATAGTATCTACCCTCATCCACTAGCCTTGCAAGACTACATGCAGAGAGAACATAAATGAATGTGACGAGGCTTGGCTTTATGCCTACCTTTATCATTTCTTCAAAGAGACAAAGAGCCTCCATGCCACAGCCATGCTGGGCATAACCTGCAATCATGGAATTGCAAGTCATCGAATCTTGTTTAGGAATTTTGTTAAACATGTGGCGTGCATCCTCTATGCTTCCACATTTGGCATACAATGTAACTAGAGTGTTGCCAACAGAGACGTATGATGAAAACTCAGTTCTGATGATGACAATGTGGATTTTCTTCCCCTGGTCATGGGCTGCAAGGCCACCACATGCAATTAGCACACAGACAAAACTACATTCATCTGGCTTCATGCCTCCACGCAACATTTGATAAAACAACTTTAGAGCTTCGTCACAGTAATCATTCTGAGAATCAACTGACCTTGGTAATTTTTTATTAACTGTAGAAATAAAATACTTAGTATTCACGAGTAAAACCGGGATATTACATATGGTCTCAACATGATTATAGGATTTTGGCAGTCCATCTTAGGTACTTGCATAGGATTGTATCATGTATGACACAAATTTTCTTGTTTGAACCTTCAATGGGTTCTTTCCTCACTCCTTGTTGAGAAGCTGACTAAAGACAAAAACTGTCTATATAGTAAGTCACACTTGTATTATTGTCATACTTCTTGACGATATGATTGATTCCATATCATAAATTGTGTTAAGATTATGAATTTAACTATTAAATTGATTTATTGTTCTCTTCAACCATTTTCGTCCTCACTTCAATTGTGTTAAGATTATGAATTTAACTATTAAATTGATTGATTGTCCTCTTCAACCATTTCCATCCTCGCTCAAACCCACGGCCAAGATAATAAGTTATTTGTAGTAGTGCCCTATAGCTATGACATTCATCTTTGTATCAGGTTTTTAAGATGTCGACGAGGGACAGAAGCACACAGTAAGTGAGTTGTACTTTGTAAAACTGTCAAGCCTTCGATAACTTAAGTAGAGGATGTACCTAGGGTGGAAGCTGCATTAAAAGACATTATTCTTATGCAAATCATGTGGCTCTCCCTTGAGATCATATTAGCAATATATTTTTTAACAGTAACTATTTAATTATATTATAAAAAAATTGTTGCAACCATTCTCGTTAAGCATTCTTACAGACCAGAGCCAGATAAAGTTGTCTTGTTTCCAGAGATAATAGAAAGATATCCTCTAATATAAAAATAAAATCTAATAAAACTACCCTGCTTAATAGACTACAGATATATATTCTAACAAACTGTTGTAATAATAAAAGTATTCAGTAAAACACATAAAAATAGGCAGATTTCAAGGCCCATTGAGGGTGTCCTCATTAGGTTCCACATGGGTGCCTAGGATGATACTTTCACCCACAGAAGGGTCTCATTTAAGCATTTTATTGAAATCATATATATCACTTGTAGTGATGTTGACCTAAAGTTCAAAGATTTGAGCACCAAGCTTTTACTTCCATCAAGACAGGTGGAAAAAACAGTTTGGAAGTGACAGCGGGAATGAGTGTTCATAAACGAATTTGGCATTCCATATGGGAAAAGCAAGGAGCCTCAATTATGTGGCTATTTAGACTTGGATTGGGAAGAGTTCATGGATGACAAGAAGTCTACAATAGGTTGTGTTTAGTCTTGGCATAGGGGCAATTTCTTAGATCAACAGGATTCAACATGCAATTTTACTTTCCTCTACATAAGCAGAATACAAAGCAACAATGAAAGGGACATGTGAAGCAGTTTGTTGTAGAAGAATGCTTGTAGATGAGAACACTATTTTTTTGTGATAACCAGGGAGTTCTCAGGCTTGCAAAGAACCTTGTCTTCCATGAGTGAACATAAAATATTGATGTTTGACTGAAATATTGCCAACTCGGATTCATCATGGATCTATCGCTAAGCAAGGTGAACATCTACATCATGCTTGTTTTTCATCGACTACAACAACACTTCCCCTCTCTGTTGAAAGCATCGAAGGCCAATGCTTCTGCTATTGGGAGGAATGATAGGGATTAGCATATGTATTTAGCATCTAAAATTATTATTTGTATTGTAGGAGATTATTATTATTGGTTTGAGAGTGACACAACCTTTTGTTTTTCTATTCTCATGGCACAATTGAGATCATTTCTTCAACTATCTCTATTATTATGCTTAGTTGCTAGTTTTAGGATCTTGTGAGCATTTCTCTTCTACAATTGTTGATTTAGTTTTCTTATGTAAAGATATATAAGCTCATGTTTGGCTTAATAAAATTCAGTCAGAGATTTTTATTTCACACTTCTTAGTGTTGAACTCTGCTCATGAGTGGGATTTCCCACATGTTGTTGGGAAAATCCCACATCCACTGTAGACGTTCTTACTATAGAAATTATCTGAGGTCCTATGAGGATGCCATCTAAGGTCTGTCCTTGACCTTAGTATGGCTCTAAGTTTCAACTGTATGGCTGTCTTCTTTTTCTGTTTTAGGACAGAAAACAGTCATCCCACTTTCTGCTCAATGTTTTATAGGTTAAGTGCTCTTTTAAGGTGCCCTTGCAAGTGTTTTTTTATCTCAATGTTAACACATGCAACATAACTTAAAACACATAGCACTACCTCTAGATATTGAACTTTAAAATGCTGATCTACACTTCTAAACATGCATAAATTTGACACAGGTATTTTTGGTCAACATGACACTGGATAAAACCCCCCCGGGGAAAACCAGTTTGGGATATATGTCTATAAAATGATGATCAAAGCAAGAGATAAAAAAAGTAATGAAATACAATGGAACCTGTATACATAGCAAGCTCCTCACGAGCCTTGCCACAAGAACCGGAGAAAGAAGTGCCCAAGTTGTGGTGCGCCCTCTCCCTTTGTTTCCCTCTGCACTGAAATGAAACGCCCTAGCTCATCAGTAACCCAATGAAGAAATCCCTCTACAGGAATGTCCTCTCCTGTGCTTCCTCTCCATAGAAACTATCAGAGCTCGAATCCTCCAAACAGATCTGCTACCAGGTAGTTTCCAGTCCTCTCAACTCATGCGCCCTCCTCCAAGCAGAAATGATCACAATAAATAAACTGAACCTGAAACTGAAAGTCTCTCTCCATAGAAACAAGCGCCCAAGCTCTCCTCTCCCAATGCAACAGACCTTATCCTGATTTGACAAGTCATCCTCTCCTCATGAGAAAATGATGGATAATAAATGCGCCCCTCCTCCTCAAGATGCGCCCCTCCTCCATATGCATGCTCCCTCTAAAGAATGAAGGCTAAACCTTCATGGATAAACTCTCCATGCAAGCTCCAAGCTACCAAGAGCCTCTCCTCAAGCTCTCAAAGGTTTTACTCAAACCCTCATGAAGTGCGCCCCTCTCCTCCTCAAGATATGCACCCCTCTTCTCTTCTCCAAAAGTCTCAAGTGAAGAATGAGTCTCCAAAATGCCTTTACCCTCTCTTTAGCCTCCTCATGCCAACCGTAAAATATCAATGGCCTAGATTAGATCTAGCCAAGTCTAATCAATGGGTGAGATCAACTCCAAAAATCTCACTAAGGAAACCCACTTTCCT
>ML777153.1:0-16604 GCA_009831015.1 Picea engelmannii
TTCATTATTATGAAAAAGAAGTTAGGATTTTTCTTTTCATAGGGAAACAAAAAACATGTTTTAGAAGCTCATATTTTCTTTGTGAGTCCACATTACACATAGTTATTGTTTTCTTATGGTGCTTTCTTAAATGTAATCTTAGTAAATCATGATGGCGTATAATCTAAATTGAGTATTTTGTTCCACACTAATATAGCTAACATTGCAAAATCTACAAAATGTGACATTTTTTCATTATTATGAATAAGAAGTTGGGATTTTTATTTTTAGAGAAAAACAAAAAACATGTTTTAGTAGCTCATATTTTCTTTGTGAGTCTACATTACACATAGTTATTGTTTTCTTATGGTGCTTTCTTAAATGTAATCTTAGTAAATCATGATGGTGTATAATCTAAACTAGGGATTTTGTTCCATACTAATATATATATATATATATATATATATATATATATATATATATATATATATATGAAATTATAATTGTATCAAGTGTCACGAGGTGCATTTACAATGCAATGCAAGTATATGTGTCACATCTATAATTCTAATAAACTAAATTGAAAAAAATTAAGTCCATCAAACTGGAGATTTAAAAAAAAAAACATAACAATAACATAACAAGCTACCAAGACATCATAGGTGTCTAGGGACTAATATTTGATGATGAGGGAAACTCAAAACATAGGTTTCCTTGGGGAATAGGGAATCCCGCCAATAATGAAGTAGAAGCCATGTGGAAATCTACAAAGGATTAAAACTTCTTTCCAATCTCACTAGGGAATCTATCACAATCATTGGTGACTAAAATTTGATCATCCAAAAATTGAAAACAAAAGGGAAAAATTCATCTCCCATTACGACCAAACTCATTTTCAAAGAAAAATTCCTTGCCAAAAAATTGTTGTAGGCTCACTTGTTCCATGTACTAAGGAAAAACAACCCAATTGCACACCAAATTATGCAAGTATTGGTATGGGAGATGGTTGGTAAAAAATATTTAGTTTCCAAGGGGCCTCTAAACACCTTGGTTTCATCCCATCATTGAAAATTGGACAAAACAGGGATATGAGAGTCTTCGTTAGTGGCCCCAACTAGTTGTTGTCTTATAACATTAAATTCTTTGGAGGGGAATTGTAATATCCCTAGGCCGAACCCAATTGTAAGTGTAAAATGAAAATGTACTTAAGCTGGTGAGTTGTTTGATATCATTTTTGCATGCACCTTTCATGGCATAGTGCATGCATGTACTGCGCAGTAAAATGAGGAAGTGTGCACATTCCAGGATACCACACGCATCAACTTAAGTGCGCACGATTTTGAGGCTAGTGAGCCTTTATGTATATGTTGTATTTTATAGCCTTGTGAGCCAGTTTCGTGATTATTAGGACGAAGATACTATATGTTAAAGGCCAGTGCACCTACTTTTGTATATGTCTCAGTATTAATATAAAATACATCGCTGCGTGCAGACCGACCACGATAAAAGAGTACGGGGGACTAAACTCCACTAGTTAGGGAAAGGGTGGGGGCTAAAAGTTAAAGAAAAGGGATAAGCTAGGGAGCTTAAGACAAAAAGGAATATTATATTAATATTTCTTAAAGTACAAAGTATGGATAATTATTTTATTCTAAGTTCTAAAGATGGGGACAAGTGGGCCAAAGTAGCTTCCAACATGACAAGTGTCAAGTTGGGGACAGGCATACATATTGTTTGGACTTGGTTGATTTCCCATCATTCTTCCATCATTCTTTCCATCATTCAACCATTATTCCATCATCATTCACACACTCACTAAGCTATCATGCGTACCTTCCTATTACGGTACCTGAACTGTATCTAGAACCATACTTGTTTTGAGTAGCTGACCTTAGTTTGGGAGCTGGACTAAAGAAGCGGGTTAGCAGTCCCGTGAGTAATTTCTCTTCGGGTGAGAGAATTGTTGGGAATTGTTTTCCTGAAGGTGCTAAACTACAACTATAGGGCTCTGAGAATTCATGTTCGACCTGTTGCTGAAGCCCGTAAAAGAAGTGGGGCAACCGAAGGACTGTTGAGCAGAGAAGGGGTACACTTCCTGGGGTGGGATAGGCATGTGGGGAATGAGGGACTGTAGGCTGTTAGTTTGAATAGGCACTTGTGACAGAGCATTTCCTGTTGTCTATGAGCCATTATCCTAGTTAGGAATCCCTTTACCAGGGTGGAGTTTAGTCCCAGCTCAGAGGTGACCCACTGCTGAGAGTGATGGGCAGTGTGGTCTAGGGCTGGGAGGTTCGTGGAAGGTTTGCACGCAGTTGGTGATATTCTTACCAAGATAAGTGCCAATTGTGTGATAAATTTACATGTTGCATTATTATTTACATGTTCAATTTTATGGATTTATCCCATGCATGGTTATAACAGTCTGTATGGTTTATCTTATGCGTGGTTATATTTAAGTGTTTAAATACACAAATTAAGTTGTAAAAGCGTCAAGGGATGAAATTTTCAAGGTGATTGACCTGTGAAAATTAGTCTAGAAAAAAGCTCAAGGAGCTTGGAGTAGATGTTAAAAAAAGCAAGTTTAACATTATACAATGATGTATTATATCATTTATATTATTGATCAAAAAAATTAAATATTTAGTAATAGATTTTATTGTTTTTTTAATTGTATTTTAATTATTAATTAATAATTAAAATTAAAATAAATAAATAAAAATTAAAATGGTAAGAATTGGTTTAGAAAAAAGATGAAGGAGCTTGGAATAGATGTTAATAAAGTCATTTATATTATTGATTGACAAATTTCATAAAGTAAAAATGAAATATTTAGTAATAGACTTTATTGTTTTTTAATTGTTAATTAATAATTAATAATTAAAATTAAAATAAATAAATAAATAATATTAAAATAGTAAGAATTGGTTTAGGAAAAAGCTGAAGGAGATTGGAATAAATGTTAAGAAAAACAAGTTAAACATTATACGATGATTTATTATATCATTTATGTTATTGATCTACAAATTTTATAAAAATAAAATAAAGTATTTAGTAATACAATTGAGTAAAAGAGGAAGAATAAAAAAATTGGAGCTTGGAATAGATGTTAAGAAAAGTAAGTTTAACATTATATAAAGATGTATTATATTATTTATATTATTGATGGAACAAATATAAAAATAAAGTATTTAATATAGATTTTATTATTTTTAATTATATTTTAATTACTAAGTAATAATTAAAATAAAAATATAGGAAAATATAAATAAAAATGTGTAATTTATTTTAGAATAGTTGATGATGAATTATATTTGATATTATATTTTTAAAATAAATAAATAAAAAGACGGAAAAATATAAGTAAAAAAAAGTCTTACAAGATAAATTGAAGTTGAAAGTAAAGCACATAAAAAACTCTACAACATAGTCATAAAAATGATGATTTTTCAAAATAAAAAGCTTGTTCAGTAAGTAATAGTTAGTAGGGTGTTGATAATGCCTCCACCAAACGTTATTGCTTTCAAGTCACATACTTTCCCTTTTGGAACTAACACATCATAATCATGACATCACATCCTACGTCCTGTAACATGGTGGGTGCTTGGCTCAAAGTAATAGATCCTTATGAAAAATAATGAATCCTAATTAGTTTTAAATGCAGGTTCTTTTAAATATTTTGTTAATGGGTTTTATGTTATGTTTTATTTTGAAATTGCTTTGTTCAATGTAATAATATTTTTCTTGATTAAACACTACTATAGTTTTAAATGCATGTTTTTTATGTAATAATATTTTTCTTGATTAAACACTACTATATTTTTAAATGCATGTTTTTTTAAATATTTTGTTAGCGGGTTTTATGTTGTGTTTTATTTTGCAATTGCTTTGTTCAATGTAATATTTTTTTTTTCACTTAACACTACTATATACTATAGATATAGAAAATGATAAGAATCTCATGAGAATGGTAATTGAAATTGAAGTTATTAATGGGGAATAAAGAGAATACATGAAATTAATAATTCTGATTAAGGAATTATGAAACCTTTTGTATCTTAGACATTTGATTTTTCCTTTAAATCTTAATTATTTAATTTTTTATTTATTTTATATCAACATGGACCCTTTTCTAGGTGTGTGACATGAGGTTAAAAATAAAAAAAGGGGAAAAAGGCAAGATTGGAGACTATTTCCAATGGGACGACAAAGACATGTATTCTAATATGTAATATTAATACTTGTTTATTACAGGTATGGAGGATGATGACCCTAGATATTTTGAAATTCTCTTGCAGAATCTACAAAATGTGACCTATTTTCATTATTATGAATAAGAAGTTAGGATTTTCTTTTTCGGAGTAAAAAAAAACATGTTTCAGAAGCTCATATTTTTTTTGTGAGTCTACATTACACACAGTTATTGTTTTTTTATGGTGTTTTCTTAAATGTAATCTTAGTAAATCATGATGTGTATAACCTAAATTGAGGATTTTGTTCCACACTAATCTCTCTCTCTCTCTCTCTCTCTCTCTCTCTCTCTCTCTATATATATATATATATATATATATAAGAAGGTATAGTTGTATCAAGTGTCGCTAGGTGCATTTACAATGCAATGCAATTAGATGTGTCGTGTCTATAATGTTAATAAACTAAATTGAAAAAAATTAAGTCCATCAAACTAAAGAGTTTTAAAAATAATAACCATAATAACAACAAACAAACTATCAAGACATGATAGGTGTCTAGGGACTAATATTTGATGATGAGGGAAACTCAAAACATAGGTTTCCTTGGGAAATAGGAAAAACCCACCAATAATGAAGTAGAAGCCATGTGGAAATCTATCAAGGAATAAAACTCCTTTCCAATCTCACTAGGGAATCCATCACAATCATTACTGACTAAAATTTGATCATCCAAAAAATGAAAAAGAAGAGAAAATTTCATCTCCCATTATGACCAGACTCATTTCCAAAGAAAAATTCCTTGCTAAAACAATGTTGTAGTCTCATGTGTTCCATGTACTAAGGAAAAACAACTCAATTGCACACCAAATTATGCAAGTATTGGTATGGGATATGGTTAGTTAAAAATATTTAGTTTCCAAGGGGCCTCTAAACACCTTGGTTTCATACCATCACTGAAAATTGGACAAAACAAGGATAGGAGAGTCTTCTCTAGTTCCCCCAACTAGTTGTTGTCTTATAACATTAAATTCTTTGGAGAGGAAATACAGGCCCCTCTGCCCTTTTTCCACCCTCTCACAAGCCACGGTAAGTGTCCTATACAATGCAACCTCCAATGACATCAACATCACTCTCTTCCTCACATTTGAGACTCGTTCTTCTCCTTTAGCCTACTCCAACAATCCTTGTAGACATATAGGAGCTACCCTTGTTAAATTTGGTGTTTCCTATGTTAATTCCATCTCTATATTCTGTCCTTCCAATCATCTTGAATCATCATAGGTGTATTCCTTCTAGGAAGAGTATAGCAATTGTGACACCCCATCATCTTCTTGGTTGTCATGGATTCATTGTGCTTCTATTTTTTCAAAATTTTCTTAAATAAAAATATTTAATAAAACAATATATATCCATCTTAACCCAATCTTTTAAGCACTCAACATAGCTCTATGTTAACCTTAATCTTTATCCTAATGATGTACTCAACTTTGTAGTCCGAAACATTTGTTGAGAATACAAAACATTTACACGTCTTTCTGTACAATCTCTTCTCAAACCTTAATCTTGTAAGGAATTATTCAAGAACAATATGGTAGTAGATAGTGGAAGCATATGAAAATGAATAGTCTTTTAAGTCCCCACAACGAGATGCCAAAGATTTCTATCAATCTAAATTTCAAATTCCATCTAAATTTTGTGCTATCCACAAAATGTGTTTACACACCACTTTTGGATATAATAATAATAATAATATTTTTTAAGGTCACAACCTAGCCAAACACCAAATTGATGTAAGAGAGCCCCTCATGTGTGGGACAAAAGAACCTCTTCCGTGCAACAATTTGATTGTGTTAGTCAATGGAGATGTACATATCCTAACTCCTTTAAATTTGAACCTATAACCTCTATAAAGGGAGCACATGTTATTAACTAATTGTTTTGATTTTAATAAAAATAAATAAAAAAATAAATGACTATCTATCCATTTTAATAAACATAAATTTATCTTAATCCTAATAAATTTATACTTTAATTTGTATTTTTCTTCTCAACATAAATAAATTTAAAATAAAAATAAATAAATTTAAAATAAAAATAAATTTGTATTAATAATTATAAATTACCCATAATACAATCTAAATTACTATACTTTATTAACCTATAAACTACTTTTGAAATGCAATTATCCAAATTACTATACTTTATAAACCTATAAACTTTGAAATACAATTTTCCAAATTAATGTAGAATGGTTATTTGTTGTTTGGCTACATTATTTGCTAATGTACGGGGGTTGTTTGTTTGGCTATATATTATTAGCTTAGTAAATATGCTTCTTTCGAATTATCAAGTTCAAAGTGGTCTCTTTCTCTATGGTGATTATAAAACGGATGACAATACATTAATTACAAATGTGATATAGAGTTATAAATGACGCAACTCAAAACTGCAATTCATATGATAAGGTAGGGTGGAATTTTATAAAACCAAATCAATGAAGGATTTTGTCTCATGATAAAAACTAAATCAAAATGAATTAATATTTAAAATTGATTTATAAGTCTTGTTTATTTTATTTTATTTATATGTATAATTATTTAAGGTTTGTTTGATATTATGATAATCAAGTATTTTTCATCTATAATAAATTGGTATTTTCCTCGTCCTTTAAAATATTGGTAGAGGAAATATGATAATAAATTGGTATTTTTCTGGTAATTTAAAATAATGGTAGGGAAATAAGTATTTTTAATATAAAATTCAATACGAATTGTTTTTGATTTAATGGAATTGTAAATATCAAAATTGCAATGATCATATTAAGGGTGTTGAATCTATTTTTACATAAAAAGAAACCATTCATCCAAAATTAGAATATTAACAAAGATTGTTTTGTCATCTCATAATGACAAATAAAGAAATAAATAAATGCAAAACATAAACCTTCTTATTTTGATGATTAGTTGTCTCAATTTTGAATTTTATTTATATAATTAAAAGAACTTTATTTATTTTAGAATCAATTTTAATTATTCTTTCTCCAACTACAAAGAACATGGAGAAGTAGCTTAAGAAGTGGACACAATGATATATCATTTTTAAGTGTTTTTTATTGACACGTTGAGTGTGGGCTTGGGTGTTTGGATAACATGTTTTTTTATCCTCCCCACCCGAGTTCAATTCCCATAAAGTGGACATGTTGCTTCCTTGTGATAAGCCTAGAACGATACATTCCCCCTAGTAGAGAGGTTCCACCATAATGAGTTTCAGGATGTCTCGGCCATTGCTAAGTCATAAGTTTTCTTCTAGGAACTGGTTTGCTGGTTGTTAGCACTTGCCTAGGGGTTTAGTGGCAATCAACTAGATTTGATCCTAGGCATCACCTAGGTAATCCTGGTAAGTTATCGATTCCTCTAAATCTTGAAAACAAAAGAAGATTGTTTTCTTATTGATTTTAGGAGGGTGGTACTTCATTTTATGTCTATATCCATCCTTGAATAGGTTTTGGTAATGAAATACCATTAAAAAATCCACAATGGTGCATTTTAGAAGAACAATCATCAACATATTCAAATGATCATCTTGTTTGTTCATGTCTAAAAGGAAAAAAAAATGCATATTTAGATAGGAACTCCTAAATTGATAATGACATAAACAATTTGTATGAATTTAAGGTCCAATCACATATTCAATAGTCAAAGAAATATTTAAATCAAAAAATAAATTCTAGCAAAATTTCAAGGGAACAAGGAAAATATGCACAATGTTAGGCTAAACTTGACTCATCGAAAGAGTCAAAGTTGTTAGGTCAACAATGGTGGTTTAGGACACATGATATTGGTGACCTGTGGTATTGAGCCCGTGGATTGAATATAATCAAAGACTATAAAAGCCTAGAGATATCACATTGTAATGTGTCAAGAGTTGAGCGATGAAGGCTCACCTTGTCCGAGCCAGAACATTGGCTGGCTTGGTTGGATTTGGCCAAGGGAAATAATAGATGTATTGATGGATGGATTTTCCCATAAGGTTTTCTAGGGTAAATCCCATGTGATTTATGTGTGCATGTTTTTATGATTTGAAATATTTTTTTATCTTGTATTGTTATTTCCTAACACATGGCATCAGAGTAAGGTTGACAATGATGAAAAGAAAGGCACGACTGTCAGAGTACAAATCTGTGGTTTAAATCCCTAGGGGGAGTTGAAGGCTTCAAAACTGAGATTTGAAGAGCATTGGGTTTGGGCTCAGAGTGTGTGAAGGATACATGGCTTGTATGCTTAGATCTGACATATTTGTTAGGTTTGGTTGGATTTGATGTCTGGTTGTAGATCTACCGAGAAGCGATCATCAAGAGCTATAAGAATGACGAGGCACGAGGATGGTGGCATGAGTTTGTTACACATCAAAATTCGTCACTTCGATAATGTCACATTCTCATTGTTGTAATTGTTGTAAGTTTCGCACTTTGGTTGCAAGTTTCATAAGTGTCACATTCTCGTCACGTAAGTGTCTCATCGCGAACGACACCTTAGAAACACTTGATACAACCCCTAAAGCATGTTATAAGATGAAGCCTCATCATTTGACAGTCAAAACAAAGTGTTTTCTATCGAAATTGGTCATCTTGGAAACTTTTGGAAGATGAACGCTCCCCTACTCATATGCAAGGAGCACTAGCGCTCTTTGTCTATCTAGCAGGGAGAGTTGTAGTGATTTTTTTCCTATTGTAAGGGAGCGCTAAATTGGTTGAGAAAACACTGGAAGAAATCCCCTTTTTCTCAAAGGACAACTATGGATGGATCAAGTTGGTTTGGCTTGAATCTAACCCTCATGATGCATCTAAGGGAGATATCACAACTGATGGAGTCATATCCTCAACCAATCCCAAATATAACTAAGGTGGTTGAGCCTCTCAAAGCCTATAAATGGAGGATTTATCATGGTGAACAAGGAGGAGAAATAATCAACAAAACATTGTTATTCTTATCGTGGATCTTTCGAGCAAGGGTTTGGATGAGGAGGACTTGGAGAGGCTGTTGTAACATCATATGAAGATTGTAAGTGTCTTTTTAAAGTTCTCATCAATATACTTGGCCTATTTCCTTCTAGTATATTTTTACATGTACCTGTTTATGCTTGTTTTAATCTTTCATAGATAGATCGATTTTGTCTAGTCCATTAAAGTAGGAGATCATTGTTTGTCTCTTATCATCCACTACAGGTACTATTCGAAACTCGTGGATTGGAGCAACGTGGACAAACTTTTAAAGTGAGGTAGATCATACTATACCTCCTTCTCTCATTTTTGATGGGAATAATTTATCTATCGGAATGGTAGTGTCCAAAGGTAGTTTTATGTCTTGGTAGAGGGGTCTATACTCCAAGGGAAGATTCACTTGTCTGCAGGGGAATTATTCTGTAACAGAAATTGGCGACTCCATTGGGGAGCAAATTTTCAGTTCTTTGTTCTTTCCTTGGTTTTTCCTTGCCTTTTGTCTATATTTATATACCTTTTGACGATTTAATATATCCTTGCATCTTTGCATCTTTGTTAAGTTGTCTCACAAAGTCTCTGATTGAATTTCCCTAAGTTTTTGAGTTTTCTGGGTTTTTCCTAAAACTTGTCGCAGGACTAGCGCCCTCTCCAGTTTAAGTCAGAGTGTTGATAGCTTGATCAAATCTTCCCTAGAGTGTATTATGGATTTTTGTAGTGCTTTGGTGTTTTGATTACCAGAGCACCGATTTTTCTTGTTTTGAAAAATTGCAGTTCTATTGCTTTCTAGGCATAGCCCTTTGATCTTTCTCTCTTGCTCAGATCCTATTCTATTAGATCTTGTCTTATGTTTGACATAAAACTTGTTTCTTTTCATTCTCTTAGTCTTGATTGGGTTTGTGTTGTCATTCCTCATTGCGAAATCAACCGTTTTTTATCAAACTTAGTTTCCTTTTGCTGATGTTTTCAATTATCTAATTGATTAGAGGTTTTCATAAGGAAAGTCATTGATCTCAATACTGTTTACTTTGTCTTTGATCCCTTACTCAATTATGGAGGACTACTAAGTCTGATTTTTTTCTTTTTGGTGTTTTTATTTGAGTGGATAGTTTTTTCTTCTTTTTAATCTCTTATTGACCGTTGAGAGTGTCTTTGTTTGTGTACTTTTGCTTCCTCTTTTTCAAATCAAAATAGTGAAGTCATTTTTCATATTAGTGAGAGAAAGAAGCATTAGATGAATTATTCAATTTACATTTTCAATCAAACAAAGAAATACTTGCATGCATTGGTTTTGAATATTAGAAAAGTTTTCTTTATAATTTGGAAAATTGTTTCAATTCTTGTTGAGAATGAAATAGCATAAAAAATTTCATTGTTAAGTGCTTGTTAGTGAAAGAAAATAAATTATTCTCCTTCCCGTAGCTAGAAGTTCATTGAAAATAAAGTTTTCATCTGATTCTTTTGATCTTTTTTGGAGTCGAGTATCAAACATCATCAGTTTCACTTTCATTCACCTTTGTATAATGAACAACCATGAAAATGAATGCTAATTAGAATCAAACTAGAAACTTTTATTTTTAAGATCTTTACATAAACACTAGACTAGGACTAGATCTTTGGAATAGGTTGTGAGAATAAATCTCCAAAGCATTCAAGACAAAATTAGAATCTTGTGACAGAGAGAGTAAATCCAACCTTCATATAAGCATAGCTGGGACCCCCTTCTCACATATGGTTTATGCATGAGGTCTCATTCGGGAGAGCAACGAAGATTATCCCTCTGAGGCTTAACCGTTCATAGTAGTATGATCATATATTGGGGTTTCCTCTTGAGTCTTAACTATTTTCATTTGGTCTCAGAGCTTCGTGACTTATGAATCTATTTGGAGTCCTCTAGAGTTTACCGGTCCACTTGTCCTATGTTCTCTTGAAGAATTTTGGTCTTGATATTTTGCCCATACATTCGAACTTGACTCTCAACTGTACCCACCCAGAGGCTGACTATGAGTTGGTATCCTTAGTAGCCACAATATTTTGGGTCCTTACATGAGGTGACGATGAAGGGAAGTCTTTTTTGTACTTGGAACAGACGTTGTTCAAACTCACTCAGGCTCCTTGGAGGTTAACCCATGGGTAAAACTGTGAGGAAGCTTGCACCAAGGTGTAAGTCTATTAAGAAGGTCATCGATGTAACTGATCCACCTGCTCATATTGTATCCCCTTCTCACTTTGATCATGCGATGTTGGATTTCATCACCAACTAGTACGTTCATTGAGAGAAGGCATTGTTTGTTTGTTTGTTTTCTAGATTTTTTAGCGAGTGTTGTTTTTTTACTTTAAAGTTTTCTTAAAAATTGGTACTCTAGCTAATAAAGGTCTTCATAGATCACGTAGGATACAATGGTTTCCCCTAGAAGGATATGAACCCCCACCTCCTAACTCACCTGAAGACACTTACCATGAAGAGGTTGAGAACCATTCATACGCTGGGAGTGTTGTTACTCCTTTGCTATCAAATCCATAGAGAGCCTTAGTTACAGTTGAGGAAGGTTCCACCCTTCCTATCAACCTAGCTTTGTTAGTTCCTCTTGATCCACTCCTTGTTCGATTAGACTCTTCATCTAACATTGTAGTAGAATATTACCCTCACCTACCATTAAGGCCATATAATCAATTAGATATGAAACCAATACAACCGAATTTTAATGAAAAATACACTACCCCTGTGCGTTCTGCTGAAATGGTAGATCCACATAAAAATATTGTTTGTTCTATATGGATAACTCCATCGTGACGAGACCTTTATGAAAACTTTAATTTTAGTCGACCACCTTTTGACCCTTCACATACCTCTACTACTATCGATGCAAAGGCAGGACCATCAGGTCAACCCATCGACTGTCCTATCAAACCAAAAGTCAATATTGCTACCACTTCAAGGAAATTTCACAGTAAAATAGGAGTCATGTTACCCAGTCAGTTGAAAAGTACCTTGACAGTTACACCTCACATCCCTCTTCAAGCTACAACTTCGTATACTCCACAGAATCCTATTGGGAAATATTAAACATGACATAATGAAAAATCATGCCACACCACTAAACTCAACTACGGGTCAAATCCCTACCCGGGGAAACCATCCTACAACATGCAAATTCCGACTGGGGGGGAACCCCCTCTTACCGGTCATACCCCAGTTTCTACCCAACCAATGGCAGGGGGACAATCTCAACCTTCATTCACTGGAAACCCTCACAATCCTGGGGACCACCCCAAGGAGGTTCGTTCCATCAACCATAACACGAAGGGCCATCTAACCCCAACCCACAAGGAGGAATCACAAATCCCAATCCTTCTGGACTACATTCTAGAAAACCTTTCCCGGGAGTCCCAAATCCCACTTGGGGTCCTCAAGGTCAGTCATCTTTTCATCCCCAAGTGCCAAATCCTTACCTTCCTCAGGGTCAACCTAGTTACCCTTCTCAAGGGAAACCTGGTTATCCACCTCAAATGAACTACCCTCCCCTAGGTTACACTGGTTATCCTCCCTAGAGGAAAATGGGTTTCCCTTCTCCTTTTATGCACATTCCTCAAAAAATAAATCCTACCTTTGTTAGTCAACAAAAACATCATATGGGAGGGCCTGCTGGATACAATTATCCACCTCAACCAGTTTACGACCCTAATGGTGTCCTTATTCCACACCAGTATCATCCATAGATCAATCAAAAAATACCTTTCTTATCCATTCTAGATCTATCAGATCTGTTGATATTGACAAATGATCCCATATTACATTCTCCATTTTGGCTAGTTATTTATGCTAAATTGCCTTCCAATATTCCAAAATTTGACGGTAAACCTTGTGAAGACCAACCACGTTATGACTTTTCATCTATGGTGTTCATCAAATTCACTAATGGATGATTCTATCTGGTTATGTCTTCTCCAGTGTACACTTATGAGTACAACAGTTAAGTGGTACATTGAATTACAATGTGTAACTTTTCAAGATTTTAATTCACTTTCCATGGATTTTCTCACACACTTCCAATTAGCTATTCGCTATGAAACCTAAATGAAACTTTTGACCTCCCTTCATCAAACCAACTCCATACATATCTCTAATCATATTCATGAGTGGAGACAACGTTGATAGTCAATCAAAGCAACCATTCCTGACCAATTGTTGGCTGAATGGTTCACCAAATCTCTTTTTCCTGCGATCTCTCATGATGTAGCCATGGGTGTTGTCGTTACAAAAGAGGAATCCATTTCTCGTGCCCAATATCTGTACTTGATTTATTCCCAATATGGTACTTTGTATGAATTGATTCCAAAATCTCCTCATCCATCAACCGATCCATCAAAACCATCCTCCATCGCTCACACAGATGGAGTTATCAGTTCCGTCAAAACCCAGTCTAGTTCATAGTCAATCGAAATATCCAATCGTTCAATCACTTCCCCCACTACTGGATCGATTTCACTATCATCAAACTCCCCCCAACTCAAATATCTAAGGTGTAATGAACCTCTAATTTACCATAAAAAAAATAAAATTGTTTATATAATTACTTGGTCGAAGGGGATCCTTAAGTTATAAAAACTTTGTCATCCAACCCTGTTATAAAACTTGTTATAAAATTTGTTACAAAGTCCCTAAATTCTACTTACCATAAGACATTCTAAATCCCTATAAGCGTATATGACTATGTAAAAAAAAGGGTATTCTCATAAGCCATACTACCCCTCACCTTTTAACATAAGGCCTTCATGTTCATGCACAAGTCCACCTAATTATTTTAAACCTAGGGGACTTTAGTTAATTTCCACTCGTAAAAGTCAAGGGGTCGGGTTCTAATACCAGGTAACTAGCATAACTACCAAGTCTCGGTCATTTAATGGTTCTTAGAACTGGTATGTTGTTTGTAATGAAGGTTCTAATCCAAACACCAATGGAAATTTGACAACTAGGATCGAACTGCCGACTCAAGTTAACCTAGAGGGTGTGAAAGGGTTTTAACTTCCATCGAGTCATGGAGGTGTCTAATCGTAACATTCTTTAAGTGGAAGGGATGGTCCACTATCAAAGTAGTTAAGGCTCTGTAAACTTCATTAATGGCAGTCCTGTGAGTTCCATTGTATTTACTGGGCTTTACACCCAAAGTGTCACACCAACTTTTCCATTGTCACATGGCTAACCATCCTCTGCACTCTCCACATTTACTCCGAGACGTCAAGGCACCGCTTAGGGTTGGAGTAGTTTCACAGGTTTTCATTGTTGAGTTTCTGCGAAGTGGCTCCGTGTAACAAATTTTTAGAGGTGAAGTCTATTTCCATAGTGGTCGCTTCATGGTTGCAACAGACAGCAAGGTCCACATACCTGGTAAGTTTTCCTTAAACATAATACCAAGATTGATTAAATAAGGTGGTGTATTCTTCGAAAAATGTTAAGTATTAAATTTGTCATTCTGTAGTCACTGTCATGTCTTTTTCATTCCTGTTGAGTTCTCCCTATTGGGTGACTTCTCTGTATTACTTTCAAATTCATCCTTAATCTTGGGGAAGTGATTTTTCCTTGAGGTTTTTAGTGTTTCTCCTCTGGTTAAGGAGAGGAAGTGCTAGCCTCATATACCTATGTTCGGGATCTAGGGTTTTGTAAATTCCCTGTTGTGTGATTGCTTTGCTTGACTAATATAGGGGAGACCCTACCTCCATAGTGTCAAACATATTCAACTGGGATTTTTCCTACGTTTCCATTTCTTTATATCTAATGTCTTTCAAAGAAGTATGCTCTACAAAAAATTGGTCAGAGCATCTCTACATTATGTGTTGGCTTATACAATTCTGTGCAATTTGGTGGTCGGGTAGACTAGGCTCATCCAGTTAGATGCACTCCTAATTTAAATGGAAGAATTAATCTCTATTTACGCTTAATATATTAGATTTCGTTCATATATACAAGGGACTTAGTATAGTCGATTATTGTATTTCATTATTTGTGAATACTGTGTAAATATTTCCTTATGTTGTTTAAATCGTTTTCAAGAGTGGAAACGTATCACTAATGATGGGCCTTGTTTGATGCGAGGGTACCCATCAGCGAGTTGTTGCACCATCCGTCCTCGGACCTGGGTGTATGTCTAGATGAAAAGTGACAAGGGAAGAAAAATAAGACATGCGATCCACGAATCCGAAGTTAAGTGACGTCTTGCATTATTAAACATTATCACTATGTTTGTCTTCTTCTTAAATTTCCCTTGTATATAATTTTCTAATACTCGTAAATGGTAATTATTCCAGGTTTCGTATACGCAAAGATCTCAGATGTTCATACTCGTACTCGGTGCAAAATATATTCCAGTTCCCTTCTGTAACCCTTACGGAGTCCGATCAGTCATGGTTGAAAATTTAAATGTAGTCATTCAGTATAAATTTCCTCAGTTTCCTATCGGGCTTGGAAAGGGGGAAGAATTCCCAAGTGTAACTTAAAGTTTGCATCTGGTTGTTATAATATGACTCTTGCAATGATTTTTCTATAGGATTACCCTATTCATTTGAGGTAATGAAGTGACTATTGAGTGGATCGAATCTCCTCATCATTCGGGTTTCACCCTACTCTGTAATTTATTTACCATGGTTTTTATTTAGATTGAAGGTTCTGTTTCAAATTATGAATGTTTGATTATTGAAAAATATCGAAAGTATGAGATCTATAATACTATATATCGTTTACTTCCTTTTGACATTCCTTGTGTTTATTTATGATATGCTTCATTCGGAACTTGTAGTAGTTAGATTGGTTCCAACACTGAATAGATATAATGATCTGAGTTATCAAGATAAAGGTAGAATGAGGTTATGATTCTGTGTTTTATTTCTAGATTACTTATCTATATATATATGCAGATTTATATACATACATACCTGTACATCTATCGTTATTTAGACTATGTAAGTGGGTTTCTAAAAGAATGGTAAGATTTTGCAATTGCAAGATATATGTACAGAACTGTAATAATTGTATTACCCTTTCTACACTGAACACCGAGTGGATAGTTTACATGTATACTCATCATTCAATAATTTGTAAATCATTTAATGTTGTGGTTATCCTTTCAGTTGGGTCTTTTATTTTGTGCAAATGGAAAGGTAAGCTTAGATGTTCTATCAGCATATGATTTATGATGTTTATGCATCTCCTCACCTTTATTATTATGGAGTATTCTACTTCTGTAACATCTTATATCTGAACAATGTAACTTATTCAATCTTATTTGGTACTGTAACAAGATTTAAGGAGGAGTTTCAGATTCTCCGATTCAATATTTTCTTTATACTAAAAGTAGTTGATTGCTAGTTGGTATAATTTGTTATATAATATGACATCGGATCTCTGTATAAGTGCATTTCTGTTGTAGTTACACAATGTTCGT
>ML777153.1:24999-40489 GCA_009831015.1 Picea engelmannii
ATATATATATATATATATATATATATATGGTTGATAGAGTCCATACTGTCTCATACCTCTTCCCTTCAATGCTATACGAGAAAGGAAATCTCAGCTATGAAATATGAACTCTCTAAAAATTTAATTACAGAGATACACATAAACTTATTATATATACAGACTTGTTCAAATCCAATTATGCATAGATAGTTCCACCTAGAAAACCAATTATAGAAGAGACGATTCTAGAACTAGGTTATCTGTTATAAACTTCACATAACAAACAGATTTTATCCACGAAAAATGTTTCACTTTAGCACAAACAGAGGCATTGTATTAGATATACATAATCATTCAAACAGAGAAGGAGAAGATTAACATATCTAAACCGGGTTGCAAGAATAAAAAGGGAACAACCACGTTCCTCCCAACCATAGAACAGGGCATCCAAATAACTTGCCTGATTCACCCCCTATCCTGACCATGAATCCATGAGGGAAAACTTGGAATCTCCTCTTCAATAATGTCTTCCTCTATCAGTAGTCTCATGCTTGCCTCACACTCAACAATCAGTGTTCATAACAACAAGTAATCAATAGTGTTTTTTCCCATCATATTAGGCAGCGTCCTGCCTCCTCACATATGTTATTTATCAAAAGGATATTTTTGCCTAGGTCTTTTCCCTCCTTTGGGAATTTCTGCAGCTTTCTAAATCCCTAATTTTTCAAGGGCTTCCAATGGCCAAATACCTAATTTTCCACTTGTAACAATCATCCTTGAGGTAGTTCCAACATGTTCCCCACTCATGGAGTCATGGTCAACTGATTTTAATATGGTTGTTCCATTTGTCCTCCTGCAATAATTATAAAATATTTTGTTTTCATACGAGTGTCATAGTCAAACAGTTAGTTGGGTCAAATTATATCTCTACCCCAACAGTCATAATAATTAATTACAATTTACCAAATTCAAAATTCAAAATTTCCTTAAATGGAAAAAAAATTCCAAATTAGAATTTACCAAAAACGTAATAATTTTCCTAACAATTTTCGAATTCAAAAATAATTTATTTTCGGGGATGTCACATGAGGTGAATGCAATTCAATCTTCTTCTCCACAACAGTTCGATGGGGAGAAGAAAACTAACAATAAACCCAAGAAATAAAATAATCAAACTGAAAATGCAAAAACACAAACACAACCACCTGCTACTAAGAAACAACCATAGCGCAAACCGAAATTTCCATGTCTCATTTGTGATGACGATCACTACACGCGAGATTGTCCTCATCGGGATGAAGTTGCCAAAATTTTTAAAGGAAATTCTCAACCCACTGTATTGACACATCCGTTTCCACAAAAACAGTCACTAGTTGCACAAGCTCCTTCATGTCTGATAAGAGGTAATCCAAATAATCCTCATAGCAAGGAAGCCTCATCAAGTGCACAGATTTACATGTTTAATGGGATAGATTTGACCACTCGTACTATGACATACGACACACCTCCAGGTAAAAATCATAAGTAAAAAGTAACTACTAGTACTACACCGGATCCATCGCCTATTACAGTTACACCTCCATCTGGGCCACTCCAGATTGAGAAACCTAAATTTGACTCTATTCTACGCCCTCCCAAGAGCACAATTCAAAAGTTGACCTTTAATACAAACTCACATGCTACTCAAAACTACAACATCGTTGAATATTTGGCTCAAGCACCTTGCACTATGTTAGCTTTCGAAGTTCTACAACACTTCCCTAGACAACGTAGGAATATCTTGGAAACCATCGAAGCTATAGATCTCGATTCATCTAACACTATCACGTTTAACCTGGATAATTTTAAATCATGATTCTCTCACCAACTTGATTTCTAGATAGATGTTGTTGTCCATAATCAACATATTCATCGCATGATCTTGGATGAGGGAGAATCCACATGTGTCATGTCCTTGGCTTGTTGGAAAGTCCTTAAATCACCTGGTCTCAATCACTCTCCCACCATGTTACGAGCATTTGATGGAAGAGGTTTCCAACCTCATGGATTATTACAATCCTTATATGTTCAATTAGGAGGAAAAAATGTTTCCATAGATGTTGAAGTAGTCGATGCTCCCCTCGATTATAACTTGTTTCTAGGGTGAAGTTGGTTCTATGCTATGACTCTTGTCGCTTCATCGATTTTTCAATGCGTCCAATTCCCTCATCAAGGCAAAATTGTGACCATCGATCAGTTATATTAGACCACCTTGTTATGGAATAGTTCCCCTATAGACAGGTGAATATCCCCTTGGATTCTAGACCCCTAATACCAATACAGAAAGATACAAATTGACACTAACATCCCTTTGAGATTTGTATAACTATTCAAAAAGAGAGAAGGAGAAAAAGGTAATCGTACATATTTCCGATGTTTGTCCTCGCTTGTTACCCATGTTTTTGGTCGTCATGATGATGTATTGAGGATGGTGTACTCAGGCTCTTCATTAGAACTTTCTCCTGAGAAAAGTTACCTTCATCTCTCTCCAGAAATCACATTGTTGAGGAAGGTTTGCAGGCTACCAATACATTTTCCTGCGAGAATGCATGATTCTCGCAGGCTGCATTAAGCCATGGTGCGAGAAGTTCGCACTGTGTCTAACTACTAGGGTGCGAACTCTTTTTAAAGAAGGGAAAAAGATGAATTCTCGAAGCTTCTAGAAGGGAATCTTCTAGAAGGATGAGATGGCATTCGAATGGTTATCTAAGTACTGGATTTCCTGATATTTTGGGATCATTCTTATCCAAGTAACTAATTCATTCTCTCCTATATATTGAGGGGATTCTCATGGAAAAGGTTAGAAGCAAACAAGGTTAAGAAGACATTGGAGAATTAGTGAAAGATTGTGTGAAGGACTGACGCTACAGCAACTAGAGAACTCCAACAAGTTTATCAAAGGTGGTTGATCTTCTTCATGCAAGTAAGCAAGTGTGTGTGTCAGAGCCAAGGGTCATCGAAAGGAGGTTTGAAACATCAAGACTCAAGTTGTAATCTTTGCTTTCCATCAATATGATACAATAATATGTCCCTTTCCCATAAAGCTAAGTTCACTTTATTGTATAATTTCTTGATCATATACATAGATTTATTGTTGAATATATTAAGTTGTTTTCACTTCGATTGGTTTGAGTTGTCCTGGTCTTGACTGCACAAGAGAATTGGAGTGAAGTTGGAACAACAAAGACCATAGGAGGCAATCAAAAGGTATGTTTCATGATTCTTGCCTCCTAGTTCATTCATTTAATCGAAATCTAGGGAAAGAGTATTATTCTGTCTTGCTTTGTTCTAGATCCAGGTGGATCTAGGGAGATCGGTTTGTGTCTGCACTTACGGATTTATCCAATAACAAAATTGGCGACTCCACTGGGGAAAGATCCCATTTTCTTTGTGGCTTTTAATATTTTTCTGTGGCCATTTTCTCTGGTTTCATTTTTCTCCTGTCCTATCAGTCTCTGAGTCTTCAGGATATCCTGATAGACCTTCTGGGTCCAGAAGCTTTTGTAAATTTTACTTCATTTTTCAATTTTTTTTGATATGTTCAGGAATTCTCACACTGCACTTCATTGCATCCTGTGAGAACTAGTAAGGTTTTCACCCTTCTCATAGGTTTCAGTGCGAGGTTCTCGCACCTTGCTAAAAGGTTGCCTGCGAGAATCACTAATTCTCGCACTGTGTAATAGTGCTTACCTGCGAACATTCATTTTCAAAATTTTGAATTTGATGTTTGGTCTTTCTAACTGCCCAGATCAGTTGAATTACTTATTATGAGTTTCTTGGACCATTGATTGATACTTTTCTTGCTTTAGTTTGCATGCGTGAATAGTCTTAGGGTTTCAAGGATTTTTCTTGCCATTTGTGACTTGACTTTCGTTTCTTGACTCTTCTTGGCAAAATCATTCTCTCTGACTTCAAATTTTGAGTGCGTTTGATTAGTTGAGAACCAATGATTGGTTGAAAGTTAAGTACTTGGTTTTTCTCATTTGCTTCTTAGTTCGAAAGAACATTTTTGTTTGCATTGAGAAGACTATTTGGTTTGTTCTTTATTTTTGCTTTCATTGAAAGAGTTGATTGGGTTGTTATTGCTTGATTCTTTATGATTTGATTTCCTGCTCTCTCATTGATATAGTGAGGGTTCTTTTTGAAAAGTGAACACAAAGTTTTTCTTTCATCAAATTGTTTTTGTCATTTACAAAACATTGAAAATCAAATTTTAGAGATTGTTGAAGTATTGAAAAAGAGAAACATAGAGGATAGTCATTTGATAGCTGATTGTTTGCATTGACATTTGAAAGGAAATTTTGCATATAGTTCATGGTTGATCTAGAAAACTTCTCTCTCTCCCATATATAGGATTCATTGAATGAAAAGTGATGCATTTCATTCTCATCCTTGCATTATTGGGTCAGAGTCATACAACATGAGTTTCACTTCCGTTACCTTTGAGTAAACAACAACTCTTAACAATAGTGCGTAATCTTAAAATTTATCTAGTAACTCTTTTCTAAGGCTCTTTTACACCAACATTTAGCTAGGCTAGTGCTTTGGAGTAGGAAGAGAGATACACTTTCCAAAAGCTCAAAACACACAATAACATCTTGAGTTAGGGAGTGTTAAATTCCATTTGCAACATATTGTCTTGGGAAGCCCTTCTAACACAAGGGTCAAGCACTAGGTCGCATTGGTGTTGGCGGAGTTACTCACCCGACTTTGTTGACATTAGTGTAGAGATTGCACGTATTACGGGGGTCACTCAGAGGTATACCCACAATGATGAGTGGAAGCCTTTTGAGTTGATTTCGGGCTAGATACCCTACCCTTGCGTGTGGATCGGACTGTCGACTGTTCCCCCAGGATTTATTGTTGTTGGTGGTGACCTTAGTGGCCTATCTCTATAGGTTCTTACCCAAGGTGACTGTGAAGGGGAAAGTCTTCACGGTACCTGGAATTGACATTGATCAAACTCACTCGGGCTCCTTGGAGGGTATACCCACGATTATGTGTGGGAGCTTGAACCAGGGTGTTAGTCCGTTAAGCAGGTCATCAGTGTAACTTTTCCACAGTAGCCCCGCCCCTTCTCGTCTCATTGTTGCGACGTTGGATTTCATCACCAACTAGTGGCTTCGAAATTAGAAGGTCTTGCTTTCCTGGTGATTGCTTCCTAGATTTTGTTTACTAGTGCGTGTTGTTTGTTTCTCGAAGTTGAACTTAAGAATTTCTTCGCGGAGCTTGTCACTCGTTTACAATTTCTCCCACACGACGTTCACGTAGAATGCAAGGTTTATCTCCAGAACATCTGGACGATTCTCAACCCTTGACTACCGGTACACCTGAGGGCTCTCCTCACCAGAGTGAAGTCCCAGTTGTTACCCCACCACACGGGGAAACAAGTGAAGTCCCAGTTGTCACCACACCACAAGTGGAATCAACTGAATCTCTAGAACCTTTTCGAATTACCAATACTCGAGAGGACTATTGCATTCGCCGTGGTGAACGACCTTTTGTGCGATTAAATTCTTCCAAAGAATTAGGTGTTACTTCTTTTGGATCACCCGTTGGGCCTTTTCCTGGTGTAGAAGGCCAAGATCCTTTTTGGTCTGCAGGTGATTTCCGAAGGACTCTTTTTAGTCCTGGTTCGCCTGTGGTCTCTAAAATCAACCCTCCGGTGTTTTCTGAGACAGAGACTGTACCGGTGAATACCACTTATCACTTTATTCTCCCTGCTGCGATGGCCCATCTCACGAACACTACGAGTGTCCCAACCGGGTTCACTACAGCTGGCCTTCCTCCTATAAACACCCAGCGAACGCCCAATGTTACTCCAACATTACCACCCGGTTACCATGCATTGAATGCTTTGTTGAATGCTTCAAATCCAACACCTCCGAAAACCCCTTCTGGTACTCCTGGTGGTCCTTCTTTTCATGGGCACCCTATTCCCGGTTTTATTCCGACACTCCCTCAATTTCCTTCTGGCATTCCTCATCCAAGTGGCACTATTCCATCTGTTGCACCAAACTTGTAGATTCCTGTTGGTGGACAAGGTGGAACAATTCCATTTCCTCATGCCGGATATACTCCAATTGCTACCCAAACTATGATTGGCACACAACTTCCGGTCGGAACTCCACCTACGATAGGTGGACCAACTCCACATTTTGGACAAAATATACCTCCTGCTTTGGCCCAGTATTGGATGCAGATGTTACAAAATCTTCCTCAAACGACTGGGGGGCAACAACCTTCCCCTACTGTAGGCCAACCATATCCGGGTATACCTAATCCTATTTGGGGTCAGGGTCAGAATGCTCAAACTCAGGTTCCTACTCAAACTCAAGGTTACAATCCTTGGAATTACTATCCTCTCCAACCACCACCGAATCAGCTAGGGTCTTCTCATTATGGGCAGACTGCATACAGGCCTACTGGTTTGCCGACAGGGCTTCCACCCCAAAGTCAACAGTACCCATAAGTCAATCGACAGTTACCTTTTCTTGCTACTTTGGATTTGCCAGATTTGTCTAGGATTCTAAATGATCCTATTCGTCACTCTCCCCAATGACCCGTTATTCCAACAAAGCTTCCATCGGACATTCCTAAATTCGATGGCAAGGTGGGAGAGGACCCGAACAATCACATTATGACTTTTCACCTATGGTGTTCATCCAACTCGTTGATGGATGACTCTATTCGTTTACGTCTTTTTCAACGAACCCTTACTGGTTCTGCTGCGAAGTGGTATATTGAATTGCCACTCGGTTTCTTCTCTGATTTCAACACCCTAGCTATGGATTTTCTTACACATTACCAGTTATCGATCCGTTATGATACTGGGACTGAGATTTTGACTTCCTTCAAACAGACTAAAGGCACTCACATCTCGGATCATATACATGAGTGGAGAAGGAGACAACGTCTCATTAAACTAGAACTCCCTGATCAGTTACTGGCAGAATGGTTTACGAAATCCTTTGTGAATGAAATTGGTAAAGACATTTCCATGGGTGGTGTTGTTATGGAGGAGCAGGCTATAAGTCATGCTCAATATCTTGATCTCGTTTATTTGCAAATGGGAACACTTTACGATTTTCTACTTGAATTACCTTGTCCTGGTACTTCCAGTACTTCAACTACTCCAGCGGCCTTGCATGCAGCTGATGGTGTGATTGGTACTACCCATGCCCACTCACATTTCGTTTCAAGTACAACCCCTAAATCTACATATTCTAATGTTCAAAATGCTCTGTTTCCTGCCACTCCCGCCGGTAAAAATTCTGAGGTGAACGTTGTTCAATCTACCCCGACTGGTAAAAATAAATCTAAAAAGGGGAGAGGCAAGAATAAGGAGGGAAAAAATAATAATACACCTGAACAAACTAAAAATCCTCCTGTTGAAGATCAGGATAAGCGCAAACCACGATACCCTTGCCTTATCTGTGGTGACAATCACTACACGAAGGATTGTCCATGATGTGCTGAGGTCACTAAGTTCCTTCAAGGAACACCCAAACCATCTACACCGGCAGTCTTGTCCCAACCCTTCCCATCTCAACAACAGGCTCAGTTGATTATCCATGACCAGCCATCTACTTCTACGACATCATATGTTTTGATGTGTACTGGTGATTCTAAGCAGAATAACGTTGCAATCACAACTAGAGCCAAAGATTATTCTCCATCTAAGGAGAAGGTTGACGATTTACCTCCTTCTTTGGTACAACCCTGTCCACCGACTCCACCTACAAACGGTCCTCTTCATCTCGAATGACCGAGCCTTGATACAGTCCTACGACCTCCTAAGGGTGTTGTTCGCAAGTCTTCTTTCAATCCTCATGCTCATGCGGCGCAGAACTACAACATTGTGGAAGATGTGGCCCAGGCACCTTTAGCGATGCCAGCCCTTGAAGTCCTTCAGTCTTGTCCTGCACAACGGAAGGCACTGTTGAAAGCTATAGGTGGAATTGATCCCACAGATACGAATTTAATAGTCTTTGACTTGGAAGATCATATTCCAAGGTTACCCCCTCAGATTTCATTCCAGATACAAGTTGTTGTCTCAGACAAGAACATTTGTCGAACTGTTATCGATGAGGGTGCCTCTACGTGTGTAATGTATTTTGCTTGTTGGAAAGCCATTGACTCTCCTCCCTTAAATGAATCACAAAACACTCTGAAAGCCTTCAATGGCTTTGGTTTTAAGCCTTACGGTGTTCTTCCATCGTTTCCCATTACATTAGAAGGTAAGACAGTCCAAGTTGAAGTGGAAGTCTTCGATGCTCCCCTTGATTATAATCTTCTGCTTGGTCGTAGCTGGATTGATTCCATGCGTGCTGTTGTGTCAACACTTTTCCATGTCGTGCGTTTTCCTCATCAGGGAAAGGTTGTTACAGTTGACCAACTTGCCTTCTTTAATTTCGATACTCGTACTGGAAACGTGTCATTTATAGCTAAATCCCCGTTGGGTTACGAGAATGTCGGTGTAGGCCTTTTAAAGGACTCTTCGCTCATGGGAAATTCCCCATTCCTCCGCCCGATGTTCCACGCCCATCAATTGCTTCTATCAACATGATCTCCTCTATACCTCATGAACTTTCTGTGTCTTCTGACCCTTGGATTTTCCTTGACCCTAGAGATCACACTCGTTTCGGCGACGTCATGCCGTTAAGTTCGGTTGAGTCTGCATATCAGGCGATTCACTCGGCCACACATTTTACCCCCTCTCTTGATGAGTTGTCTCTCGATCCTCTCTGTGTTATCTTTTCCACTGACGAGATGATTATGTCTGTCATGGAGGATACTCCTTGGGACGATGGACATCATCGTTCCATACACTTTCTGGAACAACACACTCTTGAGAACTACCAACGGATTTTGACTCCGTCGACCGCTGTTGTCATATATACCGTTCCCGGATCTACACATGATGTGTTTGCTGAAGGGAACCTCAGTAACATCTCTCCCACAATTCCCATTGATATATCCGTTAAACCTGGGATAGTTGAAAATGTTCATATTGGAGCTTCGTGTTCTCCAGACGAAATTGTCACTTATACATCTCTGTTCAAAGAATTTCATGATATCTTCGCCTGGAGTTACGAAGAGATGCCAGGTATCGACCCTGCTATTGTTGTACATGAGATAAAGAAATACCCCAGATCTAAACCTGTCCAGCAACGCCTACGTCCTGTACACCCACGTAAAGTGGTGGCTATCAAACTTGAGGTTGAAAAACTTCTCAAAGCCGGCTTTATTTATCCCGTGGCTCTGACAGAATGGGTTTCCAACCCTGTTCCAATTGATAAGAAAGGAGGCAGTATTCGTGTATGTGTTGATTATAGGGATATTAACAAAGCATGTCCAAAAGACAACTTTCCAACCCCTTTCATCGACCAGATTGTCGATGACTGTGTCGGAAGTGAAATATTTTCTCTCATGGATGGTTTCTCCAGTTATAATCAAATTAACATCACTCCCGAGGACCAACACAAAACTTCTTTTATTTTTCCTTGGGGTAATTTTGCCTATAGGAAATTTCCCTTCAGTCTTAAGAACGCTAGCGCGACGTTTCAACGTGCTATGTCTTATGCTTTTCATGATATAAAACATATCGTTCAACCCTATTTGGATGATTTACCAACTCATTCTTTGCGACGAGTCGATCACCCCACTCATCTCTGAGCTATTTTCGTTCGTTGTCGGTTCTATCGTATTCTTTTAAATCCTCATAAATGTGTTTTTTGCGTAGAATCCGGCCGTCTTCTAGGTTTCATCGTTTCACGTCAAGGGATCAGGGTGGATCCAATTAAGGTTGATGCAATTATTAATCTCCCTCCTCCTTCTACACTGTGCCAGTTGCAAAGTTTGTAGGGGAAAGAAAACTTTCTCCGTCGTTTCATTCCTAATTACGCCGAGATTACTCGTGGTTTTACATGGCTATTAAAGAAAGATTCAGAGTTCATCTGGGATTTCGTTGCCAACAATGCTTTTGACGCTTTGAAGTTGTCCCTCACGCGAGCTCCGCTTCTCTTTCCTCCTGATTATAGTCGTGATTATTTTCTTTATCTTGTTGCCTTTGAGTATACCATCGGCATGGTTCTCATCCAAGAGGATGATGCACACGATGAGCATGTTATTTATTACTTGAGTCGAAGTCTCACATCCACTGAAATCAAGTACCAACATGTTGAAAAACTGGCCTTGGCTGCCATTCAAGCTGTTCAACGTTTTCGGCATTATATCCTCTCTAGGAAAACTACAGTGATTTCTCATTGCAACCCTATGCAACACATTTTGACATGTCAATTGCTCGGGGGAAAATAATCCAAATGGATTGTCATACTCCAGGAGTTTGGCTTGGAATTCGATCGCGCCACATCTAAGAAATCCTTAGTTTTTGCTAAGTTGATATGTGATTTTCCTCACTCTGCCACGGAAAATGTAGCAGTAGATTCATTACTCGATGAATCTCTTTTCCTTATTATCACTAACGATCTTTGGTATGGAGATATCATTATATATCTCCAAACCCAGACTTTTCGGCCTGCTTTTTCTAGTACCGAACGACGTCGCATACGGTATCAAGCGCGTCACTACATCATCCTCGGGGATACTCTTTATCGTCGGGGAATTGACTTTATTTTTCGACGTTGTCTGACATTTGATGAAGCCGAGAAAGCTCTGAATGACTGCCATTCCAGAGCATGTGGTGGTCATATGTCTGGGTATGCTACTGCCCAGAAGATCTTATGCACAGGGTATTTTTGGCCTTCCTTGTTTAACGACTACATTACTACCGTTCAGAAATGCCATGCCTGCCAGACCTACAATTAGAAAATTCGGTCACATCCTGCTCCTCTTCATCCTGTGGTCTCAGTTGGTCCTTTCGCGAAATGGGGCATTGATTTCATGACATGTCACCCTCACTCGGCCGGGGGGCATGGTTACATCATTGTAGCTATTGATTACTTTACAAAATGGGCCGAGGCGATGCCAACATTCGATAATACTAGAAAGACTGCAACGTTGTTTCTTTTTAACCATGTCATAGCTCGTTTTGGTGTTCCTCAAGCTATCGTCACTGATCACGGTAGTCATTTTAGGAATTTTATGATGTCTGAACTTACAGAAAAGTTGGGTCTTCATCATGATAACTCAACACCCTATTATCTGCAAGCTAATGGCCAGGTCGAAGCAATCAACAAAGTTCTTATAACTATGCTTCGACGGATGATAGGAATTCATAAAACAAGATGGCACACGATGTTGTTTTCGGCATTTTGGGCATACTGGACATCTGTTAAATCCCCTACGGGGTTTACACCTTTTAGATTAGTCTATGGTGTGGAAGCCATTATTCCTATATAATGTGAGATACCTTCTCTGAAGCTAGCTGTCAAACTTTTACCCAATACTTCTTCTGAAGAAGAACATCTATTGTATCTGATGCGATTAGATGAAACTTGACGTGACGCCACTCTAGTAATAGAAGCCCAGAAGAAACGTGTAAAGGCACAGTATGACAAGCATGTCAAGCCTCACATTTTCTCTGAAGGTGATCTTGTTCTTCTTTATGAACAAGATCGAGATACGTTAGGAGCTGGGAAATTTGAACCAATGTGGCGGGGACCTTATATTGTTCACCGAGTTTTGGAAAAAGGAGCGTATGAGCTGGTAGATTACGATGGTATCCCTTTGAGTGAACCCAGGAATGGGTTGTACTTGAAGAAGTACTATGCATAAGTCATTGGTGCACAAGTACTTGTATTTTATGTATCATACTTTGTGTGTGTTACTTTAGTTTTCTTTTGACGTTATCTGGTCTTTGCCCTTATGTGACGTTATGTTTGATTTCCAGATGTCGGAGTCTTCGCTACCCTATATTGGCTTTGCTGATGGTGCTAGCTGTAGTACTCGAAACCTAGCTTCTGCTGCGTGGGCAATCTATGCCCCAACAAACGAACTTATATCTTTACGAGGTGTATGTCTTGGCTGTGCAACCAACAACATTGCAGAGTATAGCATCGTTATTGAATTATTGGTTGATGCTATTTCACTCGGAATTCGTCATTTGGTTGTGCGACTTGACTCGCAGCTTGTAGTACTACAGCTAAGTAATATCTACTCTATTCGAAGTCCTACTTTGTTACGGGTGTATTTGCGAATTCGCCTCTTGGAACGTTATTTTGATCACATTGAATATCAACATATTCCTAGATGTCTTAATACATTAACAGATGCATTGGCTAATTATTTATTGGACAGACATTTGAACCATTTATAAATCAAACACATTTAAATTCACAGAAGATAAAGTAAACTGGTAGAAGCCATCTATATATAACGATCAAAAGAGTTTGTTTTTTTTACAAAAAGTTTGTCTGAAGACCAAAATATCAAAATTTGAAGCTTATAGCTTCTACAAAGTGACATCATGGATGACGTTCACAGTAACACACGACTGCCCTAGCAACCCTACGGAGTAGACGACTCATAGCTGTTGATACCCCTACAGTGTGACGTTGATCGCATCATGGAACCTCTTCCAGAGTCATATCTGGAATGTCTGCTGTCAGACCCTCTAAATTCTGTTCCACCACTTGATAATCTTCGGCATACTGTGGTGCTGCTGCTGCTACCTCTCCTCGTTGCTGGATAGGAGAGGTGCCAGGAGGTCTATACGGTCCAACATCTGTGTTATCAACAAACATTTTTGTGTTAGTCTTCGGATAAATATATATAAAACAAAAACATTTAAATATGATAAAAATTCAAAAACATTTAAAAAGAGAAAATGCGTGTACTTCTTACCAAGGTCACCCCACTGAGCGTCCTCAGGCAGTGCCAAATCTGGATCTCCTCGGAAATCCAACTCGGCATAAGCGTAGTCATCGACCATCAACATCTGGTTACAGAGCCAGTGAAAGAAAATATCATCATATTTTACGATTGGTCCTGCCACATGCCGGGCCATGAGATGACACCATCTAAGCATCCTTGGATCCATAAGACCTAGTAGGTTCCACTCAACCTATAGTCTAAATACGGGGACCCTCTCGAAGAAGAAGGACACTAGTAAAGATCCATACCCAAATTGTTTCAAGTCACCTCATCTGCATTTGGTTAATTGTATTTTGATACTCCGAAGCACAACATCTGCCCTGTTGAATACGCGAGGCTCAGTACACTCGATGGCGTACTAGAAGTAGCTCTGTAAAGAGGATAGTGCGGAGGGTCAAGTATTGTACCCCCTAGATAGCAACTTTTCCCTTTTTCCTCTCAGCCTCAGGTACACAGTATTGATTGCAGTACTCACTCATCTTGAGCCCACCACCTCTACTACCGGTCAGACTGACATAATACCCACGTCTGGATAATCCTGTCAAAAAGTATATGTCCTCAATGTCTATAGACAAATTATGAGCTCCTACATTGAAAACTTGTTGATCTGGGTCCCACATACGGACCAGGTACTCTAGTAGTCTGACTTGGGCTCTCATGCCCAGGATGCGAAATTATTTTAAGAGCCCACAATCTCTCAATGCAACTATGGTAGGAGGATTATTCTCGGCATTTGCATTATCCTCTTCATGTTCTTGTTCTCGCCACTCAAGCACCATGTTTGTAGCTATTTATCTGCACAAGGAACATAAAAAGAAGGATTAATGATTTTCTTCATGATCTGAATCTTTTTCATTGGCTAAATATTTAAAAAAAAATTGGAGTTTGTGGTTCTCGCAGGTGCCCCATTAGCACAGTGCAAGAACCTCGCAGGTGGCTTAAGGATCACCTGCGAGAACACATCGTTCTCGTAAGGCCTATATGGGCTGCCTGCGAGAATGCCTATGCGCATATAGGGTTCAAAAAACAACTTGAAAATGAGAAACTAACCAATGAAATCAAAAATTTAAACCATGAAAATGTCAAGAATGAAGAGCTTACCTTAATGCTGCAAACGGCTCGTGGAATGATCTCTTGTATCTCCCGCAAATCAATGCCAAATTCGGAGGGTAAAATGGGGGTTTTGGATCTCAATAGTGAAAAAAAGAAATGATATGGTAAAAATGGTTATTTACTTATTTAATTTACTTTTTACTGTGTCATTTTGGGTTTTTTATGCTTATCTATTGATTAAACCTAATCCCTAATATCAATATGAGTGTAATGACTTGTAGGTATGATGACGTTGATAATCAAACACAAGGGTATAGACATATTTATTCGTTATGGCGTGTTTTCATTGTTTTTATGGTTTTTACATAAAACCTCGAGTGTCGTTTTTGTCCATTCTTACGCTCGTAAATATAGGAGAACGTGATCGAGCATAGTTTTATCACTTTTTCGGGATCAACAAGGTTATACGAAAAAGGAACCCCCCTGGAGTCCTCTTTAATCTCTTTTCAGACTCTCTAAACATGAAAAGATCGCCGAGCGACCTTGCTATTTTCACGCTCGCTAAAGTATTTGAAGTATGCGTCTGGTGAGCGATAACTTCTCTCTTTTTCGGTCTTGTTCAAACTATATTACGAAAAAGTAACTCAGAGAGTTCTCTTTTAAGTGTTTTTCCAAACTCTATAATCTTGAAAAACCTTCGATTTTTCTATCTCTGGACTCATTAAACAAACATTGATAGACCCGTGATGGGACCGAACCACTCCTTCTTAGGGTTCGTTAAACATACTCCGAGGGACTCGTCCGAAGGATGAACTTATATCAACAAGCATATGTGATCCTCTTCAAGATTGCATAAAAATAAAGAGGTACTTGCCAGAAATGGTGGGGGAAAATTTGGGAAAGGGATATGTTTCATCTTCGTATTGATTAGCAGTAAGTGTCGCTCTTGAACATGACACCCCCTAGTCATCATTTGAAACCAGTTTAAGAAATCCATTTGTCTCTCTTTTGATTGATTACAAGGTCATTCCATGTGTCTTCTTTGAGTCAATGCTGCCAAATCGTTGGTCGTGTCATTCATATGTTCAAGAGAAGTCCATCTGAAACCTATATTGAGTCGACCATCTGCAGTAATCCATTTTCTCTGTGTCGGCCTTCCCTCTGTCCTATCCAATTTGCAAAATTCTCTATTTCAACTTCAAACTCTGTTACTCATTTCGTGTCATTGATGGGGGATACATCAAGGCACTCCTACGACGAGTTTTGTTCCGTCGACTTCAGCTCATTATCCAGAATCAAGACTTAGAAATTATTTAGTACCTTGGAACTTGCATGCCTCAATGGCAGGTTTCCTCGCTTTCAACAGTGGGTTTACATCATTGACCCCTGATCGAAAGATTCCATCGGGTGTTCGACATCAACTCATTCATTCATATTCAATGGATTGTACTATAGTACCTTGGGAGTCATTGACATCAATGGTGATTTCCCTCGCACTTGTTAACGGTTTCATCAATGACCGGTAATCAAGTGGTTTCTACCATGTTCGACTTCAACACATGTAATCACATGGTTAGATTCG
>ML777153.1:56507-73701 GCA_009831015.1 Picea engelmannii
GCACTGTTTTTGTTGAATGCCATATCTGCATTTGGCTGTGGCTTACTGGCATCTGGGGTCGGCATTGGTTACTAAATCTATGGCTTTACAAATATCTGTTATCATTCATTTTTATCCTCCTTTTGCATATGTAACTTTTCTTGTAGGTATTTTCCAGGAAGAAGACTTACACTTAAGGATGTCTACTATTCTAAACTGAAGGATTTTATGGGAAACTGCTGCAATAAAGTGGAAGACTGGATTGCACACATTGACCATCTAATGAACAACATGAGAAGTAAAGCCTGAGTAGATTCACATGTTAGGGAAAAAGAATAAGATAAATCAATCAGTCGCCAAGAAATTTAAGTGCAGGACAGAGCAGAGGGATATTCTTTATCCAGTTTTCAATTTTTGGGTAAGTTTATGTTTTCGGTGGTTTAGGCGAGCCTGTGTGTGTGATCATTAACCACCGAAAAGGATGAATGACTCCATGGCCCAATACTAAAGGCACAAGGTCTGCTAGGTTCTTGGAGACCTCACAGGGAGGTATCCATCCCAGTTGGAGCCAGATGTTAACTACCAAAAACTCACCAGCATTTTGAAGGAAATATGCCTAATCTTGTAGGGAAATTTTGAATAGCTTTCCTAGATCCAAATCCAAATCTGATTGTACCATTGGAAATCTTACGATCTGTAGATGTCGATCGACTATTGGAACGTGCGAAATGGATATTCCATGGCTGAGAAAATTGATTTTTCCCAAAGCCAGTTTTTTCTGAAAATTCTGACTTTCGGTGGTTAAATTACCCAGGAACTGTTCCAGTCAACCACCAAAAGCCTGTTTTAACCAGAATTTTCAAAATTTCGCCCAGATCAGGAATTTTTGAAGCATAATGAGGTGAAACCTCTTGGAATAGACATGTGGTGAATTATCAAGTCCAGCACAACAATTAGTTTTGACAAATGGTGGAGAAAGGAGGTGTTTCAAAGGTTTTTGATGTCTTTAACAAAGGCAGAAAAGCAGGACACCTGGCCACATCAGCAAATTCGACTTGGTCTCCATTTGAGAATGATCCCTTAGCCTTGGGAGGCTGTTCTACACATCATCAACAATCTATTGAGACAAATCTGGGATTGACCTCATTTTGAGGAAGCATCCCACTTCTTTTGCAACTGAATTTTGACTTACTATTTTTAGCATAGAAGATCCATGTTTTGAGGATCTGAAAACTGTTTGTAAAGGCTATAAATCCCATGAACTCAGTCTGAGAGAGGGTTCGATTCTGGATAGAGAAATACTCTTTTTGTACTCAGACTTTCTATGTTAATACAGATCACAGGTTCCTTTCGATTTTGATTATCAGTTTTCCATCCTTCTTCTGCATTATTATCTGTGTTGTCAAGCTTTGAATGGCTGTCATCCCATTGTTTAGCTCATAACCTGATAATAATTCTTTGATTGTCTCTTAGACCCTGCTTTGCACTGGTTTAGTTACAATTTATTCTCCACCCACTTTAAAGCTGCCTACTGATTAATCAATCTTTGAGAGCACTGTCTATTTGTTTATCATTTTCATGTCTGAATGCCATAAGTTGAATTGAGTTATCCCATTGATCCACCTTTAAAAAATACAAAAACATTCATTTCTTAAGTTACCAAGAAACTTTGGTCTGCAACCACAAAGGGTTTCTTGGAGTGATAACAAGTACCTTGGGACCTGCATGCCTCAATGGTAGGCCCCCTCGCTTCCGAAAGTAGTTTTACATCATTGACTTTTGATCAGATGATTCCACGAATGTTTGACCTCGACTCATTTATTCACATTCATTGGATTGTACTAGGGTACCTTGGGAGTCATTTACATCATTGGTGATTTCCCTCGCACTTGTTAACGATTTACCTCAATGATCGGTAATCAAGTGGTTTCTACCATGTTCGACATCAACAAATTTATTCAAATGGCTATATTTGTACCACATCAGGATTGGGACAAAGACCCTGTGTTGAGCATTCATTATGATATATGTTTTTCCCAGGCTGTGAAGGAAGTCATTTGAGCATGATAATACATATGATGTTACATAGATCCACGTTGTATTTGTCTATGGCTATGTTTTATCATCTCGTAGCTCCAATGTGTATTTTGCATGGCTATGATCAATTCATGTCATAGAAGTATGGATCCACATTGCATCTCTGGTGGCCATACCCTTAGTAAATATCATCATGGATCCACCGTGTATTTATTGGTAGAAATACTTTGAGTCATTTATAGTCTGAGCATAGGTATACATGCCTCGGGATTGTAACACATATTAACATTGTTTGATTGTTGTCTGCAGCTTCTACCAGGTTCCCCAACTCCATACCCTTTCTTTGAGGAATCTACAAAGTGTTTCAACCATCAACTTTCATTTTCTGACTTCACACTTTGGGGGGGGAATTTGTTACACATCAAAATTCCTCACTTCGATAATGTCACATTCTCATTTTTGTAAGTGTCGTAAGTGTCACCCTTTTTTCGCAAGTGTCGCAAGTGTCTGTTAGGGACTTAACCCGTCATGTAGGTAGAATAATATATTTCATGTAATAAAGTTCAATACTAATAAGGCCTAGCAATAAGGAAGAATATGTCCAATGCAAGAAGACCTAATAGAAGCTTCCGCTGCTAGAAGGATCTTCCTCTAGATGGTTCTTTTGATAGACATATTTAGTATAAATAGGAGTCGAGGGTATGAGAAATTTTTTCTTGGATATTATTGTAATAGAAATATTCTCTTCTCGAGGTTGCACCCTCGAAGAGGCAAGTGAACATTTCTCTTGGTAATCAAAGTGCTATTTTTGGTGTTATTTTGTTATCATTTTGGTATTATCGTGGTGTTCTTCTATTTATATTGTTGTTCATATGCCATTTCTAGCTATTTATTTCTATTCTACATACTTTTTATATCTGGAATATTACAAGTAGTATCATAGCACCTTCCTCGACATAAAATTGTGGGTTCATTTTTTTCAGGGTAGAGACATATTCTGATGTCTCTAAGCTACAAATATATGTCATTACACACATAAAGCCATGGTTGGGTATTCATACATGCAGCAAATACAAATGGTACTTAAGTGCACATCTGTTGGACACCCTTGTAACCCCTGTTGGTACCCCTTCGAGTGGTAGCGCATTAGACAACACCTGCATACGGATCAGTCTAGATCTCTTGAATCCCTTCGTAGATAAACCAATCAACATCCTGATTGTTATAGTGCCACCGAGAACATCACTCGGGAAGATACTCTCTAGTAACTGGGTAGTCGGGTAGTAAAACTAAGGGTACGGTCTAGCCTCATTAGTTAGTGCCTTGAGATATTGGGCCGAGTACTACTGTTGGACCCCACACATATATCATAGAGCTATAGCACATGGAAAACCCTTGTCTGTAGAACCCTTGAATACATAACCCGTGGGACAGAAATGAAAACAAAACATATAAGATCTATTGCGAATCAACTGTGTCTCCTACATTCGAGTTGAAAAATTAGTACACAGTTTTTCATGTTAAGCATTTGGACATTTCATCACTGTAGTATTCTTCAGATCAGAGTATAACTCCGGAGGAGTAAAAAAAAAACAAGTCTGGATCCTGTTGGCACCATTATTTGATACCTATTACGAGTCATACCTATCATTTTTTAGCAATTTTTTTTGTTGTGGAATCAACCTCCTTCCAACACCCTTATTTGGGCTTTACCCAATTGAATTCACCTTGTCTCCCCCAATCATTGTGATACACTTCACCCATAACCCATTTTTCTTTGTGGTCCCACCCGCCCCTTTTTGTGTTCCCTAGTCATCATGGCCCATACTCGTAGTCAAGAATTGGAAGATCGCTTCAATACCTTGCACTCTAATTTCAAAGAAACCTAGCAAGAAGTGCGATAGATCAATGCCAATATTCTCTCCATCAATCAAAAAATGCATTCCTCCATCGTGACTTCAGTCACTACCTCAATCGAGGAAATCAGACAAGATCTCAAACAAGACATTACTACCTAGCTTGAATCTTTCACTATGAATATATGCGCTAAGCTGCATATCCCTGAAGATCTTCCCTTATCTGACCCACCTTTTCATACCGAAGGTGAAACTTCCTCTCATTCCTAGAATTTCCAGCCCCATCACTTTACGCGTGACCTACGCCTTCCACATGTGGATGTGACCAAATTTGATGGATCGAATCCCGCTGATTGGGTAACTCAAATGGAACATTATTTCTCTTTATATGGCATTATGGCTGAGTTGGCCAAACTCCAGTATGGTGTTCTCCATCTAGATCAAGAATGTTGGCAATGGTGGCAATGGAGAAAAAATGCATGCCAAGGGTATGTGGCTTGGACACATATTGTGGCAACGCTTTATGAACACTTTTACACTGACACCAACCATTTAGGTTGTTTGACAAAGTTGAAACAATCTGGGACAATGGAAGACTTTATAGCTTCTTTTGAGAGACTGGATTTTCTTAGAGAGGGCATGTATAATGATTTTTTCTGAGAGTGTTTTATTAGTGGTATCGAGGATGAGATTCGTGCTCATGTCCTCATGGATCAGCCTTAGAGTTGGGTGGACGCTACTAAAAGAGCTAAGGAAGCACACAAAGTTGTCTATTCTAAAAAATGAAAACCCTCCTTTACTCCTCGCACTAAACCAGTAACTGCCACTCCTCCTTCTACTCCATTGAAGATCCAAAAATTGACCAGGGCCGAAATGGATGAACGCCAACTCAAAGGCCTTTTTTATAATTGTGATGAAAAATATTTTCCAGCACACAAGTGTAAGGAACTAAATCTTTTTATGGCTATCTCAGAGGATGTTTCAGAAGAGGATGTTGATTCTCCCCTTGTGTCTGTGTCACTTGAACCCACAGACATAGCCCCTCCCTCAAACCCTCTTAAAGTAGAACCAGTCATTTCCCTAAATTCTCTCACTGGCTTCTTTGCTCCCCAAACCCTCAAGCTAATTGGTTACATCAAACATAGGAAGGTCATCATTCTTGTTGATAGTGGAAGAACCCATAATTTTATTCATCGCTGCATTTACCAAGAAACTAATTGCTATATCCATGCAGTCAATAATTTCCAAATCATGATTTCCAATCGTGGGTCCATGAAATGTGGAGGGCATTGTGAAAATGTGTGTCTCCAAGTTGGTGATCACCATTTGAAATCTCATATGTTTTCTATAGGTATGGGAGGTTGTGACATGGTGTTGGGTGCGTAATGTATAAGGACTTTGGGTGCCATTCTCATGGATTTTAAGAAATTAAATATGCAATTCGACCAGGAGGACCAACAATATAAGTTCCAAGGCATCATTGTCGGTTCCCTGGAGATCATTGGTTCCAATCGCAAGGAAAATATGCTCAAAAAAGGTCATTCTGGCATTATTTACCAAATCCATGTCATCCAAGCCATTGAGACACCCTCTGTGCCGCAACACCTCCAATCCATCCTCTCTAAACACAAAATGTTTTTTTCCACTCTCCATGGACTCCCTCCTTCCCGTGGTTTTCATGATCATTCCATTCCCCTTGTCCCAAGAAGACTTCCTCCCAATATATGTCCCTATCGTCACCCCTTTTCCCAAAAAAATGAAATTGAGAAAATGGTTCAAGAACTGCTCAACGCAAGTGTTATCCTCCCTAGTATGAGCCCCTACTCTTCTCCTATGGTCATGGTCCTTAAGAAAAAAGTTTCTTGGCACATGTGTCCTAACTTCCGTGCCCTCAAAAAACTCACCATTAAAGACAAATTTCCCATTCCTATCATTGATGACCTCTTGGATGAATTGAGTGGTGCCTAGTTATTTACTAAACTTGATATTATTTTAGGCTACCACCAAATCCGTATGAAAGAGGCAGACATTCCTAAGACTTTCTTTAGAACTCATGAGGTCCACTATGATTTTTTGGTCATGCCCTTTGGCTTGTGTAATGCTCCATCCACTTTCCAAAGCCTCATGAATCATGTCTTTCTTCCTTTTCTGCATCATTTTGTGTTAGTGTTGTTTGATGATATCCTCATCTACAACAAAACCTGGAAAGAAAATCTTGCTCATGTGGATTGAGTTCTCCATCTACTCTCTCAGCACCAAATTTTCCTCAAACAATATAAATGTTCTTTTGGTGCCTCAGAAGTAGAGTACTCGGGTCATCTTGTTGGCAAGGACAGTGTCAGGGTGGATCCTAAAAACATTGAAGCTATGCAAGATTGGCCTCACCCAAAGACTCTCAAAATATTGTGGGGATTTCTGGGTTTAATAGGTTATTATCACAAATTTGTTAAGAATTATGAAAATATTGCAGCACCTCTCACTGTACTCCTTAAAAATAATTATTTCACTTGGAATCCAACAACTGCTTAGGATTTTCAAACCTTGAAGATGGCCATGTGCACCACTCTAGTCCTGGCCCTTCCTGATTTCACAAAGAAATTTGTTCTAGAATGTGATGCTTCAGGGAAAGGAATTGGCGCTGCCCTTATGAAAGAGGGTCGGCTTTTGGCCTTTACCAGTAAACAAATGTCCGAGAGAAATTTAGGAAAATCAATCTATGAAAAGGAAATGTTGGCTATTCTGCAGGTCGTGGATATTTGGCGACCTTATCTATTGGGGAACCACTTCGAAATTAAGACAGATCATGAAAGCCTCAAGTATTTTCTAGAACAATGCCTTTCCTCCCCTAAGCACCAAAAATGGGTGACTAAGCTCTTTGGATATGATTATGATATCATTTACAAAAAAGTAAAAGACAATGTGGTTGTTGATGCACTTTCTAGAAAATATGAAGATGAAGGGTCTCTTTTTTCTCTCTCTTTCATTGTACCAGATTGGCTCCAAGATGTTAGCTAGGAATGGCTACACGATCCCAAAAGTTCACATCTGATACAACAATTGCAATCCAATTCTCCAGTTACTTGAGGGTAGTCTTGTCTCAATGATGAGCTTCAATACAAAGACCATTTGTATTTAATTAAACAATCAAAACTTAAATCCGCGGTACTTTCTGAGCTTCATGCTACACCCCCAGCTGGGCACTTCGAGTTTACCAAAACCTATGACCGGGTCAAACGTTCTTTTTTTGGGAAGGGTATGAAACAAGACATTCATAATTTTGTGGTTGAATGTGATGTGTGTCAACGCAACAAGGGTGAAACTGTAAAATCTCCTAGCACACTACAATGGCTTTCGATTCCACCTACTATATGGCGGGATATCTCTATGGATTTTATTGTTGGCTTACCCAAATCAGGCAATAAATTAGTCATCATGGTGGTAGTTGATCATCTTTCCAAGTCTACTCATTTATGTGCTCTTCAACACTTATTTATAGCATCTACTGTGGCTCAACTTTTCATGGAGAAGGTCTTCAAGATTCATGGCATGCCACATTCTATTGTTTCTGATTGCGAGCCAACTTTCACCAACAATTTTTGGCAAGAACTGTTCAAGCTACAAGGCAACCAATTGCATCTCAACACAAATTATCATCCCTAGACTGATGGTCAAAGTGAAGTTGTCAACAAATGTTTGGAAACATATTTGAGGTGTTTTTAATTAGAAGGGAAGAATCAGTGGGCTCAATGGTTACGACTAGCTGAATGGTGGTACAACACTTCGTACCATACAACTATGCACATGGCTATGTTTGAAGTGATATATGGAAAAACTCCACCTTTAGTCCCCTCATATTTTCCAGGTGTCTCGAGGGTCCAGGAGGTTGAACATATGCTTACAGTTCGAGAAGTTATTCTTCATACCCTCAAAGAGAATTTGGTCATGGCCCAGAATGGCACGAAACAACAAGCAGATCAAGGTCGCTTTAACGTCAATTTGTAGAATGGGATTAGGTGTTTCTTTGAATGCAACCTTACAAGAACAATTCCCTCAAGGCTGACCATTGTAAAAAACTAGCGCCCAAATTTTATGGTCCTTATACCATTCTCAAGCATGTGGGACAGGTGGCCTATTAGTTAGCTTTGCCCATTCATTCTAAGATCCATCATGTTTTTCATGTTTTCTACTTAAAGATGGTGATTGGAACTAAGTTCCAAACTCAAACCAACCTTCCTAAGTTGGACAAATAAGGCTCCATTTGGCTACAACCACAAGCCGTTTTGGACCAGTGTGAGCGTTGACTGTGTTAGCGAACCATCAAGGAAGTGTTAGTCTAGTGCGAAGATACAACTCCAGTCGATGCCACTTGGGAACCAACTACCATTCTGCAACAATTTCCCCATCTCAAGCCTTGAGGACAAGGTTGTTTTTAAGGGGGAGGACATGTTAAGAACCTAACCCCTCACGTAGGTAGAATAATATATTTCCATGTAATAAAGGTCAATATTAATAAGGCCTAGAAATTGTTGGGCCTCAGAAATGTCCTATTTTCATCCACCTTTCCCTTCATTATTCTTCACATTTTATCACGCCATTAACCTTTCATGACATCATTTTCATAAATACATTTGGGTTTCACCTTATTATTTTCCACTTTATTCATTTCAGTATTATAAGTGAATTTGTGATTAAATATTAGAAAAATAACATATTTTCATTATATACCAAGGTTGGATGAGTTTGATGATGTGTGCAGGCATATGTGAAGATTTCAACAAAGTCAAAATTCACCACCTATCCTCAAATTCGAATTACATCTTCAAACTTTGAAGATTTGAAAGAGATCTCAAGGAGAAGATCATGGAATATTTGGTCGGCATATTTTATCTAAGATATGTGAGAGATGTATGGAGGATTTGAAGGGATCATATCTTTTCATAATGGGAAAGTAGTTGAGAGTGGTTGAGAGAATAGTGGATCTGTAATTATGACACTCATGTATATAAGAGAGTGTTCTCTCTTCATGAGGGTCATCATGTAATTCATAATTTGGTCTTGTAATTAGGAGAAGGGGATTCTTAGCTTTGTTATTCTTTCATTCTTTGTCATTTGAATCTTGTAATATAATTTGATATTGATTTATGGTGTGAGCTCACATATGTCATTTGTCGTTCAACTCTTCACATGTTGTATTGTTTTTCCCTTATGCAATTTCCTTCTTTCCTAGTTAGTCTTTTGATGTTTCCCTAGATTAATTTCATTTCAACAATTTAGATTAGATTACTTCTACTTCAGTCCTGCATATATAGTGTGTGTGCTTCGTAAGCCTACGAACCTCGGATTGAAAAATTAAATAGTTGGTCAAATACTACAACGGAAAAGACAATATTTTCACCTAACATTTTGGTGTTGTTGTCAGGGAAGCACGATGGATTGAAGTTTAGCTTGATTTCCTGCAAGTGTGTCTACATGTGTTGGTAATGGGTCATAGAAACTACTTGAGTGGAGACTCCTCATGTTATCCCTACCATCTCTAGAGTGTGAATTTCAATTTACGCAAATTTCATTTTCCGCAAGTGTGAATTTCAATTGTAGCAAGTGTGTTTTCCTCAACTGTGAAGAGCTTTTCATGTGTTTGAGGAAGTGTGATTTTCAGTTTTTTTTATTTTGATTTGGGTACTGTAAGAACCTCTTTTTTAATATGTTTTAACAATGAGTGTCATCTTGTAACTACTCACTCAGATCCTCGTGAAATTCGGGATCTCCTCTTCTCTAGAAGAGGAGATCTTGACAACAATTAAAGATTCAAATACTCCTTCAGAAATGCACAAAGATTCAACATTTGAAGAACCCTACATATTTGATGACGAAAAATCATTTGAGTAGGAGATTGAGGAAGATGAAGAGGATTTACAGCAAGATCTGAGCTAGGAAAAACATGCCTATGAAATCATTATCAAACAATGATTCCAGATAAGCACTCGATTAGATCAATTTCATTTTTATTTAGTTAGTTTTCCATTACAGCAACTAGATTCATTCACTTTCGAATATTTCCATTATTCATTTGAAAAATCACCACTGAACATATTGATGTTACTATTGCGTTCTTGGCTCCATTGGAAGTTTGAATACATGTAACTAATCTTTAAGTTTCAGTTAGCATAGAGAAGGTAGGATTTTATTTCCAGTTTAGTTTTCTTAGAATAAGTATGCTCTCCTCCACACTTCGTGTGATCGCGAGGATCAGAAAATAGGATGCCTAAATTGATTTCAAGAATGAATGATTTTTCATCCATCCTTTGACCTGCAAATAAACACAATAAAAAAATATTTAGGTGAATAAAAACAAAACCAATTTTACATGTTACAGCATGCTGATACAACGAAATGTTTACATGCTATTACATCATGCTGATACAACGAAAATTTTACATGCTATTACAACATGCTGGTACAATGACATTTTACATGTTGTAATAGTGATTGAATAAATTTGTAGATCTGCAAACAATAAAACAACAATGGCGTTAGGATAAAATAAAACAAACAAAAAAATATGGTATGCAAATTCATGAGTTTTTCCCCGCTGAACTATCCTGGCATGCTAAAACAGTGCTAAAATGTGGTCGGTTGAATTCCATTTAAGCTGTGCAAAAATTTGTCTCCTGCTGCAATAGTTTCTGCTTTGAGGTTGCCTGTTCATTTCTGGTTTGAGTTGCCGCAAGACCCCTTGAATCACAACTTGAAAATGATAGATCTGGAACATTTCCCCATCACACCATGAATTAAAATCTGTAATTATCAAGGAAACAAACCAAATCAATGATAAATCCTACTTTTATAAAATAATGAGAATTAGAGTACACAACAAAGTATCTCTTTTTGGCATCTTTATAAAGTTAGCATTTACTCCTTGATTCTCATTTAAGCATCATATAAAAATTAGATATTTTGTTTTTTTTTTACCATAAAATGTGAACCAAATCTTGATTGTGCAACTATTCCTTATCCACCTTACTTAAGTATTGTTGCATAAAATCACATTCCACTAAGGGGAAATCACAAATTTTATGTAGCATGCAGTTCCATGAGTGACGCCTTCATGGCTAAGTCACAATTGAATTCAACTATTCGCTTAAGCTTGATTCTCTCTGGATTATTCACCCTCTTTTTGGCATTTTTAACTGCTGGAATTACTCAAGTCTGGAGAGGAAATATCTCAATAATCATTTTGTTTCCCAATAAACATGCAAATCCTCAGGTATTAGAAACCACGCAACATCATGACATTAAACAAGTATGTATCCCTCCATTTACGCTTCAAAATGATTGTATCTACTTTCATATTTGAAATTAATCGGTTGTTTGTTGTTTTACATGATGTGGCATCTTGGAGAGATGGGAAGATCAAGAACTCACTTTCAACATCTGGAATTAGAGAAACAAAGAGATGCATCCAGATTTATTCGCCCATACACCATTGCAAAGTGAGACTAATGAATAGAGCAATTCAAACAATGTAGCCGAAGCCATTCATTTTCATTGAGATTTCTAGCAACATCTGGGTGTTTAGATATAGAAAGGGCCACGATGAGTATTAATATATCCTTGCCAGGAGGTGTTGGCCTCTTCACAGGTTTCACACAGCTCTTGCAATAGTTCTTGTGATTGGATATGCTATGACACAACTTTTCCCATCAACAAGTGAATATTTAGCTCTAGTTCTTGGAAAGACCATCCCTTTTGCATGAAATCTCATAACTGCAGAATATTTAGAGCTATCACTTTTGTGTTTGATCTTGAGCATAATCGACCTCCTTTTAGTGGGTAGTTGCTAGATCCTATATGGGGTCCGAGAGAGTTCTTGAAATTTATTGCTATTGTCAACATTGTCACTTCAATCAGTGTGTTCATCACTACTATCTTTTTGTATTACATTACGTGGAAAGAGATTTTCCTGTACACACCACTTTCTAGATTCCATGGAGTCTTGTCAGGGTTCCTTGTTGGTGTGAAACAAATCATGCCCGATCAAGAAATTACCATTATTTTTGTTCTGAAGATTCATGTCAAGTGGCTACCTTCCCTTTTGGTTTTGGTGTCAATAATCGTAAGCATTTTGGCAACAAATTCCACATCATATATGCCTTTTATAATTTTTGGCACTTATGACAGCTGGCGAATAAAGTTTGATTAAGTTTAAGCAACAGGGTTTCTTCAGGCCACGAAACAACTGCTAATCTATTAACCTGGGCAGTATTATTGCTCGCCATGTAATAAATGTTTTATTGTTTGGGTTGCGCATACCGATGGAAAGGTTCCATATGATTGGTAAGATTGACGATGATGAAGGAGGGTAGCCGCCATTCTGGAGGTGCATCTATGGAAATTCACCAGGCACTTACTAGATTCAAGACCATAAAAAATGTCCTTTGTCACCATGAACAAGGAGAAGTATTTGCAGCAGAGGGGTATGCCAGATCTATAGGAAAGGTCATTGTTTGCATTGCAACATCTGGTCCTAGTGCCACCAACTTGGTAAGTGGTCTTGCGGATGCATTTCTTGACAACATGACTTTGGTTTATATTACTGGTCATATCCCCTAGAGAATGATAGGCACATATATCTTTCAAGAAACTCCAATTGTGGAGGTGACTAGGTCTATAACAAAGCACAATTACTTGATCATGGATGTTGATGATATTCCCCAAGTCATCAGAGAAGCCTTTTATCTCACAACATCTGGGAAGTCGGGACCTGTTTTAGTTGATATCACAAAGGATGTTCAGCAGCAGATGACTGTTCTAGATGGGAACAAATAAATAAAACTTCATGGCTATATGGAAAGACTCCCAAAGGCCCCACATATTTCTCAGTTACACCAGATCTTGTGCTTGGTGTTTAACTCTAAGAAACTTGTTCTTTATGTCAGTGGGGGTTGCCTCAATGCTAGCTAGGAACTCAGAGAGTTTGTATATCATACATGCATTCTGGTGGCCAAGACTTTCATGTACTTGGGATCTTTTCCATCTTCTCATGAGAAAATCTTGGGGATGTTGGGCATGCACGAGATTGTTTGTGACAATTATGCAGTGGATAAATCTGATATGTTTCTTGCTTTTGGTGTTCTCTTTGATGACAAAGTGACTGGTAAATTGGATTCATTTGCAAGCTGTGCCAGCATAAGTTCTGAGGATCTCTAGTCGACTCAATAGGTTGAATTTATTTGCAGTACCGAGGATGCCGACTTTGCAGAAACGTGCCTCGTTGTTTTAATTAAACAACAAAAACAACATTTATTTCTTTGTTTGTTAATAATTTAAAAATATATATCGATGGAAACACACAAAAACAATATAAAAATCAAAATTATAAAAATCAAAAACATTGTCAAAAATTGTAAATGGACATCTCATTATTGAAAACGATAGTCAAGACATGTTTTTACGCTTTAATTTGTTTTTCTTAAGACATTTCACGCAACGATCGACGATAAAACAAGTGCAATAACAACAGGTATCAAAATGCATTCTATTTTCTTTGATTTACCGCATTCGTACTTATTTTTGCATGATATTTTTTTTTAAATTCTCACAGTTTTCATGCAAGATTCGTACTAAGCTTTTTGCAGCATTGGAGACAACTAATTTTAATGCTGACGTGATTTTCAAGAATCACAAAATCTTTCAGAAATACATGCTTTGAAAAACAATTTAAAGGAGTTGATCTTCATGACGATGTTGTCACACAACAAAGTTTTGCGCATCCTGATGTTTGTTGTTACAAAGAAACATTTTGTTGTTACACATAAACATTTGTTGTTACTCAACATAAACATTTTGTTGTTACACAAAAACATTTTGCAAAACTTTTATGCTGTGACACTATCCCATTTGTCCTTCAAATGCGATTTGATCATTCCTTTGTTGATGCCCATCTTCCATTGCCTTATCTTTCACGATTTCACACGCTTATCTTTCTGAGTTGCATACATCATTTCCCTTGTCTTTTTCAGTTCATTTTTTCCTTTCCAGTTTTCCTTCTGAATAAAACAAACTCCCTTTTTCCATGATTACATTGCCTTGATTTCCTTTCCATACACACTATTGCTACTGAGATCTATCTATAGTACTACCAATCTTTTTATACACTCGCGTTGACTGATGTGGAATTCCTTAAGGCCCACCTTTCAACAGTCTTGCCCCATCGACCTTGACACCTTATCTGGGATATAGACTAGAGTTCCTTTTGAGTACCTAGAGGCTTGCATGCCTTAATGGCAAGTTCTCTCACTAGAAATCATGGGAATACATCAATGTCCCTTGATTGTTAGACCTTGCAAGTGGCTCAACATCATCGCCTCTATTCACACTTCACAAGATGTACTCGAGTACCTTGACACTCATTGACATCACTGGTGAGTTTGTATCACATTGGTTAACGACATTCATCAATGGCTGATAATCCAATGATTCCTCTTCATGCTCGACACTGCCACATTCATTCGCATGATGAGAATTGTACCATTAGTTTTGTAGCGGGTAAAGACTATACACTTTTTCATGATGCCCTCAGCAGTTGTAGCAGTTTGATTTCAGATCTATGAGAGTACCAAAGTTCCATATTCTTTTCCTTCCACATTTTTCTTGATTTCGTAGTGGCAGTTCATATTCCTTCACTTCCCATGATCCAGTTACAACAACAACAGTATTAGCAGTTCCATTTTCCTGATCTTGCAGCAGTGACACCTTCCATCTTCCATCAGTCACAGTCAGATATTCTTTTCTCCAATAGTTACAGCAGTTGCAACTACAATCCCAGTCACGTTTTCCTGATCCAGTATCTGCAACAACTACATCTACTTTTTGGGTAAGTGGAGGTATGTTATTTTCTAAGCTTTAATCACACAATTCCTTATATGCCTCAGAAATGTCCTATTTTCATCCACCTTTCCCTTCATTATTTTTCAGATTTCATCACCCAATTAACCTTTCATTACATCATTTTCATAAATACATTTGGGTTTCACTTTATTATTTTCCACTTTATTCATTTCAGTATTATAAGTGAATTTGTGATTAGATATTAGAAAAATAACATATTTTCATTATATATCAAGGTTGGATAAGTTTGATGATCCGAAATCGGATCCAGAAGCCTGATAGGGCTTAAAAAATGCTCAAAAATGAAAGTTCTCGGAATGCAACGAAACCTATGCCATTGCGTCTGTCTCATCTTCCTAATTCCGATGGTATATTTACTTTGTCAAATGGGCTCCGTATGGAGAAGATATCACGTTCTGTCCGAAAGGTCAAACATGCAAAAAAAATTGCTGACTGTGCAGTCCGTACAGTTTGTATGGACGTTGACGTGGCAGGTCCATACAACGACAGGTGGCACGTCTGTACAGTGACATGTGGCAAGTCCGTACAATGACACGTGGCGGATTCAGGGAGTGACACGTGGCATGCAAATTTGGTCGATTTGGTGTATGATTGGACGTATCCAGAGGTGACACGTGTCACCACCGAAAGGGTGACACGTGGCAGGGTGACGTCAGCAGCTGACATGGCAGGCTGACACGGCAGGGGACAAGGCAGTACGGACAGTTGACAGGGCAGTGACATGTGGAAGTACGACAGACGACGTGGGTGAATCAAAGGCTGACACATGTTAGTTTGTGGTTGGTTGGTAAGGTGCCACGTGGCCCAGTCAAGGGCTGCCACATGGCACCCCATGATTGGTTGTTGGTTTATTGTAAAATTTGGTATGGCCAGGGGTCGAACCCGCAACCTCCGGTGGGCGAATGGACTGGCAGAACGGGCTAGCCACCCGGGCGGTCGGTAGTGCTTGTAAACCTTACAGCACATATTTTATTTATTTTGGATAAAGGTATCGGTCGGAGGCGGGAAGGGCTGGGGCCTAGCCCCAACCCTTGGTTATGTTACTGTCACATGTGTCCACGGGTGCGGATGGTATAATGCGTGGGACGTTATTATAGACGGACCCGTGGTCCTATATACCTTCCATACGACCCAGGCTCATTACCAAGAATATAGCGCATGGTTCCAACTGTAGCCACGGTTCTAACTATACGCCATACGACCGGGAATCAGGGAGTAGCGCGAGATAAGGGGGGATAACGCGTAGCCTATGGGCTCGCGCTCAGCCCAAAATAGCCCATATGACCGAGTTAAGGGGGGCGCGCGCCAATGGAAGGGGCTAGCGCCCAATCACTTTATAAAAGTGGGTTTTTATAATAAATTTTGGTTTCTTTTATTAATATTATGCCTATTATTAGCAGATTCTCTCCATTTTTGGGGGATATTGGGCATTTTTGGAGGCCAAATTCTTGGAGGAAGTTGGAGCTGAGAAACTAACTCCAAGTCTATATAAACCAGGCCTGTTTGAGGCCATGGGAAGTCAGTCAGAGTAGAGTTATGCTGGAGAAAAGCCAAGCCAAAGTCAGTTTGATGTAGAGAAGCTTTTGAGGTGGAGACGCTGTCAGACCATTTCTGGGAGCTCCGGACGTCCGTTTTGCGTGTCGTTTTATTTGCAGGGTTCTAGAGATCTGGACGAACAAGACGAGATTAGTATTGTAGCCATTTGGAAATTCAGCGATGTACTTTTGAGCATTTGAACAGAAATAAAGAAGCCTCCCCCACAGAGAAAAGGCCCGGAGACGTAGGCAAAGGCCGAACTCCGTTATCAATCTGCGTGTTATGGTTTGCTGTCTATATTTTCATTTCAGATCTACATATGTGTATATGGCTGTTATAATTCCTCTTCTTTCCTCATTCTTTCACTAAGTTTCTCAAATGGTTAATTAACGCATGCAAAATTAAAACTCAACCATAGTCATTTAAAAGATCCTACGGATCAAGTGGTATCAGAGCTAGTTGATGTTTGGATTTGAGTTGCATGTTAACCAGGGAAAAGCTACAGCGTGGTGAAGGCAATATTTTTGCAGAGAATCCATTAATTGGATTGAGAAAGAGAGCTTCTCACAATGAGAAGATTCCATCGGAAGAAGGGATTTCTCAAGAAGAGAAAGAGTTCCGGAAAACATTCCATGCTATGTCGGAGATGGTGACAGTTTTGTATGAATATTATTTAGAACGGAAACGACCAGTTTTGGGTAATTCTTCAAAAGGAAAAAGTGAAGAGGAAGAGGTCCATCCTCATATTCCTCCTTCACCTCCATCAACACCTCCTTCTTCTCCTTCTTCTTCAAGTTCAAGTTCTAAATCTAATGAGAAGAAAAATGTTCATAAGAATAAACATGAAATGCCATTGTTAAAACTTGATGTAAAATTTG
>ML777153.1:73751-106015 GCA_009831015.1 Picea engelmannii
GAAATGCCATTGTTAAAACTTGATGTAAAATTTGAGTTGCCCATATATGATGGTGAAGTAAATGCATAAAAACTTGATAACTGGATCAGGCAGATGGAGGTATACTGCAGTGTGCAACAGATCAAGGATGAGGCCACACAAATTAAATTGGCATCTTTGAGATTTGTAGGTACAACTCTTATCTGGTGGCAAAGCAAGCTGCAAAAAGGAACACAAGATGTGGGTAATGTTTTTCCATCATGGAAGAATTTCATTTCTGCACTTAGGAAACAGTTTTATCCTTTGGGTTGTAAAGAAAAAGCAATCATTGAATGACAATCTTTAAAACTAAGAAAAGGACAATCAGTGCAAGAATACACCGATGGATTTAGAAAAATGGCCTTAATGTTAGATATCCCTTTGCAAACACAAGAAACCCTTATGAAGTATATAGGAGGTTTTCTTGTGCATATTAGAAACACTTTTTTCATGTTTGGACCCACTAACCTTGATGAGGTTTCTGTTCAAGCTACGTATATTGAAGCAAGGAAAGCAGGTGTGTCAGGGGAATCATCGTCTTCAAAGAAAGAAGACAAGAGGAAAAGGCATGGCAATGGAAAGAATGCAAATGTTGTGACAAAGAAGGAAGGAAATCCCTCTTGCAAGCATTGCAAGAAAGAGGGACATGATGAGGAAAAATGTTGGCAGTTGCATCCCGAGAAGAGGCCAAAGTGGTTCAAAGAAAAGAAGGGAATGCAAACAATGGAAACAACGACAACAAAGCCTACAGACTTGGGATAGGATTCAGGTGATGAGTCAAAGATTTCATTGGTTGGTATGACAGGTAAATTTGGTGAAGAGATTGATTGTAGAAGCAAGTTGTTTCATATAAGGGTAATCATGCGACACACTAAGATAGACACACTAATCGACAGTGGATCTCAATCTAATCTAATCTCAGAAGAATTGGTTAAGAAATTGGCGTTAAAAACACAAACTCATCATAATCCTTACACACTTAAATGGATAAGCAATCATCATCAGATGCACATAACAAAGCAGTGCACAATCAAATTTGCAATTTCATCTAAGTATGTGGACGAAGTAACTTGTGATTTTGTGTCGTTAAAAGAATGTGGAATGGTCTTAGGTAGTCCATACTTGTATGACCGTAAGACAATCTTCTACAGAACCAAGAATCAATATCAATTCACTAAAGAAGGTCATGATTTTGTGGTTCGTGCTCATCGTGTTAAAGAAAGTAAAACACTTCAAACAAGGGAACAATTAACGAAGGCAATGCAAGTAAGAGACAAACCACTAATTGTTTCAAATGAAGTAATAGATCTTAAGCAAGAACAAGACATGGTTGTTGAATGGAAAATCAATCATAAGTTGCTTCAAGATAAGCTCATGTCGTGTAGATATTTCAAGTATATAAGTTCATTTGCAGTTGCCTTTTTGATGTTTTCATTAGCAATGTTTTGTACATGGATGATAGTGGCTTTAGTAATATGTAACAGGGTTGCAATGGCTAACAATATACTGTCAGTTGTCATGATTGTGTTACAGTTGATCTTGATGAGACAGGTGCACAGGACAGAGTTCAGAGACAGAGAGCAAGCCGGGTGGCCTATCCTAAGCTTGTTGACTGGTCAGTAACCTTTTGGGGACCAAAAGGTCTTTTTGTGGGGAGGTGTGATCCAAAATTGGATCCATAAGCCTGATAGGGCTTGAAAAATGCTCAAAATTGAAAGTGCTCGGAATGCAATGAAACCTATGCCATTTTGTCCGTCTCGTCTTCCTGATTTCGGTGGTATATTTACTTTTTCAAATGGGCTCTATATGGAGAAGATATCGCGTTTTGTCTGAAAGGTCAAACAAGGAAAAAAATTTGTTGATTGTGCAGTCCGTATAGTCTGTACGGACGTTGACGTGGCAGGTCCGTATAGCGACAGGTGGCATGTCCGTACAGCGAAATGTGGCAGGTCCGTACAGTGACACGTGGTGGCTCCACGGAGTGACACGTGGCATGAAAATTTGGTCGATTTGGCGTACGGTTGGATGTATCCGGAGGTGACATGTGTCACCACTGAAAGGGTGGCACGTGGTAGGGTGATGTCAGCAGCTGACGTGGCAGGATGACGGGACAGGTGACAAGGCAGTACGGACAATTGACAGGGCAGTGACGCGTGGCAGTACGACAGACGATGTGGGCGAATCAGAGGCTAACATGTGTCAGTTTGTGGTTGGTTGGTAAGGTGCCACGTGGCCCAGTCAAGGGATGCCACGTGGCACCCCGTGATTGGTTGTTGGTTTATTGTAAAATTTGGCATGGTTGAGGGTCGAACCCATGACCTCCGGTGGGCGAATGGACTAGTAGAATGGGCTAGCCACCCGGGCGGCCGGTAGTGCTTGTAAACCTTACGACACATATTTTATTTATTTTGGATAAAGGTATCGGTCGGAGGCGGGAAGGTCTGGGGCCTAGCCCCAACGCTTGGTTATGTTACTGTCACATGTGTCCGCGGGTGTGGATAGTATAATGCATGGGAGGTTATAATAGACGGACCCGTGGTCCTATATACCTTCCATACGACCTGGGCCCATTACCAAGAATATAGCGCGTGGTTCCAACTGTAGCCACGGTTCTAACTATACGCCATACGACCGGGAATCAGGGAGTAGCACGAGATAAGGGGGGCTAGCGCGTAGCCTATGGGCTCGCGCTCAGCCCAAAATAGCCCATATGACCGAGTTAAGGGGGGCGCGCGCCAATGGAAGGGGCTAGCGCCCAATCACTTTATAAAAGTGGGTTTTTATAATAAATTTTGGTTTCTTTTATTTATATTATGCCTATTATTAGCAGATTCTCTCCATTTTTAGGGGATATTGGGCATTTTTGGAGGCCAAATTCTTGGAGGAAGTTAGAGCTGAGCAACCAACTCCAAGGCTATATAAACCAGGCCTGTTTGAGGCCATGGGAAGTCAGTCAGAGAAAAGTTATTCTGGAGAAAAGACAAGCCAAAGTCAGTTTGATGCAGAGAAGATTTTGAGGTGGAGACGTTGTCCGACCATTTCTGGGAGATCCGGACATCCGTTTTGCGTGTCGTTTTCTTTGCAGGGTTCTAGAGATTTGGATGAACAAGAACAAATCAGTCTTGTATCCATTTGGCATTGCAGCGATGTACTTTTGAGCATTTGAGCAGAAATAAAGAAGGCTCGCCCACAGAGAAAAGGCCCAGAGACGTAGGCAAAAGTTGTGCCGAACTCCATTATCAATCTGCATGTTATGGTTTGCTATCTATATTTTCATTTCAGATCTGCATATGTGTATATGGCTATTATAATTCCTCTTATTTCCTCATTCTTTCACTAAGTTTCTCAAATGGTTAATTAACGCATGCAAAATTAAAACTCAACCATAGTCATTTAAAAGATCCTACAGATCATTTGATGATGTGTGCAGGCATATGTGAATATTTCAACAATTTCAAAATTCACCACCTATCCTCAAATTCGAATTACATCTTCAAACTTTGAAGATTTGAAAGAGATTTCAAGGAGAAGATCATGGAAGATTTGGTTGGCATACATTATCTAATATATGTGCGATATGTATGGAGGATTTGAAGGGATCATATCTTGTCATAATGGGAAAGTAGTTGAGACTGGTTGAGAGAATAGTGGATCTGTAATTATGACACTCATGTATATAAGAGAGTGTTCTCTCTTCATGAGGGTCATCATGTAATTCATAATTTGGTTTTGTAATTAGGAGAAGGAGATTCTTAGCTTTGTTATTCTTTCATGCTTTGTCATTTGACTCTTTTAATATAATTTGAGATTTATTTATGGTGTGATATCACATATGTCATTTGTCATTCAACTCTTCACATGTTGTATTGTTTGTCCCTTATGCAATTTCCTTCTTTCCTAGTTAGTCTTTCGATGTTTCCCTAGATTAATTTCATTTCAGCAATTTAGATTAGATTAATTCTACTTCAGTCCTGCATATATAGTGTGTGTGCTTCATAAGCCTACGAACCTTGGATTGAAAAATTAAATAGTTGGGAAAATACTACAACGGAATTAAACGACAATATATTTGCCTAACAGAAATAAGGAAGAATAAGTCCAATGTAAGAATACCTAATAGAAGCTTTTGCTTCTAGAAGGATCTTCCTCTAGATGGTTCTTTTGATAGACATTTTTAGTATAAATAGGAGTTGAGGGTATGAGAACTTTTGTCTTGGATATTATTGTAGTAGATCTCTGCTCTGCTGGAGGTTTCCCCCTCGAAGAGGCAAGTGAACATTTCTCTCGGTAATCAAAGTGTTATTTCTAGTGTTATTTTTTTTTATCATTTTAGTAATATCGTGGTGTTGTTATGGTTATATTGTTGTTTATCTACCATTTCTAGATATTTATTTCTGTTCTGCATACTTTTATATCTAGAATATTACAGTTTCACATTATCATCATGTAAGTGTCGCATCACGAACGACACTTGATACAACCCCTAAAGCATGTTAGAAGCAAAAGCCCCATCATTTGACAGTCGAAACAAAGTGTTTTCTATGGGAATTGGTCATCTTGGAAACTTTTGGAAGATCAACTCTCCCCTGCTCATATGTAGGGAGTGCTAACGCTCTTTGTATATCTATCAAGGAGCATTGTAGAGCTTTGTTTCCCATTGTAAGGGAGCACTAAATTGGTTGAGAAAATCTTGGAAGAAATCCTCTTTTTCTCTAAGGACAACTATGGATGGATCGAGCTGGTTTGACTCGTATATAACCCTCAGGATGCATCTAAGGGAGATATCACAAATGATGGAGTCATATCCTCAACCAATATCAAATATAACCAAAGTGGTTGAGCCTCTCAAATCCTATAAATGGAGGCATTCACATGGTGAACAAGGAGGATAAATAATTAGCAAAGCATTGTTATTCTGATCGTGGATCTTTCAAGCAAGGGTTTGGATGAGGAGGACTTGGAGAGGCTACTGCAACATCATTTGAAGATTGTAATTGTCTTTTTAAATTTCTCATCAATATACTTGGCCTATTTCCTTATAGTATGTGTTTACATGTACTTTTCTATGCTTGTTTTAATCTTTCATAGATAGATCAATTTTGTCTAATCCATTAGAGTAGAAGATAGTTGTTTGTTTCTTGTCATCTACTGCAGGTATTGTTTGGAACTCACAGATTGGAGCAACATGGACAAAATTCGAAAGTGAGGTATATCATACTATCCCTCGTTCTCTCTTTTTTCATGGGAATAACTTATCTATAGGAATGGTAGTGTCCAAAAGCAGTTTTATGTCTTGGTAAAAGGGTCTATACTCCAAGGGAAGATTCACCTGTCCGCAGGGGAATTATTATGTAACAGAGTGTTAGGATAGAAAAAAAGAAAAAAAAATGAAAACAAATCATGGAGTTGAATATTAATGGGCATATGAATGTAATACTTCATTAGGCATGCGTTCCCCAAGTTTGAAATTTCACTGATAAAGTCTATATGTAGACCTAGGTGATAGGGGGGAAGCATGTAGGATTCCTAGACACCCTGACTTTGAGGGGGGTTTGGGCATATTTGGTCATGGAAAAACCCTAATTCATGTTTAAAGTGGGAATGTTAGGCTAAACTTGACTCAGTGAAAGTTTCAAAGTTGTTAGGTCAACACTGGTGGTTTTGGATACATGGTATTGGTGACCTGTGGTATTGAGCCCATGGATCACATGTAATGAAATCCTATAAAAGGATAGTGATACTCCATGGTAATGTGTCAATATTTAAGTGATGAAGGATCAGTTGGTCGGGGCTAGGACATTGGTCAACTTGGTCGGATTTGGCCAAGAGAAATAATATATCTATTATTGGTTGGTTTTTCTTGTAAGATTTTCCAGGGTAAATCTCATGTGATTTATGTGTGCATGTTGCAATGATTTGAAATATTGTTTTTCTCTTGTATTATTATTTCCTAATACAAAAGAACAACAAGTAGAACACAAAAAACAAAAACATATATAAAGGAAAATATATCCGTATATTTATATCATTTTTACCAATGTGATATGTTTTCACTAGGTTGTATGATCTTCATAATGGAGTAATTTAATAATAAATGAAAAAGGAAACAAATAAGAGTCTTCATAAAATCCTCAACTTTCATTTTAGGAGGGTGGTACTCTTTTTTATTTCTATATCCATCATCGAATGGGTTTTGGTAATGAAAAAACATTCAATAATTCAAAATGGTGCACCCCTAGAAATTCATTGATGCTCCAAATTAAATAACTTGGGATTTCAAAAGAACAATCATCAACATCTTCAAACGACAATTTTATTTTTTCATGTTTGAAAGAAAAAAAACACCGACAAACACACACACTCATAAACAAGAACTTCCAATTTTAGAATGAAATAAATAATTTGTATGAAATTAAGATCTAGAAACATCTTCAATAATCAAAGAAAAGTTGAAATTAAAAAAAAATAAAAATAACAAGTTTTCAAGAGAAAAATAAAATGTGCACAAAGAACATAAAACTAACCATAAATAAAGGAAAATAAATCCATGTATTTATATTATTTTTACCAATGTAACAATTTTTTTTTATGTAGGAGCATCTCCAACAAAGCATGTGTGGAGGACAACTAGGCACACTAGCGTACATTTTGAAGGAATTTAAATTTTGAAGAATGTGTATCACACAAATATTTTGAAAAGAGTTGTAATTAAAGAACGTCTTTAAATGTTGTAGAGTTGGATGGCTCATGAAGACATCGAAGAAATTTTTTTCTTTTAATGTATCTAACTGCGGTACATATTCGATGTGTTCGATCTGATCTATCTCTCAAAAATATTTATTGTAATAAATATTAGTAGCTAATAGCTTCTAATTTGATAGGATAGTTTTAGAATCCTTGGAGGGAAAGAACTAGATTATACCTCTTGTATAAAAATTTGTGTTGTTGCCAATAGAAGGCCGTTGAATCTATTTTTTAGGTCTCCCATTAGTCTTTGTTGGCTCTCTAGAGGTTGATGAGTTGTTGAGTATTTTGTATATGTTGTAGAATGCTGGAGAACAGTGTATGAACCCATGTATATGACTGTTGAATGAATATAATAGAGGATCATTGTCCCAAATGCGGTGTTGTGTCTATCTAAATGAATGAATGGTATACTTTCGGTTTATTTTCAATTCTCTGTTATTTATTATTCTTGGGGTTTATGAATGCATTTTCAAGGTTGAATTTATGAGTCATTGTGAATATTGAAATTTTTTCAATTGTTTCTCTTCTATGAGCAAGTGTAAGGTGTTCATAGTGTTCGCAAGGTGTGCATGACCGAGTCTATTTTTACTCAAAGCTCAGAAGATATAGCATGAGACTTATCTATGAAAGGAGTGCATAGGCATCTGCAAGGAGTACGTGACAGAGTCTCAAACTCGTAAGATCATGAAGAGTAGCATGAATTTAGTCACAGAGAGGTGGTTGGAGAATAGTCGCAAAGTGTGCGCAATCATCCAAAAAGAGATTGAGTGTGGAGGAGGACATGTTGCAAGTCATGAAAAGGATAAAATTTTTACTAAGTGTGGAGGAAGGCATTCAGAGGAACAAGGAAAATCGAGGAAAGATAATCTCAGGAGGGAGAGTGGCGAGAAGTATTCAAAGGGAAGAATCCTTTAAGGTTTCCCAAAAATAACAAGCTAGATCCATCTCAGGGGGGGAACCGATATTGTTCTAGACCATCAGATCTGGGAGAACTGCGTGGAGGTTGGTCATCAAGAGCTTCGGCACTTCGCGGTTCATGAAGTTTGGAGGTTTTGTAAGAGGAGAGTCGTGAAATCATGAAGTCGTGAAGTAATCTCGATCGTCGGCTATGTAGAGGACATGTGTGAGAGGATTAGGAAATTCGGGAGGTGAAAGTCTGGAGGTTTGTGTGTAAGGAGAACATGAATTTCACGAAGTCGCGATACCCAAAACATTGTTGGGTTTTCAAAATCCAAGGAGAGACGCGACAAAGATCTGGAGATTCGGCAGAGAGAACTTTAGAAAGAACTGAATCCATAAATCGTGATATCCCTGAAACCCAAAATCGCGTAGGGGTTGGTCCACGGTCATAGCCTGTGGTCATTTAGGAAAACAAAAGGGCCCATGTATAGTGGTTTTGGGTACCCACAGGGACCCAAAGAGTTGATCTGACTTAGTATCTTGAACGATCCTTGATCGGGATTTCGAGGAGTCCTTAGGAGAGAAAGCGGGGGGGGGGGGTATGCATCAAGTGGTATCATAGCGTATTCAGAATTGACTTCTGTAGGTAGAGGAGATGGAGAAGTAGATTGATATCATTGAGTGGTATCAGATAAATCTGCACAATGTCACCTAGAAGACGTGTAGAGCCACCAGTGGAAAATAGAGCTATGGAAAGGGAGATGAGAGAACTCAGAGCAAGGATGGATGCCATGGAAACAACACAAAGAATAGAACCTAATGCTGGAGACATCAATGATGCAGAAAATGAGAATTAGAAGTTGAAGAAGCTGTAGTGGAGGATGTTGCGGAAGAGCGCTTGCTGAAAGAAGTTGTTAAGTTGGGAGGTAGAGAAAAAATAGATATCCCAATGTATGATGGAAATTTGGACATCGAAGAATTTCTTGATTGGATACGAGCAATGGACAAGTATTTCAACTATGAAGATGTATATGAGGAACAAAAGCTGAAATATGTTGTCACCAGGTTGAAAGGACATGCAACACTATGGTGGGATGAACTGGAGGCTGACAAGATAATTAAATGAAAACAAAAGATCAAGAGTTGGGATCGAATGGTAGCCAAGATAAAGGAGAAATTCATACCTAAATATTACCAGATAAATATGTTTAGGATATTGCAGAACCTAAGACAAAAAGGAATGACTATGAAGGAGTACACAGAGAAGTTCTACAGACTGAACATCAGGGTGGGATAGAAAGAGAGAGACGAGGAAAAAGTTTCCAGGTACATCAATGGCCTAAGATATGAAATCCAAGAAGAGATCATCATGATAACAGTACATACAGTAGATGATGCGTATCAGATTGCATTGAAAGCATAAGAGAATTTGGCCAGGAAGTAGAGTCAACAAAATATAAGTAGAAGCTTGAACAAAGGAAAAGGAGTTTCCCATAATAAGACACAAAAGCACAAATGTGAGATAGAGAAGCCACATAGTCACTTCGAGAGAGGAGGAAGTTACCGAGGAAGGAGGAGTGGTGGTAGAAACTCTTTCTCTTGAGGAAGAGGAAGAAGTAGAGGAGGTGAGAGAAAGTGTTATGCCTATGGAAAGGTAGGACACATGTCTTGGTAATATCTTGAGAGGAAGAAAGAAGGAGGCGAAGCTCACATTTTGGAAGTGTAGAAGTGATATGTTGAGGCAGAAGGTACAAAAGATGGGAGATATTTGATGATGAAGAAAATTCTCTTTAAGCCAGAGCCAGAAGTTGAAAATCTAGTGCAGAGGAATAATTATTTCAAGACAACTTGCAAGACTAAGGGAAGAGTATGCAAGGTGATAATTGACAGTGGGAGCACTGATAATTTAGTATCCACAAAGATGGTGGAGAAGTTATAACTAGAGATGACTATGCATCCAAAACCGTATAAAGTCTCATGGTTGCAGAAGGGTCATCAAGTAACAGTCACTAAACAATTCCTGGTTGAATTTAAGATAGGTGGATATAGAGATGAGATTATTTGTGATGTGATTCCCATGGATGTATGTCATGTTTTGTTAGTAATACCATGTTAATATGACATGAATGTCATTCATGATGGGAGAAGAAATACTTATACCTCAGAGAAGAATAGGAGGACACGCGTGTTATTTCCAATTGAAGAGAAGAAAGTGAAGGATGAAGCCAACATGAGCATACTTCTCATTAGTGGGAAGGAACTCCTGAATGAATTCAAGAAGGAACAAGAGATGCAGTTTTTTGTAGTGAGGAAGCCAAGGGTTATCTTTACAAGTACTTCTATGGAATATTTTCCTGAGGAAATTCAAGAACTCTTAGATAATTTTGCTGACACAGTAGTGGATGAGTTTCCAAGATCATTTCCACCTATCAAAAGTATCGACCATCACATTGATTTGATACCAGGAGCAAGCCTGTTGAAAAAATCTGCATACAGGTTGACACTGCAAGAGAATGAGGAGGTGAAAGACAGGTTCAGGTTCTGTTAGACAAAGGATTGGTTAGAGAAATCCTGAGTCCATGTGCGGTACCAATTGTATGAAGTTCGAAAAAGGATGGAGGGTGGAGAATGTGTATAGACTCAAGGGCCATAAACAATAGCACCATTAGGTACATGTTTCCATTACCAAAGATGGATGACTTGATGAATTGTTTGAGTGGAGCGAGGTATTTTTCAAAAACACATTTGAAAAGTGGATATCACTAGATAAGTATGAGAGAAGGTGATGAGTGGAAAACAACATTCAAGACAAATAAGGGATTGTATGAATGGCTTGTTATGTCGATTGGCTTAACGAATGCCCCAAGTACTTTTATGAGACTGATGAATGAAGTGTTAAAATATTTCATTAGCAAGTTTGTGATTTTATATCTGGATGATATACTAGTCTTTAGAAAGACTTAGAAAGAGCATTTGAGACACTTGACATTAGTGATGAAGAGGTTACAACGAGAGAAGTTGTTGATAAATTTAAAGAAGTCCTCTTTCATGAAGAAACAACTCATTTATTAAGGTTTTTTTATTTCTTCAAATGAATTGAAGATGGATCCCAAAAAGGTGAAAGCAATTAGAGAATGGTCATCACCAAGGAATATCTTTGAGGTGAGAAGCTTCCATGGATTAGAAAGTTTCTATTGGAAGTTCATCAGAAATTTTAGCGGGATTAGTGCACAAATGATGGATACAATGAAGAAAAGACATAAGTATTTCAAATGGATAGAAGACGCTGAGAAGAGATTCAACATATTGAAGGAGAAGATAATGGAACAACTGATTCTAGTTTTACCGGATTTCAAAAATACATTTCAGGTGAGATGAGATGCGAGTGGAGTTGCAATCAGAGCGATTTTAAGTCAAGATAATAGACCTGTTGCATATTTCAGTGAGAAGTTGAACGATGCTAAAAGGAAATACTCCACATATGGTAAAGATTTCTATGCCATAATCCAAGTTTTGAAGAAGTCGAGACACTATCTAGTTCTGAAGGAGTTTGTTTTGTATAGTGATAATCAAGCTTTCAATTCATAACTAGAAAAGAGAAGTTAAATCAGAGATATGCCAAGTGGATAGAGTTTATGAAAATTTTCACTTTTGTCATTAAAAATATTTCCGGTAATGCTAACAAGGTTGATGATGCATTGAGCAGAAGATGTCTAAATTTGCAGGAATTTGAAGTGAAGACCTTAGGTTTGACCACCTTAAGGAATTATATCACAATGATCCAGATTTCAGGGAGGCATATGCAGCATGTGTGAATCTTGTACATAGAGACAGAAGTCAGTGGGACAAATAACTGATTCAGGATGGGTTGTTTTTCAAGGGATGGCAATTGTGCATACCAAAGTGTTCTATGAGGGAGAATTTTCTAAAGGAAATCATAGTGGAGGTCTAGCCGGACATTCCTTCCATGAAAAGATGTTTGCAAAGTTGAACAGTTTGTATTATTGGCCAGGTATGAGGGAAAAAGTCAAGAGGTTCGTGAATAGATGTAAAATTTTCCAGTATGCGAAGGGAAAGAGGGAAACTATTGGATTGTATCAATCATTGCCTATTCCAGAGAGGCCTTGGGATGCAATAAGCATGGATTTCGTGTTGGGATTGCCAAGAATAAAAAGAGGAGGTGATTCCATATTTTTGTTAGTCGAGATATTTTCAAATATGAAACACTTATCCCATGCCAGAAGACTAGTGATGCAGCGCACATTGCCAACTTTTTCTTCAAATAATTTGTGAGACTCCATGGATTTCCTAGGAGTATTGTTTCAGACAGGGATACCAAATTTGTTGGTCATTTCTAGAAAACATTGTGGAAGAAGTTGGGAACAAAACTATCCTTTAGTTTTACATATCATTCTCAAACAGATGGACAGACTGAAGTGGTAAATTGAAGTTTAGGATATTTGTTGAGGAGTTTGGTCACTGAATATCATAGATAGTGGGATCAGATTCTAGCACAAGAAGAATTTGCATACAATGACTCAGTGAACAGGAATATCGGAAAAATTCCATTTCAGATAGTGTATGGAATGAATCCAAGGGGAGTCTCGGAGTTAAGAGATCTGGAGCAGAGTGAGTTTAGGAGCGCTGGAGCCGAAGATGTCACTGCAGGAATGTAGGAACTCCATGATCAGGTTAAGGAACAGTTGAAGAAGAGTGGAAGTGAATACAAACGCAGAGCTGATCAACACAAAAGGAAACTTGAATTTGAAGTCGGAGATCAAGTTCTAGCACATCTTAGGAAGGAGAGGTTCCTAAGGGGAACATATAACAATATGAAGCTGAAGAATATAGGACCATGCAAAATCCTGAGAATATTTGATGAGAATGCTTATGAAATAGAGTTTCCATAAGATGTGGGTATATTGCCCATATTCAACATTGTAGACCTGTATCCTTACAGGGAAGATGGAACCAGAGGATTAGAAGATCAAAAAAATATCTAGTGAGAAAAAGATATGCATGTAGTAGAGAAGTCGCGGATGGAGAATATTGTGGATCGACGGATTGGCAAGAAGACCCAAAGGAAAACATATTTCAAGTATCTAGTAAAGTGGAAAGGAAACCCAATAGAAGACACCAGTTGGGTCTGTGAAGTGAACATCCAGAAGCATGGAAAGTCAGTGTAGAAGCTCAGGGACAAGAGTCCATGACTTTTTTAGCCAGAGGAGTATGATGCAAGAACATCGCCAACAAAGCACGTGTGGAGGAAAACTAGGCACACTAGCACACATTTTGAATGAATTTAGATTTTAAAGAATGCATATCACGCAAATCTTTTTAAAAGAGTTGTAATTAAAGAACATTTTTAAATGCTATAGAGATGGATGGCTCATGAAGACATCGTAGAATGCATTTTATTTTAATGTGGATAAGTGCAGTACAGATTTGATGTGTTCGATCTGATCTTTCTGTCACAAATATTTATTGTAATAAATGTTAGCAGTTGATAGATTTTAATTTGATATGATAACTTTAGAATCGTTGGAGGGAAATTGTTAAGAACCTGAATAGATCTACCAATATAATCACCACAAATACTGAATACACAATAGATCCACAAAACAATATAGAAGAAACCACACTTTATTATTACCAAACCCTTAAGGTAGGGCAACACCATACAATAGATCCTATTATGGAAGGGATCCTCTCCTGTTCACTTGTCTCTTCGAGGGGGCATCCTCCTCTTGAGCTACCGCTCCAAATACAATACTTCTCTTCATGTCTCATTACATTGCTTGAACCCCTTTATATAATGCTACCATCACCTAAGAACATTCTAGAGGAGGAATCTTCTAGAAGTAGAACCTTCTAAGAAGTCCTCTTACATTTATTATATCTAATTACTCATTTATTATATCTAACTACCATAGTGGGCCTTATTTAATAATATAGTCGACCTAGTCCACCTTACATTGAATGACCTTCACTATTATCACTATGGGCCCTCTGCACCCCCCCCTCCCCCTGACTACCTCTCTAGCTACCTTACATTCCATCCCCCTTATGAAAGCGTTGTCCTCAACGCTTGATGTACAACCATATACCAGGGTCTCATGGATAATTGTGGACCATAATGCTGAAGAAGACTGAAGAATCAAGGTCCCATGTAGAAAGGAAATCCACCATGCTGAAGTAGTCCAACCACCATTGTAAGCCCGGGTCCCATTTCCAAGTGCTCATGTGAACTCACCGTGGAAGATTTTGGAACCCAATAACCTGACTCTGATACCAATTGTTAAGAACGAAAGACTGAATACAAAAGCTACGCAACAGATATACAAGAACAATACGCAAAATCCTCTTTATTACTATCAAAACCTTAGGGTAGGGAAACACCATACAATGGATCCTATTATGGAAGGGATCCTCTTATGTTCACTTACCTCTTCGAGGGGGCATTCTCCTATTGAGCTACTGCTCCAAATGATGCTCCAAAAACTGACACCTATCATGTGGATCCAAATAAGAAGATCCATCCACATAGTGGAAAAGGGTCGTAGCAGAATCTAGAATGAATAATACAACTATAGAATATGTAGACTTCATGTTGTTAACTAGCTCCTAATGTGGGACATTGATGTTCTCTACAGAAGGTGGAGTAGAGTCATCAAATAAAATAAGAAAGTGGTTGTCAGCCCAGAAATGACAATTATCCATATACCAATCATCACAATCGTCCTCAAAATCATACCAAGAATATATTTCTTGATTATATTCATCACTGATGATGTCTTCCATAAGAAATATCTCATGCATGCTATCCAATGAACTACGAAGACTATTATTGAGGCCATCTGCAAGGTCATGAAATTTGTCATGCAATGTGTTACACAATGTGTCATACAATTGAGATTTGAATGCTTCAAGAATTTATTTGAGGTTTTGAGGAGAAATAGCCGTCTAAGCACCCTATGAACCCTTCGGTCCCACATCTGTCACGAAAAAACCCCAAAAAATAGAACAATAAGATACAACAAAAAATCGCGGTTTTTTTCTGAAAAAACCCTAAAAAACTGTTGAATTTAAAATGCTCATAACTTCACTTCCCGGACTCCGTTTCGGCTGTTTTGTTTTTTGAAATTGGGTGAAATTGTGAGAGGAACTCAGATATGTAATTTGTTTGAGAAAATTCATCCTCCATATGCTACAAAAATAAAAACAAATCATGCCGCCGTCCGCGGAAAAAACCCTGAAAAATTGCAGATTTTAAAAATTCAATATCTTGACCTTCCAGACGATTTTTTTTTTCAACTTGGGTGTTTTTATGAGAGGAACTCAGATATACAACCTTTTTCTGCAATTTTTTCACATAAATATATCGAAAAGTTCTGGAATGTCGCGGCCCTCTTTTTTCTTCTCCAAAAAAAAATCTGCAAAAATAAAAAATATTTGCGCACAATGTCTGCCAAGGAAAGTGCTCTGATACCAATTATTAAGAACCTGAATAGATCTGCCAATATAATCACCACAAATACTAAATACACAATAGATCCACAAAACAATATAGAAGAAACCACACTTTATTATTACCAAACCCTTGAGGTAGGGCAACACCATACAATGGAACCTATTATGGAAGGGATCCTCTCCTGTTCACTTGTCTCTTTGAGGGGGCATCCTCCTATTGAACTACTGCTCCAAATACAATACTTCTCTTCATGTCTCATTACATTGTTTGAACACCTTTATATAGTGCTACCATCACCTAAGAACATTCTAGAGGAGGAATCTTCTACAAGTAGAACCTTCTAAGAAGTCATCTTACATTTATTATATTTAATTACCCATTTATTATATCTAACTACCATAGTGGGCCTTATTTAATAATATAGTGGACCTAGTCCACCTTACATTGAATGACCTCCACTATTATCACTATGGGCCCTCTACCCCCCCCCCCCACTACCTCTCTAGCTACCTTACAGAAATAACTCGAAGAGCCCTTTTTTATAAAGCTTTGTATTGTTGTTGAGAGAAGGTTGTTGAATCTATTGTTTAGGTTTCTCAGTAGTTGTTCTTGGCTCTCTATAGGTTGATGAGTTGTTGAGTCTTTAGTATATGTTGTAGAATGCTAGAGAACAATGTATGAACCCATGTATATGATTTTTGAATGAAAATAATAGAGGGGCATTGTCCCAAATGTATGGTGTTGTTGCGTCTATCTGAATGAATGAATGGTAGAATTTCGATTTATTTTCAATTCTCTGTTATTTATTGTTCTTGGGGTTTATGAATTCATTTTCATGGTTGAATGTATGATTCGTTGTGAAGATTGAATAAGTTTCAATTGATTCTCTTCTATGAGAAAGTGCAAGGTGTGCATAGTGTCTGGAAGGTGTGCGTGACCAAGTCTATTTTGTCTCCAAGTTCAGAAGAGATAGCATGAGACTTATATATGCAAGGAGTGCATAGACGTCTGCAAGGAGTGTGTGACATAGTCTCAGACTTGTAGGACAACAAGAGTAGCATGACTTTAGTCGTAGAGAGGTGGTTGGAGAATAGTCGCAAATTGTGCTCAATCATCCAAAAAGAGATTGAGTGTGTTGGAGGACATGTTGCAAGGCATGCACAGGTTGAAAATTTGAATAAGTGTCAAAGAAGGTGTTCGGAGGAACAAGGAAAATCAAGGAAATATAATCTCAGGAGGGAGAGCAAAGAGAAATATTCAAAGGGAAGAATCCTTTAAGGTTTCCAAAAAATAACGAGCCAGATCTATCTCGGTGGGGGGTGAACGAGATTGTTCCAGGCCATCTGATCTGGGAGAACTACATGGAGGTTGGTCATCAAGCGCTTCTGCACTTTGTGGTTTAGGAAGTTTCAAGGTGTTGTAAGAGGAGAGTCGTGAACTCATGAAGTTGAGAAGAAATATCAACCATTGGCAACGTAGAGGACACGTGGTAGCAGAATAGGAAATCTAGGAGGCAGAATTCTGGAGGTTTTTGTGTAAGGAGAACGAGAGTTTCGTGAAGTCGCAAAACTTGAAACATTGTTGGGCTCTCAAAATCCAAGGAGACACGCGGAAAATATTAAAAATATTCAGAGGAGAGTGCTTTAGAAGGAACTAAAGCCATAAATTGTGATATCCCCAAAACCCAAAATCGCGTAGGGGTTGGTCCATGGTCATAGCCTGTGGTCATTTAGGAAAAAGAAAGGGCATGTGTATAGTGATTTTGGGTACCCGCAGGGACCTGAAGAGTCGATCTGACTCAATATCTTGAATGATCCTTGAGCGGGAGGTCGAAAAGTCCCTAGGAGAGAAAAGGGGGGGGGGGTCTACATCATTTTCACTAGGTTCTATTCTTTTAGAAATGGAGTAGATCAATAATAAATTAAAAGGAAACAAATAAGAGTCTCCATAAAATCCTAAACTTTTATTCAAAATATGAAGGATTTAGAAATGTCAATGGAAAAAATTTAAAAATACATTTTATACATAATTTAAAATTTGATTTTTAATAGATGAAAGATAAAATAATTTAACATCATAATAAAAAATACATTTACATAGATATTCAACACTAATATTATAGAGAAACCATTAAGGTAGTGTAACACTATCAATTACTTCTTATGAAAGGAATCACTCCACATGCCATAATTGTTATAATGCAATATCCAAGATGCTCCTTACAATGATATCCATATCTCTATATACTCCATCATTAACATTATAAAGAAACCATTAAGGTAGGGTAACACTATCAATTACTTCTTATGAAAGGAATCACTCCACATGGAATAATTCTTATAATGCAATATCCAAGATTCTCCCTACAATGATATCCATATCTCTATATACTCCATCATGAGTATTCCTAAGTCTCTATCACAATTACCTTTCATTATTACATGTGTTACCCACCAACTACCTAATGTACCTTATCCAATGACTATAGTCACATTACATTAATTAATAAACTTCCATCAACTACTTACTAGACCTTATTCCATGAGTATAAAGATATTACATTAATTAACCTCCCTAAATACCTCTTCGAGTTCATATCATTACATTAATTATCCTCCCTTGACATATTACACAAGTCCAAAAAAATAACAAGAAATTCATTACATAATGAAATTGATTCTAATCCATAATCATATCATAAATTCAAAATATGACATACAAAGAAATAAACAAGACAATTTCTCATAAGTGTAACTCATAAGCTTTTGAAATAATAATATGCAAGAAAAAATAAAATAATAAATTCTAATAATAATAAGAACCAATAAAAAAAAAACTCACATGAACATTGGAGAAGAGGAGGTGGATTGGCTCCAAAGAAGAAATTTTAACAATAAAAAGATTCAATAACAACAGAAAATCACATGAACATTGGAGAAGGTGGGTTGGCTCCTCATACACTCTAGAACCTCTTTTATTAAGAGGTGGGTTGGCTCCACACACTCCATAACCTATTACACTCAACAACGGAGTAGATAAGCATGGTGGTGTCCTTGATAATGACTTAAGATTCTTGGTATCAAACTAATGTACTACCATGTAAAATGACATGATGTGCTAGAAGAATACTAAAGCATGCAAACCTATTCCACACTTCATTCAATGATATCACCTAGTAATGATCTCTTTTACATTGATATCAAGAAAAAAAGACTTATCTTATAAATTAATTTATTCATGTTAATACACTTGTACTACCATGTAAAATGACATGATGTGCTAGAAGAATCCTAAAGAATGAAAACCTATTCCACACTTCATTCAATGATGTCACCTAGTAATGATCTATTTTACATTGATATCAAGAAAAAATAGACTTCTCCTATAATTTAATTTATTCATGTGAGTACAACTTGAGTATCATGTTCAATGAAACATGAATAATTCTTTCGTATGGAAAACCATTCCATCACATTTGATAGATTAATCATTTTCTTTGCTACATATTCCTAGGCAATATTATTTCCTATCTTTGTAATTGTTCCTTCCTATAAATTATTTTAGTTATGATATTATTATTTAATCCTTTTGTTTGTTGCATATTCTTATGCAATATCACTCCATATATTTTTAATTTTATACAAATTATTTTAGTTACCACATTATTAGCCCCTTTCGAAGGCGCATAGGGACTATAGCGATCGATAATTTGTTGACTTCATATTAATATGTCCTTTGACTATAAATTTTCGCATCATCTGTATTGTTCGAACTATAGAAGTAAAAACATCATTTTTTATATAATAAAAAAAACATTATATGTCATCATCTCATTGGAGAATAGATTGGAAGTCTTATTGCTAGTTTCATTGTTCCCAATGTTGTAAATGTATAAATATCCAAAGTTTTGAGCTTGGACACTCTTTTTTAATTTTTAATTTTTTATTGAAATGTTTACATATCAAAAGTTCTGAGCATCGACTCTCTTTTTTAATGTTTTGATTATTTCTATTTGTATTGAAATTTTTACATACCGAAAGTTTAGAGCATTGACACTCTTTTTGAGGTACTTGAATAGGCCTGACAAATTAAATTTTTACATAGCACGAGGCCCTTAAACAGTCCTGAAAGATTAAATGTTTGCATAGTGTGAGCCCCTTAAACATCCATGAGAGCCTTAAATGCTTACCTAAATAGGCTTCTCACAGTACGTTTTTCCTCAAATTTTTCCATACAATGTTGTAGTGAATTTGGACAATATTGTTGTCCCTCGCCAGTGGCATAGCCATCGTATGTTTCATACTTATTCTATGATTGGAATGCAATTTAGTCATCATTGAAGATACATATATTGTTTACTGGTTCAGTGGTTGTGTCTTGTTCGTTGGTTCGCTGGTTTGTCGATTGTTTCTTGTTGTTGTTTGGTTCAACTTTGCAAGGTTGAGGACCTACAGCTGCGGTTGGACCTGTTGGTGCTTGTTGCTTTCTTTTTTTTTCTTCAACTTTGCAAGGTTGGGGTCCTGCACCCATAGTTGGAGCTATTTTTTTGACTTTGCGGGGTTCAAGTCCTACACCCACAATTTGACTTGCGCTTCTTTTGTTCATCGTTTCCAAGTAAGTTTCGATACCATAATTCCATTCATATTCATTTTTTGTTGTTTACTTTTTTCAGTTTGCAAGTACGTATGTTTAAATATTTCCACTCGCATAGTTGTCATATGTTTCATATTTCTTCTATTCTTGGGATGCAATTTGGTCATCATTGAAGATACATATGTTGTTTGTTGGTTCATTGGTTGTTGCTTGTTCATTGGTTTGTTGGTTCTTCGGTTGTTTCTTGTTGTTGTTTGGTTCAAGTTTGCGAGTTTGAGGTCTTGCAACTGCAGTTGGGCCTGTTGGTACTTGCTCATTGGTTTTTTTCTTGCTTCTTTCTTTTGTTTCCTTCGACTTTACAGGGTTGGGGTTCTATGCTAGTAGTTGGAGCTATTTTTTTCACTTTGCAGTGTTCAAGTCCTTCACCCGCAAGTGGAACTGCGGTTCTATCGTTCATCATTAACAAGTAAGTTTCAATAGCATACTTTCATTCGTGTTCGTTGTTTACTATTCGTTGTTTTCATTTTGCAAGTAAGAATGTTTAAGTATTTATTCATCATTCTTGTCCCGCATACTTTCCATAGAGGTTGGCATATCTTTTTTTCCTGCTCTTCAATTTTCCTCCAATTTTTTCCCGAGACTCTGCACCATGCCCATGCCAATGTTGTGTGCACAACTTCAGCTGTCATTTTTTCTAGCATTGCAAATTACAGTCATTTTCCGTGTGTGACGAAGTCGAAATCTAACCCCTATCCCGTACCTTCCTATCTCGTATAGAAATCGAACCTGTGTCTTTCGCATGAAAAATATGATGTTAAGCTTATTGCCTTTGCAGGATGTTCTTGTAGAAGAAAATTGCATGTAGGTGTAAAATGGCTAGGTATGATACAATCGTGCCTAGGCTGCAACAAAATTGCACAAAATTGGCATATCTTTCCATCCTTCTCTTAACATTTTCTCCATCTTTTTCTCCTAACTTTGAACCATACCTACATGCCTTTCCAAAATGTTCTTGTAGAAGAAAAATATGTTGAGATGGTGCAAGCAAGAGTAGTGTTCCATGCACTGCAAATTGCAATATTCAATTTCTATGTCACTTTGCATGAAACATTGCTAACATAATGAATGTGTTCTCAAATGCATCACAACATTTACATCTAGATGAAACCATTATCATTCTAGGATACTTCAGTGTTGGCATGCTACAAAATAGCGGCATAATAAATAATTGGAAAACTACATATGCAATTACAATGCCTGCTTTCTTTTGGTTAAGATAAAACATGTGCAAAATGCACTTATTAACCATATATGGTGAAATGTTCCCATATCACAATACAACTTCTTTATCTTATACACAGACTGGTCTGACCACAATACAATTTGTCTTGTACTTGAAATATGAAATATACATCAAATATATTACAAAATTATATTTCCATGTCTCAAATCATATCTAGATACCTTGTTGCACAAAACCAAATAATTTAGCTACGACCATGCGATTTCTTAAAATTTTCTAGGTTGTAATATATTTTGGACAGGAAAAATTCTATATAATTACAACCATGGATCAATAAAAGAAAAGGTTCATGTTTCTAACTCTCTTTTATTCTATTCCTTTGATTCTCATTTACTGTATGTACATATTACTTGTTCTCCCTTGCATACTAGCTTCCATTCATGTTCATTGTATTTTGTGTGTTCCCACATTGAAACAAACAAAATAACTGGAGAAGGCGAAGGAATCTTTACCACAAATGTAGAAGAGGAGATACAAAGGTGCACGTTTCTACTCTTATTTCATATTCCATTATTTTGTATTTCATTTATTTTTTGTATATGTGTTCTACTACTTTGCACCTAATTTATTATATGCAGATACTGTGTATCTTCCTACATAATAACTTATCTTCATGTCAATTGTATTCTATGTTCTACTACATTGAAATAAACAGAACTGTATTTATTTTTTTACATGTCTTCCTGCATACCAACTTACCTTCATGTCCATTGTATTTTATACATTGCTACATTTAAACAAACATAATAACTGGAGAAGACAATGGACACTTTACCACAAATGTAGAAGAGGATATACAAAGGTCCATGCTTCTACTCTTATTTCATATTCCATCGTTTAGTGTTTCATTTATTGTCTGTGTATTTGTTATACTTGTTCTACTACTTTGCACCTAATTTATTATATGTAGATACTATGTATCTTCCTACAGAGTAACTTATCTTCACGTGAATTGTATTATTTGTGCTGCTACATAGAAATAAATAGAACTGTATTTATTTTTTTACATGTCTTTATACATACTAACTTACCTTCATGTCCACTGTAATTTTTGCGTTTCTACATTGAAAGAAATAGATTAATTGGAAAAGAGGATGAATTCTTATATGCCACAACAGAGGAGACTGAAGTACAATCTTCGAAAAGGTGTTACCCATGATTTTGGTCATCATGATGGTGTATTGATGATGGTGTAATCAGGCTCCTCATAAGAACTTTCTCCTGAGAAAAGTAACATTCATCTCTTCCAAGAAAACTTACTTTTGAAGAGAGTTCACAGGTTGCTAATATCCCAGGGTGTGATAATGACCCATTCTCGTAGGCTGCCTTAAGCTAGGGTGCGAACTTCTAGCACTGTGCTACATAGCTAGGGTGTGAACTTGCTCTAAAGCTTGGAAAAAGATGAATTCTCGATGGTTCTAGAAGGGAATCTTCTAGAATAATGGGTTGGCATTCGAATGGTTATCCTTGTACTGGATTTCCTGATATTGTGGGATCATTCTTATCCAAGTAACCATCTCATTCTCTCCTATATATTGATGGAATTCTCATGGAAAAGGTTAAGAAATATTCATTGGAGAATTGGTGAAAGAATTGTGTGAAGGACCTAACTTGAACAGGAGCTTGGAGACTCTAGCAAGTCTATCAAGAGGATTTGATCTTCTTCATACAAGGATTGAGAAAGTGTGTGTGTTGGAGCCAAGAGCCACCGAAAGGAAGCTTGCGACATCAAGGCAATCAGGTTGTATCTTCTACTTTCGATTAATATGATACAGTAGCATGTCCCTTTCCCATAAAGTCATTCTCACTTTATTGTGTAATTCCTTGATCATACACATAAGTTGAAAGTTGAATATATTTTGCTATCTTCACTTTGGTTGGTTTGTGTTGTCTTGGTCTTGACCTAACGAGAGCACCGAAGCAAAGCGGGAGCAACAGAGACCCTAGGAAGCGATACAAAGGTATGTTACTTGTTCCTTCCTACTAGATAATTCAATGGTCATAACTTAGAGAAAGAGTCATGTCCTGTCCTGGTTTTTTCTAGATCCAGGTGGATCTAGGGAGATCTGTTAGTGTCCACACCTACCGATTAGTCCGATAACAAAAGGTATACCAACTGTGATAGTAAATCAAACACACAAAATGAGTAGGTGCATATAATATTGGACTAGAAAACGATGATTTGGAAACAATGGGCCTTTGTTGAGACTTCCCACTTCCAAACATTTCCCTCCCCATTTCTATTTTCCCACTCTCTATTGTACCTTTTTTTCCCTCTTCTATACTTAACTGAATTCCCCTTTTTTTTCCCCTCTACTTTCTCTTTATGGTTTCTTTGCTTAGTCGTTTTTAAGAAAAATGTCTAGGTGCATGGGTTGGTGGACTCATGGGTTCACACTTATACTCATGCTTCTATATCACGACTCTGACCTATGGCTTCCTCATTCCATACTTAACCACTTTTTTGATTGTGGGTTTCTGAGTTGGCGGGCTCAAGATTGCGCCTCTAGCTTCGGGGGTTCCATGATATACAGATTGGTCACCATACTCCCCCATCATTCCCTATTCTGTGTTACACATTTTTGCAGTAAAAAATTTCGAGGCATACAATTTGACTGTCGGGTCCTCATGTTTCTTGAGTATCCCTTAACACCCTATTTCGTATGCCATCTCCTTCGAGCCTGTATGTGACATTCAGAACAATTATGGACAATATACAATTCATATTATTATTTACTCCTTATGATGTTCATCTACACATGCTTGCATCAGAAAACATTGGACTAGTGACATGGGCATGAGTTGTCAATCATCACAAACATCAACAGAATGAAAAGGCCAAAGGTAAAGATTAATACATTGTGCTCCTCATATGTTTACCAAAAAAATATCCTGAGATATTTATTAATCTATGCCATGATAAATATGTTGATGTCATCTGCAACACATACTTTGCAGTTCACAAGAAGTATCGACGAGTGAAAGTGAGACGCCGAACATAGTGCAAGTTCCGCAGAATAAGAGGTCTAGTTACAAAACTTTGGCCTCCATATTTCATCCAAGTGGTGCATCTACTTGTACATTTATGCCAGGAAAAAAAGAAAACAAAAAAATAATGTAGACTACCAATCACATTACTTTTCTTGTTCAAAAAATGACACCAAGTCTAAACTTATAACACCAAAAATACTATCAATAGAACGCATGAACAACCATCGAACTAGACAAGTGTTTGTCGGGGACATACTGGTTGTGTATAACACCTACTTGGACAAGGAAAACAAAACTATATGCATTGTGCATGATGACAATATAGACAACGAAGCCATCATGACAGTCACACTGACTATCCCTACACAACTTGTCCAGAAACATGCAGAAAAGATCTTGCCAGGTAATGGGATATCCATTACAAACTTTAATATATTTCCCAAAATAGTATATGACTGTGGTGATTGTGATCGGATTATATCGCTCAACGAAACAAGTATTGTGGAAAACATTCCTACGATTTGTTCAGAATATAGTTTCATATTGGACACAACAATCATCCAACTTGCACAAAGCAATGACACTTACCCAATCAGAACCATTGGTGCAGTTGTCACACTCGCGATAAAACTTGGCTCGCAACACATTCTCCATATAAAAGATGGAGAGTCAGACAATGAAAAGGCAATGGTACCATTCTCCATATCCAGTTGTGTCCTTTACTTTCACATGTCCATGTATCTCAGTTATGTTACACAACTATTGCATTGTTCCATGTTGCATCTACAATTGTTCGACACCTATTCAATTTTTTTTTCCTCAATGGAACATCAATTGCATAAAGGGAAATTTCCACTTATGCTCTTCAAAAATATAACAAAGAAAATAGATGTTAAAGAAAGGATCTTTCGCAGAACCCAAGCAACATTTGTAATAGAATTGCGAACAAACATAGTATAGGATCTCAAGAAACTAACTAGCTTGACAACTGTTGTGCGTATACGTCTACAATTCCATCCACACTTTTCTCATACAAATTGCCTTCACTAATTTTCTGCATTTTTTTTGTTGTTGTGCACTTGTATATTATATTGTTCAATATATTAATTGTTATGCTCACATGCCCAGGTTGAGGGTGTTTTGGTTGCAGCGAATGCATACTCGACCCCCTTCGAACTTGTATGTTCCAAATGAAACTCTCCTGCTTCTTCCTCTGCTTTCATAAATGATGGTACAGTTGACTGTCTACGATGCAGTAAAAAATTCCCTTACATATATGGACATTTCCTCAATGCTACCATTTGAACCGTCAGTAAAACAATCATACATTGTACAATTAGACAACCTTTGTTACAAGATGTGCTTCCTGGGCTAGCAGAATTTCCATATGAAGTAAACCTACAGAAAAAGGAAAATAATGTCTACAAGTTGCGCGACTTTTGGATCCATATAAAATTTACCTTAAATGAGGACAATGCAATACTGCATACTGACTGAAAAAAATAAATAAATAAAAATAAAAAATAAAAAAAAATCATATCAAGCGTTGGCAGGAAACGAAACAATATCATGTGTATTTTTCCATGCTACCCAATGAGTATATGAATAGAATTTTGCAGTGTCATGGAAAATTGAACAAGAAGCGCATAAGATTGTTCAGTTTAGTAATGAGAAGCATGAGGACAAAACCCATACATAGTATCGAGCTGTGAATAAATCAAGTCCATCCTTTGAACCGTCAAAATGGATTTCTCCTCTGAACAAAGCCATTAGGAATTTCCAATAATATTGGAAATTTGGCATTGTTAGAATTGGTAGTGATAAAACATAGTACTGTCAGACGCAAATGTCCATAGTGGTCTTGCTTCATGGTAAAATAGTAATTGGCAATTTTCTTGGTGCCCATTTGCAGATTTGGTTATAATTGGGGTACAATGCCCAATCTCTGTTGTTTTGTGTTGTCTTGTGTTTGGAAGAATTTTTTTCATGTTCTTTCTTGATGTAGTTTAGGGTTCTCATGGGATGGATTATTTTCTCATGGGAACATATTCCACATGTAAGAGAAAACCGATGCCATGTGTGTTTTTTTTATATCAAATTGTTTGATGCATAGGTCGATGCGTACTTCTCTATGGACCCTTGCGGGATCTCCCTTGGAGCCTTTTTTGTTCATGCGTTGCATTTTGCCTCGACTTTAAATACATTTGTTGTTTACTTGGCTCTTGGTTGTATGCTTGTTCTGGAAAATTAATGATACATTAAGGATCTTAGCAGTTTTTCTATGATCTTAAAGAATATATAGGACCTTCTTTTCCTTTTAATGCAATCTCTCTGAAGAAAATTTAGTATGTGGCTCATTTTAGCACTTTTACTTGATCGATGAAATTACCAAAATTCATCTTCAAAAATATTTTGAAATAAAAGGATATATGCTATGTGAATTCCAATGGAACTATCATATCAACCACATAAAATTAAAATTAAAATTCCTCGTTGTTATACTTACGATGAAGTTGACAATACAATAATTTAACTTGAACATCCCAAAATTTATTTTCCTGTGGCTTTTCGATGCTTTGCTTATGCAAACACATACTGTAAACTATAAGCATGACTATGTTTATCTATTCCTTGATTGAAAAGCATGTTCACCTATTTAATGCACTTCATAGTTATTGTTAATACCATGAATGGGGCTTTCTTAACACCAATTATCGCTTCCAAAAATTTCCATCCCCTTTCTTCTTTCCCTTCCTAGTTACTTAGTTTTATGTAAAATGGCTAGGTGCACAGGTTGGAAGATTCATGTGTTCAGATTTCCACTGATGCTTTTATATCACGAGTCTGACCGACCATTTTGTCATTTCATATTCAAAAAAAATTTGGATTGTGGGTTCCCGGGTAGGCGGGCTGAACATTACGTTTCCATTGTTTTGTCGGCTGCAAACATCACCTGGAATTCCCCGATCTACAAATTGACAACCAAATTCCCCTTTCTTTTTCTCCTTTACTTTCCCTTTCTGGTTACTTAGTCATTTTTTCAAATGTCTCATTCTTTTATATACAACACCCGAAGTTCCGAGATATACAAATTGACCATCAAAGTCTGTCATTATGCCTTGTTCCATGTTACACATTTTGCAATCAAAAGTTTGGAGACATACAATTTGACAATCGGGCCCTCACGTCTCCTGAGTATAACTTGTGGCCCTGTTTTGAAGCCCATCAATATGCCATGTTATGAATATGTCTCATGCTTTTATATCACGAGTCTGACCAACCTCTTCCCCATTTCATACTTGGCCACTATTTCCATCGTCAGTCCCCGACCATGCTTACTCAACATTGCGCTTCCATTGTTCCATGACTTATAAACAACACCCAAAATTTCATGATATACAAATTGACCGCTGAAATCCATCATTGTGCCCTGTTCTGTGTTACACATTTTGCAGTCAAAAGTTTGGAGACATACAATTTGACCATCGGCCCCTCACATCTCTTGAGTATAACTTGTGACCCTGTTTTGAAGCCCGACTGACCGCTTTCCATACTTGGCCATTTCTTGGAATCTCTTTCGTGGGTTGGTGGGTTCACAAAAAGTCCAATTCTTAATCGCTCTTCACCATCCCCGCCACCTTCTCTCTTCTTTCTAGATATGAAATTATTGAGCTATAATGCTAACAAATCATCGTGCATGAACCATTAAGATTGTCATTAATGTCCAAAATGATGGAGGAGATCTATCATTAATACAAATTAAACTAAGATTTGCAGAGGGTTGTGTTATCCTTTCCAAGTGTTCATTTCAAGCATCATGCAATCTCTTTTGCGCGTCATCTGATTGGCAGCTTCACGAAATCTCCAATCCTTAATCACTCTTCGTTGTCACTACCACCTTCACACTTTTTTCTAAATATGCAATTAGTAATATTTAATGGTAACAACTCATTATGCAAGAACTGTAAATATTGTCATTGATCAACTAAAGGCTCGAGGAGATCTCTCATTATTACGCATTAAACCAAGATTTATAGAGGGTTATATTATCCCTTCCGAATGTTCATTTCAAACATCATCTAGAGAAAACAAACATTCTTGTTAACTTATGGCAGCAGTTCGACAACAGTTTTGTCTATATATAGTAAACACCTTTAGGCATGATGACTAGAAGGAAAAAAGGAGATGGTCCCTTGGTGCACCGAGAGATATATTTCAATCCAAAGAATTCCAAGGCAACCCCCCTTCTTAGACAACTCACCCACCTGCGTTGATGGTCAGCGCAGAGGTTAATGTGGTCGATTTTGAGCCAGAAGAATATTATATGATGAATGATGATACAACAATGGATGATGGAAATGCAGACGTTTCTCCCACTCCTACACCCAAATTGAAAAAAACCATAATGGGGGGCACTTCTTGGCTCGACGATGGAATCCCTGATAAGAACAAAGGAAGGGGTTTCAGAAAAGAAATCGATGCTGAATAGAATAGACGCTTTCCATCTCGAGAGTTTGAGTCTCTTGGCTTGAATGGCGGCCCTCACCCTCAGAGATGTATCCTTTCCTTTCATTTTTAGGGTTTTGGATTGGGTTTGGATTTGTCCCTAGTAAAACCTATGTCCTTGAAGTCTTTGACTATAAGGAAATGGTCTATTGATGTGCCTAGAGATATATTTCAAGCCAGACAATTATTCAATTATGGGACCACTCTCTTATTATCTGGATATACAATTAACATCTTAGGGGGCGAGGACCAAAAATTCCACTGGTGCAAGGCATATGCCTACTACTCATCTCCTTCCACCCAGCACAGAGTAATTTGGGCCTCTGAAATTTCTCATGGAACCTGTATCCCTGAAGTCTTTGCCTATAATAAGGGGGTCTCTTGGTCTCCTTCCTCCCAGAACAAAGTCATTTGGACCTCTAAAATTTCTCATGCAGGCTGTGTCCTTGAAGTCTTTGACTGTAAGGAGGTGGTCTCTTGGTGTGTCCTCACTTTCAGTTTCGAGATATTCCACTTTCCCTACAACATTTTTTCTCTTCTTCCTCACGGGAATATTTTGAGAACTATCAATTTTACCACAAGGAGGGTTCTTATGTCCTCTTGCATTTGAATAATTATGGGTTGCTTTCTTACTAGGGTGGGTCGTTGGAGCAATGTTGCATGATTTCATACTCTTGGTAGTGGTGTCTGCGGATTGGAAACTCTTCTCACAGGGGCCTTTTCCCTATTATTTGTACAATACAATGGTGCTTTGCAATGTCTCTAGGTCACCAACGTCGTGAGCAGGAGTGTTGTTGACTTGTTTCAAGCCAAAGAATTATTCCACTGTGGAACCACTCTCTTGTTTCTTTGTCGCATCAAGTCTTCCACAAGATATTGAGAGTGAGGCAGCCAACATTGACCTTTTGAGGAGAAGACTTCAAGGACTTCCTAAAAAATCATGTTCATGACTTTTGTATGCATGTTCAAGTGATTCTCGATGGCTCCTGCATGTTGTTGCACTAGAGGAACAACACAAAATTGTATGCATGTTTCTTTTTTTTTGTAGCTCCTCTACTTGTATTTATGACAAATATGTTCAATGCTTTGGTGCAAACAACTTAGTCCAATGTCTATTGATTAATATAAACTTCCCACTATTTTTTTTTATAGATTTACTATTAAAAAAATTGAATTGGAATCTTGGTTGGTGCTTCTTTGCTGGATTTAACACCTCTTCTCGTTTGCATGGTTCGATAGTCTCGCAATTATTGAATATTGTATTGGATCAAGTAATTTGATCTAATATAGAGCATTGGACAATTATATGACAATGCATTCTATCGATCCCATCAGGATTCTATGGAAACATAAATGAATTTCAAACTGTTTCAAGCCAACATTCCATTTTATTTGTAATGAATATAGAACATAACAACACTAATTCACGATGCGGCAGTCAGGGCCTCACCCTAGAAGTTTCATTTTCATCTCAACCTTGTTGAGCAAACAATCTCTTATTTCCCTTTTGCTTCCTTGATTCCTTTAATCCAAAAGGAAAAAATTTATTAGTTGTCCATCCCCTGACCTCTATTTGAGCACTTTTACTTTATTAATGAAATTACCAAATTTCTTCTTCGAAAAAAAAATTGATGTATGGTGGTTGAGGTCAAATGGGACTATGAAATCAACCACAATATTAAAATTCAAGTTCGTCATTGTCATTTCTAGATATGTAATTATTAAGCTTTAATGCTAACAACTCATCATGCAGGAAGTTTAATACTTAAAATAATATGTCAAGTCATTGAAGAATGTATCAAGAACACAATTACTCCCACAAGTTGCAATAAAAACAAATATTCAACAAAGCATTTTCTCACACCCTTTTTAATGGTACAAGCACAATAGAAAATGAGTAAGTGGATAAAATATTGGACTAGAAAATGATGGTTTTGCAACAATGGGGCTTGTTTGAGACCAATTCCCTCTGACAAAAATTTCCCTCTGCTTTTCTATTTTCCCACTCTCTTTTATCCCCTTATTTTACCTCTTCTATACTTAACAAAATTCCCCTCTACTTTCTCTTTCTAGTTACTTTGTTGTTTTTTTGAAAATGTCTAGCTATGCAAGTTGGCGGACTCACGGGTTCAAATTTGCACTCATTCTTTTATCACGATTCCAACTAACTGCTTCCCCATTCCATACCTAGCCACTTTTTCGATCGCATATTCCCAGGCATGAGGTCTCTAAATTGCACTTCCATTGTTCTGTGACAGGAAAACAACACCTGGGCTTTTGCGATATACAAATTGACTTTCGGACTCCCACATCATTCCCTCTTCCGTGTTACAAATTTTTCACTCAAACTTTCTGAGACATACAACTTGATCATCGAGGCATCACGTGTCCTAGGGAACCCTTGTCACCCTATTTTGAAGCTTGTCCGACCTCTTTCCACACTTGGCCATTTCTTGGAATCTCTTTCTCAGATCATTGGGTTGGCGGGTTCAGGAAATCTCCAATTCCTAGTCGTTGTTTCCTGTGCCCGCCTCTTTCACACTTCTTTCCAAGTACATGCAATAAGTATACAACTTGTCCATAAACATGCAAAAAATATATTGCTAGGTAATGGGATATCTATTACAGATTTGAATATGTTATCCCTTCTTTTCCCTCTTCTATACTTAACCAAATTCCCGCTTCTTTTTCCTCTCTACTTTCTCTTTCTGGTTACTTAGTTGTTTTTTCAAAAATTTCTAACTACATGGGTTGGAAGACTTACGAGTTCACATTTGCACTAGTTCTTTTATATCGTGACTCAGATTGACGTCTTCCCCATTACATACCTAACCACTTTTTCGATCGTGGATTCCTAGGAGGGCCTGCTCTAGATTTCACTTCCATTGTTCTGTGACCTACAAACAACACTCGAACTTCCACGATATATAAATTTACTGTTAGAATTCCACATCATACCCTCATCCGTGTTACACAGTTTTCACTCAAAATTTCTGAGACATACAACTTGATCGTCAGGTCCTCACGTCTCCTAGGAAACTATTGTCACCCTATTTTGAAGCCCATTCGTCCACTTTCTATACTTGGCCATTTCTTGGAATCTCTTTCGCGGATCGTCGGGTTGGTAAGTTCACGAAATATCCAATTCCTAATCATTGTTTCCTGTGCCCACCACCTTCGCACTTCTTTCGAAGTATGCAATAAATAAGGTTTAATGCTAACATCTCACCATGAAGCAACCGTAAAGATTGTCATTAATGATTAAAATCCTTGAGGAGACAGTCACACTGACTATCCCTACACAACTTGTCCAGAAACATGCAGAAAAGATCCTGCCAGGTAATGGGATATCTATTACAAATTTCAATATATTAGCAAAAACAACTCCGACTGACCGTTTCCCTATTCCATACTTAGCCACTTTTTTTATTGTGGGTTCTCGGAAAACTGGGCTCAATATTTCACTTCCATTGTTCTTCATCTTGCAAACAACACACGAAATTCCGTGATATACATGCAGAAAATATATTGACAGGTAATGGGATATATATTACAAATTTCAATATATTAGCGAAAACGAGTCCGAACGACCATTTCCCTTTTCCATACCTCTCCTGAGTATCCCTTGTAACCCTATTTTGAAGCCTGTACGACCGCTTTTCATGCTTGGCCATTCCTTACTTGATTTTCCCCGTCCCCGCCACCTTCGCACTTGTGTAGAAGAAAAAAATATTT
>ML777153.1:107858-130294 GCA_009831015.1 Picea engelmannii
CACCTCTCCTCAGTATCCCTTGCAAACCCACTTTCAATACTGTCTGACTGCTTTTCATACTTGTATATATATAAAAGAGTCTTATTTTTAATAAAAAAAACTCTTTATAAGAACATTATTATATATATATATATATATATGCAATTAGTAAGATTTAATGCTAGCATCTCATCATGTAGGAACCGTAAAAATTGTCATTAATGAGTGAAAGGCTCGAGAATATATCCCATTGATACACATTAAACCAAGATTTGTAGAGGGTTATATTATCCCTTCCGAGTGTTAATTTCAAACATCATGGAATGTCTTTCATACATCATCGGGTTGGCGTGTTCACGAAACCTCCAATCCTTAATTGCTCTTCACCGTACATGCCACCTTCACAGTTCTAAGTATGCAATAACCAAGCTTTATTGCTAACAACTCATCATGCAACACCCATAAAGATTGTCATTAATGAGCGAAAAGATTGAGGATATTTCCCATTCACACGCATTGAACCAACATTTGCGGAGGGTTATATTATCCCCTCCAACTGTTCATTTCAAGCATCGTCTAGAGAAAATAGACGTTCTCGTAAACTTATAGCACCATATCGACAACACTTCTGTGGACACACAGTGAAAATATTTGGGTGTGAGGACCAAAACTTCCAGTGTTCCAGGGTATACTCTTACTACTCATCCCCTTCCACCCAAAACGAAGTAATTTCGACCTATGGAATTTCTCATGTAGGTTGTGTCCCTGAATTTTTTGACTATAAGGAGTTGGTCTCTTGGTGCACCGATAGATATATTTCAGACCAAAGAATTATTCCATTGCGGGACCACTCTCTTGTTTCTTTGTCACCTCAAGTTATCCACAAGATGTTAATATTTTTGGAGCCAACATTGACCTTCAAAGGTGAAGACTCCAAGAAGTTCCTAAAAAAACATGATAAAGGGTTGGACCTCTTGCCCGAGTTCCTAGAAGACTCGACGAGAGTTCCTGAAGATATCACAAGCTTACAGGCTAGTTCATTTAGAAATCCATTCCGGGTAATTGCCTGGATGTTTACAAGAATAACGAGACAAGAATCCACAACAAGTATTTCCCGCATGGTTATTTATATTTTTTATTTCACAGTTAAGGAACAAGCCATTTTTATTGGGGGAAGCTAATTTCCATTGAAATATGTTCGCAATTGTCAAGCTTCAAAAAGGAGAAGAAATTTTATATGTCATCCTACTTGGTTTTTGCGATAGCGCATTGCTGTCTGTTTCCAAAACTATTTTTGTCCAAGAGGGTAAACTGGGAACTTGACACAGTAACCTTCTGGTACCAGGCCTTGTGGAGGAACAAAGCCTCCCAGTATTTTTATGAGGTTTTTAATGACTTCATCTATGTTTTCAAATATTTATTTTTAGGAAAGGATGCTCCCCACATGTATGACTAGGAAACCAACTTTTTGGATAGGAAGTGGGCACTTGAACAAATGGAGAATTACAGTGTGATAAGGATTTTTGGCTCCAAGGAAAATCCTCCTTTCCTTCCATGTCACTTTACAGACATAATGTTTTTTATATAAATAGCAAGGCAATACAACTACTGGTTGCATCTATTCCATGAGAAGAGAAAAAAATAGTTCATTCCTTTGCTCTAGAAAGTCGGGGACTTCATGTTGAGGAACGTCAACAAAATTGATAAATTCGCAACCCATTTCAAGAACTTGAACCTAAGATATGTTGAAATGCTAAGAGGGTTAGAACCTAATGGAATATTTTTAGAACATTTACTTGCAGTTGGCTTCAACAATTCTTTTCTTTATAGATGCCTGAGAGAAAATAGAGATAATGATGAAAACACTCGTGTTTCTGACACCGACGACCTAGACACATTGAAAAGCACCATTGAATTGTACAAGCAAAAGGCAAAAGGCCCCGGTTAGAAGAGTGTTCAATCCCCAGATACTACTCCCAAGAGTACGACATCCTGGAGCATCGCTCCAATGGCTCACCCTAGTAAGAAAGCAACCCATATTTCTTCAAACGTCGGAGGATATAAAAACCTTCCTCGCACTAAAATTGATAATTCTCAGAAGCTTTGCGTGAAGAAGAAGAGAAAAAAAAATGTAGGGCAAGCGGAAGAGCCCAATATTGAGAGTGAGGACATGTAACTTGAGACTGCTCTGGATAACGTATTTCACATCGTTTATCATCCTAGGGACATGATCCAATGTAGTCCCCCAATGGAAATAGATGAGACCCAAAAATTTTGACGAAGATGAATCCTTCGTATTCCAGAGCGTTGTTTTTTACAACAAGTCTAAAAATTTAATTATTGAAAAGAGAGATGGAAAAAATAAGAAAGGGAAATTTCGTTTACAGATTAAACTTGAGAACATGCGACTGTCCCAAATCTCTCAACTTCACTGAGCAACCAGAGATGATCTGGATGATTCCATTGGAGGCATTGAGGCAGAGAATGCCATACTGAAGGACCGAGTCAAGGAATTGGAGGAATCTTTGATTCATATGCCATTGATTGCCAGTCCTTTATAAATAAGCATCCATGCCACCCCTGCATCCAAGTTAAAAGGATCCTCCACCCCCCTCGCATCGTGTAGAGGCTATGTGGAGAATAATATCAAGAAAAGAATGGAGTTGATTATTGACGACTATGAAACATCACAAAGTATGGCTTCCCTTGGAACAAGGGCACATTCTTTGCACAAACATTTGCAGGCAGATTTGAAAAATGAAGAACGTTTCTATTTAGACATATTCATCCCTTTTGGCGTCCATGTCAACAACATGATAGATATGAGAATGAGAGAATAATATATCCCCTCCCCAAAATGGATCATACAATTAAATGCATGCTGGAAAGAGAAAGTGAAGAACCTGCATCTCATTCTCCAATCATGTGAACAAGCCATATCAAAGAAAGAATAATTATTCAAAAAGTTGACCGAAATAGACTTAGCCAGAAGTACCAACGAGGTCCAAGACCCCAACTTAATCGTCAACTCCTTGCCCTTAACTAAGAAAGCCTTCGATGAACAAGTTGAAATTTTTAATGGGTTGTCTTTAGAAAAGTTTTACATCATCCTTGAATACGGTGAAGATGACGTGGACAACTGGCCAGTCGACTATTCAGTACAAAATTAAGAAATTGGTCAGGCTCTGCGTAATATTTATATCGATCTAAGGGAATTAGAAAAGAAGATTTTCAACATAAAAGTAAGGGATGAGATCAACATGGCCCCCTTGAGAGGATACATTGAAGAATGGGTCCAAAGGGCAATGGAGAAGCTTGTCGACGAAGGGAAACATGCAATTGGCATGATTCCAGTAGTCGTTGTTGACAGCAATAAAAAGGCATCAACGAGAAAATAGAAAAGGAGGAGATATATACCATCAGTATAAGTCTATACTGATCACATCCTTCTTTGTTTATCAATCTAGTTATTCCACCTTTTTAAATAGAAATGTCTAACCAACGATTAATACCTTCCAATTTCTTCTTTTCATGTCTTTCTCTCTACCGTCGCCCACTAATAGTCAATTTACTTTGATTTTTAAATAAATTGCAATTTTTTAACTTTTTATCTAAAGTCTCCAAAAATGTATATATTAAATTGATTATTGTTTAAATTGAAAATTAAATTTTAAATTTTCTAAATATAAATTCATATTTTATGATTGGTTTTTATCTATGATTAGACAATTTTTATGTGGCTTTACCCTTAATTTTTATATTTAAAAAATAATTTAAAAAATAAAAATTAAAAATTAAAAAATCAAAGTCACATGTACTTATTAATTATGACCATCAATACTTATTTGTAGACATGTCATATCTAATAATGTCACTTCTATTAATTATTTTAGATATTAAATAAATATAGTAATAAGAGTTTCAAATATTTAAATTAAGATTACAAATTAATCCACTTTTCAAATTAATTTTTATAATGTAAAATTTATGTTGATTATGAATAATGAATTCCTTTTAATAATTTTGTTATAATTTTAATATTTCAAACTATTATTACTATATTTATTTAATATAAAAAAAATTAATAAATGTAACATGTCTATAAATAAGTATTGATTACCATAATTAATAAGGATACATGACAAACTGTTTGATTTTTTAATTTTCAATTTTTTAAATTATTTTTTAAAATGTGACAATTAAGTGTAAAACCACATAAAAATTGTCTAGTCATAGTTAACAACCAATCACAAAATAGACATTTATATTTAGATAATTTAAAATTTATATTTCAATTTAAAGAATAATCAATTTAATGTATAATTTTTTGGAGACTTTAGAAAACTTTATAGTAGAAAGTGAAAAATTGTAAATTATTTAAAATTCAAAGCACATTGACTACAAACTAATCCACTTTCAAAACAAAATTGTAATGTGAAATTTATGTTGATTATGAATAATAAATTACTCTCAATAATTATGTGAATTAATATATTGAAATTTCTTCATACACTTATGAGAGCGAACTTAAGTTTATAATATAATTAGATGTAAAAAGAAAAAACATTTAACCATACTATACAAATTTGAACTACTTATATAACCTCATAACTCTAGAGAAAGTAGTGAAAAGTATGCATAGTTGGATGAATAAAAGTTATATGGTTGGTATAAAGTTTCATGGTTAAGAGTAGAAATAACTCACCAACTCCTTAATGTATTTGCTATATTTAATTACCAATTCATTAAACTCCTAGATTCTAACATACTAACGTCATAAATTTAAACACAATCCACTAATCCAATAACTCCAACCCACTATCATAAACCCCTTAATACATAACCCATATAACCCAAAATAACCCCAACCACTAATCTACTAACCCCCTCACCATTTAACCACTAACCAACACACCCTCTAAACATTAATATATTAACTCAAACCTTCTTTCCCTTTAGCTAGTTTGGTTCTGATGCTGGGTACTTCGGGTCCTAAGAATCAGGTGCAACGAATTGGCTTCGGGGAAGAAACTTCCTTCTTCTGTCAAAGAATAGACTTCCTTTTATGGAGGAAATACCCCTTGGAATAATGCGCCCCTCTATGAAAATATCTCCTTAAAACAATCTAGCCAATTGAAGGGATAATCCTATTCCAAGAAGAAAGCAATGGTTACTTGTTCCGGAAAGCCATGTAAGTCATCCCTCCAAATCTAGTATATGGACTTGTAAGACTCCATGATAGCATCATGTGTTTCTTAATAGTTGTACTCTCACCTCAAGCAAGTAGAAAGAAAGTGGATTTACCTTTCACATTACCCCTTCTCATCTAACCCAATGTTGTCATTAAATATACGAAGGAAGATTATCCAAATAACGAGAGTTTTATTTACCTCTTACCTCCTTATACTCTTCAGTGGCATATAACCCTTGACCGTTGACCTCCTTACAAGCCAAGAAATTACTTCATGTTTTCTAGTTCAGAAATACTTTGGAGTGTTATGGATAGGACTAATATGCCACATCTTTTATTCATCATTTTATCTATTTTAAGAATGTTTTGAAACTTCAATTTACACTTGTAACATTGTCAATAGTTACTAACACCTAAATTTGTTCAATTCTACTTCAAATTTTAAACACATGGAGTAGCCACTCTTATTTCCATTTTGATTTTAGGAAATGCACAATAATACACTGTTACAATTTGTATGTGTTTCATAATTATTTTAACCTTTCACTTTGGATTACCTACAACTATTACATTAACATATTTTTAAGAGGGAGCTATAAGCAACTTTAATTCTAATTTCACTTGTTTCAATCTTATATTTCTGAACATATTGGATTTCCATTAAAAGTTTGTCATTAGTTAAACCCATCATGGATTTAAGTTTAGGCTGATTTTGAAGTTCTATTAAAAGTTTGATTTAATTACTAATGCGCATGAGCCTTAGATCACATTGGAATCCCTTTAATTTTAGACATCAAGCCTCTAGGTGCACTTGAACATATAAGACACTAGCATATTAAATTGTCCCAATATGGGTGTTACATTTGTATTTATAACCCTAGGCTTGGAAGATAACCTAATAATGAAATTTTTTCAAAATCATAAGTTGTACTTGATAAATTGTTCATAACAGACTACTTTTGAGCCTAGTTGTTCCTTTTCTAGTGAGAAGAGAGGTCGATCATGTCTTGCTCATAGAAAACTTGTGGCTAGCTACTAGTTTCCAGTACTAAACCTCTAGGCACCCGTGTGATGTTTTGTATTTGGAGAGTTTTGAGGAGATAAAAAAGATATGGGTTGGCCATGATGCATTATTGGCCATGGAACTTTTTCATGACATATTTCTCCTATTTCTAGGCCTTCAACCTATCTCTTAGCATTCTCTATATTTCTATAAAGAGAGGCCATGTTGGGGCATTAGGAACCTAATAAAAATCTAGAGAGATACAATCCTCATACTATAGGAGAGAAACCAGGGAGTCTTGTTTCCATAGTGTGTCAGTGAGTGGGTTGTTTAGCATAAACACAAAGGAAAGAATTATCTTAGGTGAGATAGGCCATCCTATTCTTTCCACAATATGGAAGATTTTCCCATTTATTATCGTCAAACAAGAGTGGCCAAGGAGGATCTCAAGGAGCTTCGAGAAGGGAGAGAAACAAAGACTTAAGGTATTCCATGTGTTGTATCTTTCTTCGTAATATAATATAGATATGCATACTTTTCACCCTCCAATACTTGTGTTAGTCATGGTTTCTTAGTTCATGATCAAGTTTTGGTAGATATAACAATTATTAAGTATTAGATTAGATCTGATTATATGTAATCATTTCTTTTGTTCCAAAGACTTAAGAGAGGTTTGTTTGTTTCATTTTGTGTAGACGACAGGTTGAAGAATTTTCTTGGATATGGATCTTGGGAGGTTCATTGCAAGGATAATGATATGAAAGCTATCATAACAAGTTATGACATCATTCCTCTTATCTCTTAGCACAAAATATGTATGTATGCATTAGATCTAGGTTGAATCCATAACGATCTATCATATGGTATGTCATTGAGTATAATAAGGTCAATGAGAGGACTTGCTTATCCATTGAAAATTTACTCTACAATAGAATTGGCAACTCCATTTGGGAATAACTTAGTTTTTTTACTTAGATTTTACGAGTTTCCTTGGTTTTTTTTCATCCTTGAGAGGTCTTGTAGGCTCTATAATGTGTGTCGTTTGATCCTAAGTGCATGTAAGTCTACAAATTCCCCAAATTTGGGCTAGATTTATAATTTTTCATTGAATTCCTATTTGGTTGCACCTGTTAAGTCTAACAGTTGTATCTAGCCACAAATTTCCTATGTGAAACTCGTGAACAAACATTCTGGTCACTTTTTTGTCTCTAACAATCCATGGTCAGCTACTATTTTCTTAATAAGAACCCTCGGTTGAGTCCCGTGGGTGAGTTTTTGAAAAAAAAAATCTCATTCTATCTTTATATCTGGTTGTGTCTTGGCTTAGGAAAGTTATAGGGAATATAAAAATGACTTGTGTGTATTTGGTCATAAGTTTCTTGTCTCATTTGATTCAAACTAGTGGATTTAGAAGCCTCACATAGTAGTTTTTATCTTGGGTAGTTTGCATTGGTTTGGCTTGTGAATAATGACCTGGAGAAAACTATAGTGCATTTCATTCTTTGATCTAATTATGCTCTTCATTCTTAAGTTTCTGATCCCTATTATTTTGAGAACGACATGAAGAAAAAAATATAATCGATATATAACAAGGAAATACACAGAGATAATGTGGAGAACACATAAATATAGTGAAAACCAACTTCTATTAATGAACAAGAGAGAAAAACATTATATAACACAAACTGGCAGAATGGGGTAGCCTATCTCTGAGAAGAAAGAGATGTTGGCTATGCTTCATTAGCAACAAAATTTACATCACACTCCATTACATTATTAAAGGCCCTCCTTCACCTCAATTATATATCAGAGAGTGAGAGGAGAACAATTCCCATGATCCATGTGGGATAAATTCTTAAAGGGCCTCCTTCACCTCAATTATATATTAGAGAGTGAGAGGAGAACAATTCCCATGATGCATGTGGGATAAATTGGACTGATTTTATAAAATGTTGTAGGCATGTAAAACAATAAGACTTCCTGACCGATCACCCATCTCAGTACTACTCTAGCTTGAGCATGCTTAACTGTGGAGTTATAATGGGATCCGATGCATTAACACTATGATGTAGGCATCTACATAAGACCACTAGGAAATCATTACATGATTTCTGTAATTAACAAATGAAGTTGACATTACATTCCATTGCCCATCAAAAGGGTGAATATCATGGTTTATCAAAACCACAGGCTCAAAATGGTGATTCAGTGGAAAAGGTGGATGGCCAACGAGATCCATCTGGATCATTCATCCCCCCTCGGGAAGCAATGGTCATCCCCCATTAGGAAGCAATGGTCCCCATTGCATCAATTTCCCTTGGGAGATGGGGAGACTTCTGTTAAATGTGAAGCTTGGTGCACTGCTTTCCTTGTTGAAGAATTTGTCTTGCTTAGATTGTTGAAGGTTGTCATGAACCTATTGTTGGAGAGGTTGAATCCGTTCAACCAATCTAGCTGAATAATCCACCTGAGTGTGGGAGGACTATGTCTGTGAATATGCAACATGAAGAGTATGAAGGGTTCTCTTATAACCTTGCTTGATTGGGCAGTGTGGAGGCACCCCCATAGGTGCAACAATAACATATTCGTACTCTTCTACAATCTTGTCGATCTACTTATGTTGGATAGAAAGGTCTTGGGTTGAGGCTGCAGTGGTTTCAATGTCCTTTGTTTACCTTTTGGTCGGATTGTGAAGAGGCTAAACTTTGCAGTATGAGAGATTACTTTGTGACATTTTTTTGGTGGGACAATAGTCATAACTACCTCTATTATCCAGTATAGCTTACCCCCTAGAGTAATAATGATGCTACAGGTCAAGACTCATAAATAACATGATGCCTCCATGTATATGGATGGCCTAATAGAACATCACATACTTCCAATGGGGAGACATCACACAATACATCATCCATGAAGGGCTTGATTCCGTAGGATAGGCGAGACACTACTAGCTGACACAAATATATTGACCTTTGCGAAGCCACACGATGTTGTATGGTTGCGGGTGTGGTGTTGTTGGAAAATCCAACTTCTTGAAAACATCTGTTGATATGATGTTCTTTTGGCTTTCACTATCAACAATAAAATGTAGTGGGGTACCCTTCACCCACATTTGTGAATGGAAGAGTTGCCCCCCCTCCTCAGGATCATCTTCTGGTTGGATTTTTGCATTTGTGACAATAGCAGTGGGTTCTACATCAATGATTTGTGTCCTTTTATTATTTTCTAAACCAGGGTCCAAGTCAGGGTTCGACTCTTTGTCTTTGAGCTCGACCACCAATGATTGTATTGCACAACATTCATCAGTGTTGTGCCAAGGGATTTTGTGGAAATCACACCACTTTTCGGTGTCTTTCTTAGACTTCCCATCACCCTTATTTTCCTACATCTGGGACTACCTCTCTTGAGGTTGGCCTTCATTTATATGTCCTTCATTATGTGAGTTAGAGTTGTCTTTACCATGCTTCTCCCACATACTCTGTTTCTTTAATTTATGCTCAATTTTGACTTCATATCGATAAGCAACTCTTAGTGAGGAGATGTCCAAGAAATCTGTATCTTTGTGGATGTACCTATGTAGAACACTATGGTACCTCAAAACCAGGTGCCACTCAGATTCTTTGATACCCAACTTTGAGTGAAAGGTATGGAAGATGTTGGTGTACTCCGGCACCATCTAGTCTCATTTCTGATGCAGAGTTGTCCATTTCATGTATTGGTCATCATAGTTTCCGATAGAGTAGAACTCCTCCTTTAGGGAATATACAAAGGCCACCCAAGTGGGTTCTCTCCCAAATAGTGTATATTCATCCAGGGTGTACCTATCCCAGTAACATTCCCACCAATCTCTAACATGGGGAAGGGATTTAAGGAGCATGAAGGTGATCTTTTCATTGTCGGAAATTTTTGGACAGAGTAATAACCTTTTAGCATATTCAACTATTTTTCTAGAGCATCTGTATCTATCTAGCCTTCAAATAAAGGGATATCAAAATTGACTTCTACCTTGAAGGGTGTCTCACTTGTGAAATGGATTCTTGTCGAAGATGCCTCAGTCACCGCCATCAGTAGTCTTCTAATGATCTAGTCAAAGTTGTACATCATCGCATTCCTCTGTTGCACGAGGGATTCCTCATGAAATGTCTTGAAAGTATCTCTTTCTTTGACATCTTTCATTTCTTCCACCATGGGAGGCCGCTTGGGTTGGCGAGAGAAGTTGTCCTCAAGTGAAACTAGCTCGAGACCCAAATCTCTATGCCCTAACCTCACCGGGGACATTCTTTGAGAAACGACAAGGATCAACTTGCTTTGATACCACTGATCCAAATTATTTTGAGAACGACATGAAGACAAAAATATAACTAATATATAACAAGGAAATACATAGATATAATGTGGAGAACAGAAAATATAGTGAAAACCAACTTCTATTAATGAACAAGAGATAAAAACAATGTAGAACACAAATTGGAAGAATGGGGTAGCCTATCTCTGAAAAGAAAGAGATGTTGGCTATGCTTCATTTGCAACAAACTTTACACCACACTCCATTGCATGCTTAAAGGACCTACTTCACCGCAATTATATGTGAGAGAGTGAGAGGAGAACAATTCCCATGATGGATGTGGGAGAAATTGAACTATGTTTATAAAATTCCATAGGCATTTAAAACAATAGGACTTCTCAATCAGTCACCCATCCCAGTACTAATCTAGCTTCAGTGCGCTTAACTATAGAGTTCTAATGGGATCTAGTGCATTAACGCTATGCTATAGGCATGTACATAATACCACTACGAAATCATTACATGATGTCTCTATTTAACAAATGAATATGACATTACATTCCATTCCCCATCAAAAGGGTGAATATCATGGTTTACCAAAACCACATTCTCAAAATGGTGATTCATTGGAAAAGGTGGATGGCCACCGAGATCCATCTGGATCGGTTTCATTTGCATCATTAGTGAAAACAAAGAAAATTTTCTTTGCATCATAATTTCACTTTAGTATTTTAGGGTGTGATCTTTTAAATGTTACATTGGTCTTGGCTTGCAAATATTGACCTTGCCAAAATCATACAACCTTTAATTTTCATATTTGATTGTGTTTTGCATCTTTAGTTCATTTATTTTTCAAGTGAAATCAATAAAACATTACATTGCATTGTTTTTAATTTAAGCATTTTGGGTTTTTAATTGAAAGTTGTATTGGAGTGTTTGTTTGAGCATTGGATTTGAAGTTTTTGAGGAACATTTTGGTAGCTTCATTGCATTTGAGTGATTTCTATCTTCTTTTGAACTGTAAAAAAATAAATCTCTCTTCTCTTCCTTAGACAATTTTCATCAAAATGAAAGAATTGCATTGTTTTCATTTTCATATGTTGATGTTCTTTGGATTGGAAAGAGTCATAAACACCATTTAGTCCATTCCATTATATATTGAGCAAGAAATAACCATTAAAAAGAAAAGTGCTTAATAAAAAATCAATTAGACATTTTTCCCTTTATAAAACCAACATAGCTTAAGTCTTAGGGACTTGGTGTAGGATTGGAGAGTGAACTCTCCAAGTCCATTATTAAAACAAAAACTAGGGATTGATTAATGAGCATTAAAATCCATTAGTAGAAAGAAGCTCTTGCTGAGAAATCACCTCTAACATAGGTGTGAATCACGAGGTTTCATTATAGAAAGTGGAGTGGTATCCCTTTTTCATTTGTCTTGGTTTTTTTAGATTACTATGTGTACGGGGGTTTTGGAACAAAGTGGAAACACTTCTCTCTAAAATTTTGATTTTTCAATCGCAACCCACATGTGTAGTCCTCCCTCCATTCACTAAATGTGAAGTGGAATCCATAGTGAATTTTCCTAGAGAATTGCATGGGTGATTTCAAGTGGGAAGTACTTGTAGTACGTGAAGAAAGCATCAAATCCATGCTTTATCTCTTCTAGAGGGTACCCACCTTTACAAGGAAAGTTGCACTAGTAGTGATTGTTGTGTTTATTTTATCGTAACTATCTCTCATACCTTCACTAGATAGTTTTGTGGACTTAACATCACCTAGGATTTTTGGTTTTTTGAAGGCCTCTTTGACCTATGGTTTGTTTTCCTATTGAATCTTTAAATTTCTGAAGGTGTTCTCTATGGTAAGTTTTGTCTAGTTGTCCAAAATGTACTATTTAAATTTGGGATAAAATGTACTATTTAACATGGTTGAGCAACCTCTTCGTTGGTATTTTTGACAATGAGTAATTCCTCCTACAGAGTAGGAATTTCCTTCCACCACATGGAAATAGTAGTCCACATTGGATGACACCAACACAGAAGCCTTCAAATCTCAAGTATCAGATTCAAACGATTCTAAAAAAGTGGATATTGAAGTCATCGATGAAATTTGTCCACCAAAATTTAACCCTCCTTTGAGTGGCCCCTTCATCTCTTTACTCATCCAAATGAATACAACATTTAGTGATCCTTCTTCCTTCTTTATAAATCCCCATGAGATGTCAAGTGTTAGTGAGTCATCTAACATGGGAGGACCTATTCCCACATTGACTAGTACGATGAGAGGAGGCACATTGAATTATTTCTTGTCATTTATTAGTTGGATAACTTATCCCACACCTATGCATATGACATCTGATTTTTCCATTTGGTGAATCCCAACAAATTGCCATCTAATAACCTAAAATTTGATGCAAATCCTAGGGAACATATGTCCACACATGTGATGACATATAACCTCTCACATTCCTAAAACTCCTTGGTGGATGATATTATAAGGTTGATACTTTTCCATCATACATTAATATGAAGTGTTGCTAAATGGTAAATTGTGTTACTGGGTGCTTCATATAGTGACTTTGCATCCTTGGCTATGTCATCTTTTATGTATTTCCAATTGTCAATTATATATGATATCGGAACTAAGATTTTGATGTCATTACATCAGATACCACCACACATATCTCTAATCATATTCATGAATGTATATGGTGGCATAGGCTCATTAGAGCATTTTTCAAGTCATTATTATCACCCATTTCCAAAAACATTTCTATGTCATGGGAAGTTACTAAGGAGTAGGTAATTCTATGTGCCCGACATTTATATATAATCTACTCTCAATGTAGCAAATTATGTGGTATAATTCCTTATGCGCTGAGTTCATCAATAAATCATGTCAGGACCAACCTGGGACCATATGTTGATTCTATGGTTGGTTTTTTTCCCATGATTCAATTTTCTAGTTAAGTGGAAACTTGCATCAAATGTCCAACTCTATGAATCCACCTACCATTGTGTCGAAACAAAATCCATACAGTACATTTTAATACCTCCAAGGTTCATTCATTATATTCCACACAAATGTAGAACTATCAACAACCCATAGGGAATAGTTAACATAAAAAATATAATGCTAGGAAAGAGAATACTGAAACTAAAAACATTGTTGAGGGAGGCATAAAGGGGAATAATAAGTTGAAGCTTCCTTGCAATATTTGCAATAGATATAATCTTACCCACTAGTATCCTCAAATGGATGACATTCATTATTGTTTGTCTCAGCAAGCAACTCCCTAGCAACTTGTTGTTATAAAAAATCCATTCCCACCTGAACAACAACAAAAAATGGTTGCATTGAATATATCACCTACGCAAGAGAGAATGACAAGTAACCCAGAAAAAAAGGGAAATTCATCGAGTGAAAATGTTTACATGTGTGATAAAATGGTTAATTTCCAAACCCAAGCTCATAATTACTAAAACCTTGAGGGTGGTCTTTATGATAAGGTTCAATCCTCATCTCATCCTAGTGGCCCTGTCCAGATAGAGAATCCATTATGTAATACAATTATTTTCCCACACAAGGGCACTCTTCGAAGGTCAACACATATACTCAATGCATGCGCTACCCATAATTACAATATTGTGGAAGATTTAGCCTAGGCACCATGTTCCATGTTGGCCCTCAAAGTCCTCCAAAGCTTCCCATCGTAGTGGAAATAATTGTTGTCTTCCATAGGTATATTTGACCCCTCAAACTATCTATTAAGTACTTTATACATTGACGGAATTCAACCCAGGACACCCCATCAAATTTCTTTTCAAATTCAAGAAGTTTTGTGTGGGATTAATATCTTTAGGATAGTTGTTGATGAAAGAGCCTCCACTTGCATCATGTCATTGTCATGTTGGGGAGCCATAGGTTGTCCAAATCTCCCTCAATGAAACACCATGTTGAAGGCATTTTATGGTCACACATTCACACCTCATGGATTCATTGTTTCGTTCCCTATTGAGTTAGGTGGAAATACTATTTCAATTGAAGTTGAAGTAGTCAAAACGCCATTAAATTATAATATTTGTGTATGAAGTAGTTGGTTCTACATGAAGATGGTTGTAGTGTCTTCTGTATTTTGAGTTCACTTATTTCCTCATGAAGGGAAAGTGGTTACTATTGATCAATTGGATTATTGCATGATGAATTTCATATCTAACAATGGTACAAATGTTCCACTCGTTAGTGGTTCCACCAATGTGTATGAAAATGTTGGTGAGGGAATTTTCAAGGATTGATAATTGATGGGTACATCTACCCTACCTACAAAATTCACCTCTTCTACAATGAATACTATTTGTATGACATATTCAAGTGATATTAAATCACAAAGTTTCTCAAATCGTTTGGTATTAGCTAATCATTCGGAAATTGATTAATTTAAGGCTAGTATTCCACCTAGTGCAGATGAGATTACTATCAGGAAATATAGTGAACATCAGTTTACACTGATTAGAATCTCCAATGGGATGTGGAATTTGATCAATAATATTAACCCTTTTGGTCTATTAAGCTTCCAAGTTAATTTGATTTCTTAGATCTTGATATTCCTACAAATGATGCAATCCACAAGGTAATGACCATGGTTGATAAACTATAGGAATATTTGCCTCATATATCATATTTTCTTCTCTATTTTAAAAAATAAGAGGTTGAAAAGAAAAATATTATTTCTACTGATAATGTTGAGTGCTACCAATCTCCCACTATGACACATCATTTATATTTAGAAGGGAACTTGGACAATATCTTGAATACAATACCCATTGACATTTCAGTAAAACTAGTTGTCATGGAACACATCCTGATAAGTGCATATTGTTCCCCTTGAGAAATATAACTCTATACTAACCTATTTGAATAATTCCATCATGTTTTCAATTGTACATATGAGTAAATGCCAAGAACTAATCCTTGCATCATTGTGCATGATATCAAAACATATGAAAGATCCAGGTCTAGTTGGCAAAAGCTCTAGATGGTTAATCCATGAAAGGATGTTTCCATAAAGGTGGAGGTTGAAAATTTACTTCATGTTGACTTCATCTATCTAGTTCCCTTGACCGAATGGGTATCCAATCTCATTCTGGTGACAAATAAATAGAAAACTATTAACCTCTACATTGATTATATGGATTTGAACATGTATTATCCTAAGAATAACTATCATACCCTGATGATTCATCAAATTATCAATGAATGTGGCATTAGTGAAGTCCTTTCATTCATGGATGGAATCTTTGACTATAATCAAATACAAAACAAAGTGGAAAACTAGCACAAGACCACCTTCATTTGTCGTTGGGGTAATTTTTCTATAGGAAACAACCATTTGTTCCTAAATATGCTTGGGATACATTCTAACGGGCCATGACATATGATTTTCATGAAATCAAAGATATCATTGAGGTATACTTGGATGACTTGTATGCTCTATCTAAGAAGCATGATTATCATCCTAGTCATATGTTAGTCATGTTCACCCAATTCCAATGCTATAACATCCATTTGAATCCATATAAGTGTATATTTTGTGTGATTTCTGGGAAATCATTGGGATTCATCATGTCCAATTTTGGGACAATGGTTGTGTTGAGGGGTCCTAAATCCCTTTTAACTCAACAGTAGGAACCAAACCCACCACCAAGGCCCAGTTAGACTCTGTAACGTTTAATGCTGGAATGGTTCTCCAGATCCTGCGATCCATCCAATTAATCGATGGTCTTTACATAGTAATTGACATGATGCCTTCTTGTGAAAGATCCTCCTTTAGTTTGAACGTTCTCTTTTTGTAGTTTCTCTTATAGCTGGGATTGATACAAGATAAATTGGCACAGACCCCCCTTCCCTCCAAAGGTTTTCTTGACCTCCCGATCTAGGATCGTTCGATATCTGAGTCGAAGCGAATCCTTATATTCCTCTTGGAAATTGAAAACTCTATCACAGGTCCTTCCCTTCTCTAGCGTAGATTATGTGGCACCCGCAGACCCTCTCCTTGACGCTTTCTAACTTTAACACCAACAACTCTAGCTCTTTATGCTAGGCTCCCCCTTGATGTGACCAGGGACCTCGACCTTGGGCTAGCTCCCTTCGCTCTTTCGTACTTCAAAACTTTCACGAGTTGCTTACTCCCTTTTCCCGATTTATGCATCGATGAATTATTCGGGACCAATCTACGGTCCACGTTCCTCTCGCGATCAATGACTATGATCAACTCGTGAGCTCGGACTTTGCTAGTCCTCTCTTCTCCTAGCTCCTCAGGCATTCTCTCCTCAACTTTTCTTGAACTGCGTGGATATCTGCCACATACCCTCTGGATCCAACAGTCTAGAATCACTTTGCACCTCTCGACTTTGCGAAATTATCTATCCACCCCTGGAAAACCTTTCGAAGTTCCTTCTCCCGAACCTCTCAATCTTCTACCACCTGTCTCCTCCGACGATGGATGATTTTCTGTCTTTCAGGACTTCGACAAGTCCTCGACCCCTTTTTTCACACTTAGCGCAAACTCTTTCTTTCGATACTTAGTTTGTTCTCGAATTCCTTCTACACTCCTTGCAGATTTCTACACAGACTCTTCTGCGAATTTTCTCGCCTTGAAAACCTTCAAAGTTCACCGTTCCTTTCTGAACTCTCTCGCACCCTCCTGGAAGCTTCTTGCTCTTCCTCCTGAGCTTGTAATATGGAATTACAGTATCTTGGGTGTAGTCCTTGCACTAAAGTCCCTTCTTCAATGACTTCTCCCTTAGCTTTACGAAAGGGTTAAGGCATCTCCTTTCCTTTGTCGATGCACTCTTGCAAAGCCTTCCTTCCTTAGAATGTTTAGTAATTTGGGGCTTCTCCTAAGGATTCCAACACGTCCAAGTGTGTTGGTAGCATGTGTCTTCACACCGACTCGATTCCCTCCTATCAAAGTGTTTCAGAGTCTTCAGTAACTCTGAACTATGGTTCCTCCCACACAGTCTTTCTTTCCAAAGTACTTAACCACCTTGACATGTCTCTTTGAGTCTGTGAATTAATCTGGCATGCCCTCCTGACAAATTCTCTTCTGACTCCACTGATTTCATACAGGCACTCCTTGCATCGGCTCACAGAGTCTCCTCTCTCTGTCACGCACTCCTTGCACTTAGCCTAGAGAACCAGATCTAATTAAACACACTCACCTATAGAAAACTATATCTCTATCCCTACAAATAATTTATAACATTCATATACAATTCAAATGCATACAAATGAAAATCATTACACAACACCCATTACACAGAAATTGATAATAGGAAAAACTATCATTTTCTATTAAAGGTGGAATGTCAAATTAGAATAGTGGATTCTGAGCTACAATTGAGTCTTGGCTCTCTGCATTTATCTCCTCTGGATAACTCTATCTTAGCTAACCTCCTTCTATTTGGCTTACTATGGTTTTTCATCCAACTTCAGTAGCCTCAGTGGCCTTAGTAGCCTCCACCATGCATACAATACAATGATTTATACAAGAGGGGCTCAACGAGCTTCCCTCACAAGCTAAACTAGTGGTGTCAAATCACCATTCAAAATGCCTATCTAATGGGAAAATTACAATGATGGAAATCTTCTCCAAATCAGATGTAGATCCCTCCTGTCATCAACCACTTAATGGCGACCTTATCTCTAGCTTGTGTGAATGCACAACTTGGCTTTTCCATCTTGTCCTCATTAAAATCCCGGATCATGCTTTTGATTCTCAAGGAAAAATGAGAGGGAAACACCCCTCCCTTCCTTGAATGCACACCATACATGTAAATCGGCTGGTGCATGATGAGCTAGAGCGATGCTCCTGCATCATACTCCATGACTATGAAAATCATGAGCTCCTACTCATGACCTTTCTAGCGTGGTTGAAATCGTCCTGGATCCCAAAACTTTTTTCTGGAGTTTTATTTTGGCTTCTCTTCTTCGTTGCTTCTTCTCCTGCATCATCCCCCCTTCTTTTGCAGGTTCCTTTCCTTCCATATTCCTCATGCTGACCACTTCCTCTGTCAACCCTAACATTAGCTTCCTTGTCTCCTCAACCACCTTGTCCAGCTGTTTCATCGGCTGGATTTCCCTTTGTAGACTAGCTCGCTGCACTTCTTCCTCATCTCTGGGTAAATCACGCTGATCTCCCATGATATGTTCTCCATATCTTGTGGCTTTAACTTGCCACTCTAGTGCAACCTCCACTTCTACAGTCTCCTCATCACTTGGTTTCTTCTCAGCCACTACTTCTAACAGATCAACTCATGTCAGTCCTTCGTGAAATATCCCCCAGTAGTGCCCCAGTTATATTATGAATTGTAATCATGTTTTGTAGGCTAGTGAGTCGAGTATTGATAAGATGGTGGGATTATGTGTTTATTAGGCTAGAGAGCATGAGTGTTAAGGCCATGAGCCTAATTTTGTATATGTAATTATGCAGATAATTAATATAATATATAAACATTGCTACATGTTGACCGACCATCAAGAAAGAGTGATGGGGGACTAAGCTTCCATAATATGGGTAAGGGAGAGGGGGCTGAGAGGTAGGAATAGGGGATAATCTTGAGGGCTTAAGTCCTTAGTAATAATAGTTTATTATTATTCCAAAGTGGTGTGAAAGGTATGTTTTTATCCTAATTCCTTGGAGAGGCAACGCATGCAGCCCCAAGGTATTGAAAAAGGAACATATAATTGATGGACTGCATGCAACTTCATGGGCGACATGTGTCGGCCTAGGCACATGCAATTTAACCCAATAATTGAGTCAGGATGGGGGTTCCTCCTCCATTCTGTTGTCGGTTGTACGAACCATTGGGATTCTGTGAATGACCTCTACTTAATTTTCCTATCACACAATCCTAAAAACGAGAAACGAAAGTCGATTGGTGTATTCCTGTAAGTTTTGTGGCCTCTGTATTCGTCCTTTGCAATGTTCATGCACACACCTGAGACCCAAAGTCCATCACCTGATTCATTGTGTGAACCTTCCATACTCCACCTGAGTTCACTAAATATCTTTCTGAGAACCATTTTGTCTCTACATTGGACCTCTGCATAGTCATGCACCTTTGAAGCCAACCCGTGTCTTTTGTAAAACCTGAGCAATTGTCTATGTTGTGTGTGTGTTATAACTGTGGGTTGTTGTGGCCATGCAGTGCCTTGGCTGAGTGTGATTGGCTACTGCCATTCGTTCCTTTCTGAGCCTTGTTGTCCTCCTTATGCTGGAACAGAGTTGAAGAAGCAGGTTGTCAGGCCTGTGTGCAACACTCTCTCTAGGTGAGAGAGGTGGTTGTGGTTGAAGAAGCAGGTTGTCAGGCTAGTGATCAACTCTCTCTAGGTGAGAGACTGTGCGGAGGAAGTGATAAATCCTAGAAGGAGTTCTATAGCAGCCATAGAGATCGGAGAATTCCAGTCTGGTCTGTTGTTGAAGACTAAGGCAAGGGAGGTTTAGTAGTCAAAGGACTATCTTGGTGACATTGAAGGTGTATACTCCTGAGGTGGGACAGGCATGTGGGGAATGAGAATCTGTGAGTAGTGGGTATAAGTGGCTCCTGGGAGAGAATCCTTCCTCATAAACTTTGTGTCTTTCGTTGACCTTGCCTAGCCTAGGATTCCCTTGCCCGGAGGAGCTTAGTCCTAGCTCGGGGGTGACCTACTGCTGAGAGTGATGAGCGGCGCGGTCTAAGGTTGGGAGGTTCGTGGAAGGTTTTCACACAATTGGCGGTGTATTAAAGTTTCAAAGATAAGTATCATTATGTGTTTTAATTCTACACTTAATTAAAATGCACGTTCTCTGATACTTGTAATATTATGATGTATTTCGTTGCTAGTTTGAATTGTTGTTAATTATATTTAAGTATGTATGACAACAATAAATCCATGTCGAATTTCTTAATTTTATTTAATGCTTATTATTTATAAATAATGCATGTTATATATTTAAGTATGAGAATGTTTCCACTAAGTAGCGGTTCCCGGCAAGTGGGTTGATGTCCGGGGACATTACAATATGGTATCAAAGCCATGTTTTCAACGATGAGCCTCGATAAGCCGGATAAGTGGTCTTTGGACCCAATGTTTCGAGTGGAAATGGTGTTTGGATGAACCAATTTTGAACCTTAGATTGTTTCTGAGTTCCAAGGGGTTACATTGGCTATGTTACGAAGCTCAGGAAGAGTAGCAGTAGAATAAAACCGGAGCCAGAGTGGTATTTGTGTAAGTTTTAAACCTGCGAAGTAAAGGAATGCATATAGATTCTTAAGCAAAATAGAAATTAATCAATGGCTCATACACAGAGTACACAAAGATTTTATATTGGAAACCCTCAACTGGGAAAACCTTTCTTATTTTCATTATATTGAATTTCACCATTCACCATACAATATATACAATGTTTTTAGGTATTCTGTAGATACCAAAACCCTAATCCCTTAATACGGGATTAATTTACAAATCCACTAAAAATAGCAAAATCCGCTAAAAATAGCAAAAACCGCCCAAAAAAAAAATTTGGGGCGCTGCCCCGAACACTGCACATAACCAAGGGGGTGGGGGCATACCTACCCCCCCTGGGACTCTCCTAGGAAAGTGCCCGATGCACACGACAGAGCTCTAGGTGAACGGATCGTCAGACGCAGTTGTCGTATCTGACGCACCCACACACACACACATGCAAAGAATATAACACATACCCAACATTCTCCCACTTGTTATTTTCTTTGCATCCAGGGGTCCAGGGGGTTATATAGTCAACAATCCATGGCAACAATGCCCATTGTTACTCTACATCAAGAGAACTTTTCTGTGCTCACAAACTTTGTCAATGAATCTGTAGCATTCTTCAAAGTGTCAACCTTTTCCAGCAACACCTTCTTTTCCTCAACCATGTCTCTCACAAAGTGATATTGAACATCAATATGCTTTGTCTTTGAATGATAAGTTGGGTTCTTTGCTAGGAATATTGCACTCTGACTGTCACAGTCTAATATCACTGCTTGTTGTACCAACCCAATACTTGAACACAATCTTTGTAACCATACTGTTTCCTTGCTTGCATGAGTGACTGCCATTTATTCAGCTTCTGTAGTTGAGAGTGCCACTACAACCTGTCTTTTGCTCATCCAATTGATTACTCCTCCAAATAGGTTAAACACATACCCACTTGTAGATCTTCTGCGATCCAAATCTCCAGCCCAGTATGCATCAACAAATCCATGTATGTCCACCACTCTATCCAATCTCGGTCTTCCTTGGTAGCACAAACCATAACTGGTGGTGCCATGAAGATACCTGAAGACCCTCTTTACTATTGTCCAATGCTCCTTCCCTCGTTTTGACATATACCTGCTCAAAACTCCCACTGCATGTGCAATGTCTGTTCTAGTACAAACCATTGCATACATCAAACTGCCAACTACACTGGCATATGGAACATGGGACATGTCCTCTTCTTCTTCCTGTGTCTTGGGACACTGATCTGCAGATAACTTTACACCTATAGGAATAGGAACCTTGACCAATTTACTTCCATGCATATTAAACCTCTGCAATATCGTTTCAACATATTTTCTTTGATTCAACCAGAGTTTCCTATTTGCATGATCTCTTTTAATCTCCATTTTCCCAGAATGAAGTTAGCAGCACCGAGATCCTTCATGTCAAATTTGGAGGATAGCTGTAATTTCACCTCCTTGATAACATCCATGTTATTTCCTACCAACAACATGTCATCAACATACAACACTACATAAATGAAGTGATTACCAACCTGCTTGGAAGATACACAGTGATCAACCCTGCTTCTTACAAATCCCAATCCAAGGATGTATGTGTCAAACTTTTGGTACCACATCCTAGGTGATTGCTTCAGACCGTATAGTGACTTCTTTAGCTTATAGACTAGCTCTTTCTTTCCCTTCACT
>ML777153.1:131520-164165 GCA_009831015.1 Picea engelmannii
TTAAATTTATCAAATACCTCAGATTTCTTTCTAAGAAAATAAATCCATGTGTTCCTTGAAAAATCATCTATGAATGAAACATAATACACAGATTTACCTAGGGATGGAACAAGAATAGGTCCAAACACATCACTGTGTATCAATTCTAAGATCCCCTTTGCTCTTGTACCACCAAGTGGGAATCTTACTCGATTATGTCTACCATATATGCAATTTTCATAGAAATCAAAATCCAGAGTGCAATTAGACATACCTTCAATCATACCTTTAACGTGCAGTGTTTGAAGGCCCTTTTCTCCAATATGCCCTAGTATTTGATGCCACAACATGGTCTTCTTTTCTGGGATAGTATTGGTCTTGTCTCCTTCATTTTTCTGCTCAAGGACAACAGAACTTTTACACCCATTAGTATAAGTTCTTCCCAACAACTTGTACAAAGTTCAACAACGAACTCCCCTCATCAACACCATTTCTCCTCGTACCATCTTGCAAGTGTTCTTTTCAAATACAGTTTTCACTCCTGCATCACTCAACTTGCTTACATATATTAGGCTCCTGGATAGTTTTGGAATGTGTAGGACCCGAGGAAGAGTTCTAATCCTTCCATCTTTTAGCAACAACTTAACCCTTCCACATCCCAAGATTTTTGTTGTCAAGTCATCTCTTAGGAATACATCACCACCATCATATTTTTCATATTCAGAGAACCACTCCTTGTGAGGAGTCATATGGTATGATGCACCTGAGTCGATCAAACATACATCATGGTCTGTATGTGTACTTGTAGATGCTAGGTAAACATCACCTCCTTCTTCAGTGGAGGTTTTCACCTCCGTGGAACAGGTACTATAAGATCCCTTTGGTTTTTCAACCTTCTTAGACTTGCAATCTTTCTTATAATGCCCTGTTTTACCACACTTCCAGCATTTCCTCAAAGATTTTCCTGGAGACTTAAATCTACCTATAGATTTAGATCTCCATCCCGAAGGCTTACCAGGGTTCCTGTCTTGGGTACGCCCTCTTACAAATAAAGCATCTATGTTGTGACCATCCATGCTTTTTCGCCTCATCTCTTCAGATAACAAGGATGCAAGTACATCCTCATACTTCAATGTAGATTGAGTGGTACAACCTATTGCTACAACCAGATTATCCCAAGAGTCTGTCAAAGAACATAACAAAGTAATACACTTATCTTCTTCTGCAATCATAATATTAATAGATCCAAGTTTACTTACCAGAGTATTAAAGGCATTTATATGTTCTGTCACAGAATCTCCATATTCCATCCTAAGATAATACAGCTTCTTTCGAAGAAACAACTTGTTTACCAGGGACTTTGATTTATACAAATTCCCTAACTTATCCCATAGTTCCTTGGCTGTAGATTCTCCCGAGACATTCAACAACACAGAATCTGCTAGGCAGATTCGAATAGTACTCCTTTCTCTTCTGTCCAACTTGTCCCAATCTTCCTTTGACATACCAGTAACTGGTGTACTAGTAGTTTGTGTGCTGGTAGGTTGTGTACCAGTATCCTGTGTGCTTGTAGAAGGTGTACCAGTAGGCTGTGTACCAGGATCCACAATGATCCATTGTTCTTTGTCTACAAGAAGGTCCTCCATCTTGAGCTTCCATAGCTCAAAGTTTTTACCGTTGAACTTCTCTATCTTGATTCTAGATGAGCTCGTCATTCCTCTTTATTTACTTGAATCTCCACTGGAAAATCTCCCACTAAACCCAGGTTTATCACAGACCCAAGAGAAACTTGATCTATCAAGACCGAGCCAAACCCTCAGCAACAAAGACGTCCCTCTCAAGCCAAAAACGAGCTCAGATACCACATGTATGTTTTAAACCTGCGAAGTAAATCAATGCATATAGATTCTTAAGCAATATAGAAAGTAATCAATGGCTCATACACAAAGTACACATAGATTTTACACCGAAAACCCTCAACCGGGAAAACCTTTCTTATTTTCATTATATTGAATTTCACCATTCGCCATACAATATATACAATGTTTTTAGGTATTCTGTAGATACCAAAACCCTAATCCCTTAATTTGGGATTAATTTACAAATCTGCATAGTTCAAGTCAATAATACAAGCGTAGAGTAGATCAACAGTGGCGAGAACTTCAATTTGAAGTTGGTGATTTGATTCTTTCACATTTGAGGAAAGACAGGTTCCCAAGGGGAACATACAACAAGCTGAAGATGAAAAAGATTGGACCGTGCAAGGTCATAAGGAAATTTGGGACAAACACATATGAGATTGAATTACCCAATGGGGTCGGAATCTCACCGATATTCAATATCGTGGATTTTTACCCTTACATAGCTAAGGAAGAAGGAGCAGAAGATAAACAAGAAAATATTCAATGGACAAAACAAATGCCTATAGCTGAAAAGCCACATATGGAAAGAATAATTGACAAGAGGATTAGCAAAAAGACCAAGAGAAAATAGTATTTTGAATACTTGGTCAAATGGAAAGGATATCCAATTGAAGATGCCAGTTGGCAGGATGAAACAACAATTCAAAAGAATGGACAAACAGTGAAGGAACTCATGAACAAGAGTTCATGAAAATTTTCAAGCGAGGGAGTATGATGCAGGAGCATCGTATAAAGCCAAAGACATGCGTCTAACCAAAGGAGACAGCTGGAAAAGTGCAAACACATGTTTTGAAATGTTTTAAAGATTAATGAATGGACATTAATGTAAGAGATAGGAAGAACTTGAAGTTGCATTTATAATTGCAGATATACACTGATTTTAGAGTGTGTGTTCCTATCCACCAGTTGTAATAGACATTTATGATTGTTTAATGCAAGTAGGTATATATGAATGTTAGATTAGACAGTTTTAGGAGCGTAGGAGATAGGAGGGAAAACAAGTGATAGACACCCTCAACCCTTCTATCATTCTAACATAATTCAGAATCCTTAAGCTATAGAGATGCGGAAGAGAATAGAGGAGAAAAGAGAATTTCATGCATTTTCGTTGTTGATATTTACCACGTACAGGAGCACTAGAATTAATAGAAGAAACCTTTGATTCCAATCTATGTGTTTGTTATGGTTGTTGGAACCACCTGTTAAATGGTATGTTGTTGGCTTGTTTGCATTCTCTGTGTGCATTCTAATTCAATGCCAATGTATGTGTATATGCTCTAGAATTCTATGTTGAATGTTTGAATTCCAGGTAAGAGGAAAATGAGTTTCAATTGTTTCTCTGTCTGATAACTCCTGCAAAGAGTGTAGTGGAGGATTCACAAGGAGTGCATGGACTAGACTCTGAGTTTGATATCAGAACTCTCAGAAAAGATTCATATTTTGTTTTTACGGACACAAGAGCCATGGAAGGTGTGTGGAGGCCGAGTCAAGTCTTTGATTTTACAAATCCAGGAGCAAGGTTGAGAGACTATTGTTGCAAGGAGTGCATGAAGTCGAAGACCCTAAATAACCAGAGGTTATTTGAAAGTTTCTACAAGGAGTGCATGTAGGGACCCTTTTGGGAGGTCTTGAGTTTGCAAGTGGAAACTCAGATGGGTTAGAACCTCTCAATTATTCCAAAGGGAGTCGTGGGTGGAAGTGGTTCACAGGAGTCAAGTTTAGGAGGAAGGACACCAAGTCATTTGTCTAGAAGTATTGATAAGTGAATCGGACGGTGGAATCGTTTCAAGAGGAAGTGTCATAGTCTCGAGAGCCATTGGATCTCGTGGAATAGCAAAGGGATTAAGACTAAGTGACTTTCAACACCCATAAGCTCAGGAGGAGTAGTGACCGCCAGATCCAGATCAACAAGGACCGTTGATATCACATGTGAATTCACACATCGGAGTTCGGGGAGTGGAGTGACTAGTGGTTTGGGTCAAGCATTGTGGATTCCTGGTTAGCGAAATCCTGATACAACAAGAGCCATTGGATCGAGGGAGGCTCGCAGCCATCGATCTTGTCCAAGGCAAAATTTTGAAGGCGGGGAATCATAGAGGAAGAGGAATTGTTGTTGGTTGTTCACTTGAGTCCCAAAATCCGGAAGATAGTGGGTGACAAGTGGCGTGCGCTCATCGCTTTGGAGGAATCAACCTTCGTTGACATTTCGCATTTCAGCCATTGCAAGAGCTGTGGCATTGCATCGAGAACCTCAAACTCGCAAAACCCGAAATCCTTTGCGGGCTTAAACAAAGGGTTTAATTAACTCTTGGTGTGGTTTTGGAAAAGATCTTGAGCAGATCTCGACCCAAGGGCAGGGGGTCTATGTCAAAAATAGTGGTTTCCCTTGCACCTAGAATAAGGTAAACTTGTTTTCATTGTGCCCTCTATTGTGTCCTTATATGATTGATTTAGGATTCACTTCTCCTATGCCTCAATTTTTTAAGTTGTTGTGTTGATTACTAGAATGTTATGGTGCCTTGACGATCATTGGATGATGTGTCATTAATGTCGCTATTATTGTGGTGTGTAGTTCCTAATGCAAATAAAAAAAAAATTACTTGTTGTTTCTCGCTTTTTTTGTCGTAACGATGAGGTCCTTACACATGCACAGTTGATGGGTCTTCAGGCCTTTACCATAGACATGGTAGGAAAACAACATACTCAATACCTTGTCATTGGTTTTGGGAGGGAAGTAATATCCTCAATCACTAAACATAGTTTCTCTCACTCAAGTGAAATTAGCATTGCTTCATACCAACACATAAGAGAATGGATGGTTTGTAGGCCCTTGAACATCATCAAATACTAAAAAACCTTATATTAAGATGTTATTGAAGCTTATTAATATCAACAACCTTGATAAAGTATTCAAGCAAGTGTTAAGGAATACATAGGGCTGGGGCGAACACAATAACTTAAGATCTACTGAAACTTATCAAGCTCTAGCACTATGAACAAAACCTAGAAACCATGACATGATCCCTATTTAGGGAGTCCTTCACATACAATTTGAATATGGGAAATTTTATTCAGACTTAGGCATCATGGATGGGTGTAGGGTATGTGACCATAGTTAAGGGAAGGAAATAATAACCTCTAGCCCTAAACCTTGCTTCTCACTCTTAAACACCATGGGCAAGACCTTGAACCTCCAAATATGACCTCTCTTGGTTAAAAATCACATATATGGGTGTTATGGGAACCATCACTAGGATAGTTGTTCCCAGAAAATGTGTCTATAGGTCTATCCAAGGTTATAGGAGGAGAATAATGGGCCTTGTTACCTAAATGACCCTTGCTAGGATCAATCTCCATGAACAACACTTAATAATCACAAATATTTTACAACTATAATGTTGAGTGCATTCTTTAATAGCCACATGATACCCTTGAATGGTATCTCCAACCTACTAGAGTGATCCTTGCTGAATTATTAAACTAAAACACATTCCCTAAATGCAATTTTTTCTTGGGCCCACACCATGAATAATTTTCTAGACCTTGATTAGGTTTCTTTATCATTTGAGTGGGATACAAAATCCATGTGTATGTTTTCTGCATTAGAAATTTTCTCTGAGTTATAAACATGGTCATTGCATGAAAAAGGGGCTTACACCCTAAATGAAGGTCCTTTCAAGCTTAATGCTCTCATTGGGGGAGGGAAACACTTGGGCCTTAGGACATAGAAGGTTCTTCTTAGGATTAATCGCGATGAAAAAAAACCACAACCACAACATAAATCCTCTCTAGGGGGTGTTTTTCATCAAGGTTGGATATGGATTCCATTAGTATTGGTCATAGTTTTTTAAACATGGTTGAAGAAGGAAAACAAGTGCGTTAGGATATTTTTGAATCTTCTCGATCTTAAGAGACTTTAACAAGTGTGCATACCAACACATGAGTTATTTAAGTGGGATATGGGATATCACTTCCATTAATTATTTTTGGGAATTAGTGATGGCTCTAGGGGCCAAAACATGGTTAAAATGAAAAAAGGTCCTTACATAAGAAAAAGAACCTTCTAGGCCTCAAGCACCATGAAGAATGTGTTGGGCACATGCTTATTTTGAGGAAATATGGAGGATAAAACTCAATTTTGGAAAAGAACAACTGGATGGAAAAGAAGTACATGCGAAGGAAAGTCGCATGCAAAGGAGGAAATCATGCAAGGTGCACAAGAATGAAAACCTAACCATGTTAGGGTTAGCGTTTTGGTAAGAGATGGTAACAATTGGTAAACTTGTGAACTAGTATAAATAAGAACCTAGGAGGTCTAGGTCGGGGTTCCAAGTAGTTGTTCAGGTTTTGAGCTATTGTGATACATTTTTGTAAGTTGTTGATTTGTAGAAGAGTGAAGCAACTAGATATTGAGGGTTAAATCAGAGGTTGATGATCTTGGAGTGATCTAGTTCGCCTCAGAGAGGTTGTGGAACCTTTTATCAATATTCTGTGATCAGAATTGTAACAACACCATTTCTTACAGAAATCTAAATAAAATAGCCTAATAAGCGAGATCTTTGTGGACGTATCCCAGGAGGGGGTGAACCATAGTAAAATGTGTGTAGTGTCTGATGAATCAATGTCTGTTTACTTTTTATTAATGGTTGATCATCTGTAATTCCTGTTAATGATTGATTTACACATATGGAGATTGCATGAAAGGGTTTAACAGATGAGTGGATGTTAATAATAATAGATTAAGTAATCAATTTAAGGCCTGAGAAATATTAATTACAATCCCAGATCCCCATCCCCACTCTTTATTAGACTGCAAGCACCTGAGGATTGCAGTCCCCCATAGAACTATCTCAGGTGAGACTGCACAGTACATTATGTGTGTTGTTTTTCCTTTTGGTGTATTAGGAGGTTTGATCGTTTTAGAGGGTTTTGTTGGAAACTTGTTTAGATATGAACGTGGGTTAGCCCAATAGGTATATAGACATATTGATAGCCAACAAATGGTTTTGTTGCTAGCTGGAACTGCATGGGATTGAGTGAATGGGATCCGTAAAAGAAGCATGTGGAGAATGAAGGTATAAAAAGGGAATGTTAAGACTGTGGTGTAAGTTTTAAACCTGCGAAGTAAAGCAATGCATATATATTCTTAAGAAATACAAAAATTAATTAATGGCTCATACACAGAGTACACAGAGATTTTATACCGTGAACCCTCAACCGAGAAAACCTTTATTCTTTTCATTATATCGAATTTCACCATTCACCATACAATATATACAATGTTTTTAGGTATTCCATAGATACCAAAACCCTAATCCCTTAATCCGGGATTAATTTACAAATCCACTAAAAATAACAAAATCCGCTAAAAATAACAAAAACTGCCCAAAAAAATAATTTTGGGGCGCTGTTCCGGGCTACCGCCCGATGTCGAACGCTATGCGTAACTAGAGGGGGGCATACCTGGCCCCCCCTAGGACCCCCCTACGAAAACAAACGGTGCACACGACAGAGCTTTAGGTGAAGGGATTGTCAGACGCAGTTGTCATATCTGATGCACCCACACACACACACATGCAAAGAATGTAACACATACCCAACAATTTGAGCACAGAGAGAGAGCATTCAACACTTGGGTTGTTGGAGCCATAGGATCTGTTTGAACGGAAGGGAAATTTAGTACGACCATCAGATATGGAGAAGGTACAAGAGGGTTATCCTGGAAGCCCTTCGGAGTTCGGCAATCAGGAGACAAGGGGTGCGCGGAGGCATAAACGCCCGAAACCTAAAACCCCAAAGTCATGAGGGATATATACACCATAGATCTGGAGAAAAGAGCTTGACCATTGGATCAAGCAGAAGAGCAGATTCTAATTTCGAGAGTTCGACTGACAAGAGAAGTGGGATGTGTCATTGCACAAAATCCTGAAGTCTGAAGTTTTGAAGTCAAAGAGTAGACGTGGTGGGGGCGGATGACGTCGCTAGTATTTCTCCATGTGGCATCTTGTGTGAGCAGGGTTAGTGGGGCCTGAGTTTATGTAACGTATTTTGGTCAGAGGACCCACAACGGTGTTGATCACGATACAACAAAGATCAAATACCAGGAGACATTGCGGGGGCCCAATTTTCACGGAAGATAATTATCCAAGGTGGTCCTGCAAGCCAAATTGCGGTTTCATTGAGGGGTTATGTGTCAGCATCAGTAGAATTGCATAGTGAAGGGAGGGTTACTCTAAAACCACCATTGCATGCCCCCACAATTGGGAAAACATTAAGTGATGTAAGGTAATGACATCACCTAAGGTGACGTGGAAGTGTTCGGGGTGTGCGGATATGAAATCTTCTAAAGTCACGATTTACCAGAACTCAGATGCCTAAGGTTCCACAACGAGTGTGAGCCATTGGATGTTGCGTAGATGTGGACGGTTGATATTCCCTACGTCACGATTTCGTTAGTCTGGAATTTCGGAATTTGTTGTGAAGTGCTTTGAAACCTCCTGAAACGCGAAGTCGTAAAGCGACATTTTTTCTAAGCGAGTGGTCACAACCCACGATCACGTGGGTTGGGGATTAAGAGAGAAGGGCCTGGAGCCCAAATGATTGTTACAGAGCCGAGAAGAGCTCGGAAAAATCATGAAATCTGAATGTTTTCTTAATTCATATTTGTTTATGAATGTTGTGGGATTTGTTAAGGAATAATGTCCTAACAAATTTCGGTTGTCTGCACATTATGTTTGCAGAAGTTTAACGAGTGCTAGAACCGAGTAGAATTGCCACTAAATGTAAAATAAATGGAAGATACATAGAATTCTTCCAGTTCAAATAACAAAGCTAAAGGGATGGATGTTCATTTGGGAGTTGAAGGCTCGAACTCCAATGGACATAGAGAAGAGATATATAAGGAAGGGCATATGATGAAGATCATTGAAAAATTGCAGAAAGATGCCCAAACTCACCAAATAGAAAGCAGAAATCTCAGGAAAGCTCAGGATAAACAAGGTGAATTTAACTTAGAGTTGATGAAGAGTTTAGAGATAATAGAAAAGAAGTTGGACCAGGAGAGAGACTCAAGAAAAATCGGGGGTCACCCGACTTCTGACGGAAGAAGATCAAGGAGTGTTGGTAAACACCATAATCACTCCCAAGGCCACTCCAAGAGGAGGGCACACAGAACTTCAAGCCCATATCCTACCAAAAATCACAGGAGATCTAGAGTGGATGAACTGAAGGTTGAAATGAACAAGATTAAGCCTTGAATGTTTTATGGAGAACATAAGAAGGAGGAAGATGTCAAGACATGGTTGCTTGGCATGAGGAAATATTTCCAACTGCAGAATTATTCCTCTCATGCAGAAGGAGGAATTGCAATGTATCAACTGAAGGGAAAGGCATCCATGTGGTGGGATCATCTTGTGTAGGTGCATCAAATTAGAGAGAAATATATCACTTGGAAAGAATTCAAGAGATCTTTCGAGAAGAAATAGTTGACTAAAAAATACTATGACAGAAAGATGAAAGATTTATTTGAACTCAAGTTGAGAAACATGACAATTGATGAATGCGAACGAAGGTTTTTGGAATTACTGAAGTATGTCCCGTTCATCAAGGATGATATTTTCAATATTCAAAGGTATCTGAGTGGACTACCACCTTCCATTGGGGACAAGATCTAGTATGAAGACCCAAAAGCTATGGAAGAAATGATAAGAAGAGAGAAATGATTATATGAGAAGCAAAGACAGAAGCCTACTTTCCAGAAGGCTTGGAAGACAAGAAGAAATTCAATATGGATCAGAGGAAGAAGGGAACTAAGCCACCCTTTTTCAGAAACAATCCTCAAGGACAACCATATTTTAGAGAGCCCAGGAAGGTTGAAGTAGGAGGGAAAATGCCAAGACCACTACCTATGGAATGTTGGGGTTGTAAAGAAATCCATAGGTAGAGAGGTTGCCCCCACAAAAATGATAAAGTGAGAGTTTTCCACAATGTACAATAGGTTGAAACAGTGGAGGACATGGGCAGTAGAATGACAAGGATCTACGTAGACCTGGACAACAAGAAAGTTGAATATTAGTGGCACATGATTGAAGTGGAAGGTATTATTAACAACCAACCATTTACTATTTTAATTTATTCAGGGGCTAGACATAGTTATATAGATCCTAGAATGGTGGAAAGTTTGCATTTGTCAAGAAGAAAACATGAAAAGTCTTGGTTAGTGCAGCTGGCTACAGGAACCAAGAGGAAGGTCACTAAGTTGGTTAAGTATTGTCCTATGGACATGAATGGAATAAGCACAAAGGATGAATTGAATGTTATGCCTTTAGGTTCTTATGATTGTCTAATTTGGATGGACTGGTTGTACCAGCACCATGCCATCTTGGACTATTGTAATAAGGCATTAACTTGCCCAGATGAGGAAGAGAATTGGAGAACAGTCCAAGGAATTCCCAGAGCTATTTCTATCATAGAAATCTCAGCAATGCAGTTGAAGAAGTGCTATAGAAAAGGTCGTCAATTATTTGCAGCCCATGTGTAGGAAGCATCTAAGGATGAGATCTCAAATATTGGAGATCATGCGGTACTAAAGGAGTTTGAAGATGTATTTTAGGAGGTACCCAGACTACCTCCTAAAAGAGATATTGACTTCTCTGTAAACATGATGCTTGGAGCAGCTCTAATGTAGAAAGCTCCTTACAGAATAAGTACGTCAGAGCTGAAAGAACTGCAACTACAGCTTGAAGAGATTCTAAATAAGGGGTATATACACCCAAGCATGTCACTTTGGGGTGCCCCCATCCTATTCTTGAAGAAGAAGGATGGGATTTTGAGATTATGTATCGATTTCATACAATTGAACAAAGTAACTGTAAAGAACAAATATCCTTTGTCGAGGATTGATGACCTCTTGGATCAGTTGAAGGATGCGAAGATATTTTTGAAGATAGACCTCAGGTCGGGATATCAATAGGTAAGGATAAAGGATGAATACATCAGCAAGACCACATTTAGAACAAGGTATGGTTATTAGGAGTTCACAGTGGTGTCGTTTGCGCTGTCAAATTCACCCGTTGTTTTTATGTACCTAATGAATGGTGTATTCAGGGACTATCTATACAAGTTCTTCATAGTCTTCCTCGATGACATTCTGGTGTATTCCAAGTCAGAGGAAGAGCATGAACAACATCTTAGGATGGTTTTAAATGTGCTAAGAGAGAACCAACTGTATTCCAAGATGAAGCAAGTGCTTGTTTTATCAGGAGCAGATCCATTACTTGGGGCATATTATTTCGAAGGAAGGGATAGTTGTAGATCTTGAGAAGATTGAGGTCATTAGAGAATGGTCAGCACCAAAGAACGTGATATAAGTCAGATCCTTTATGGGTCTATCTAGTTATTACAGAAGGTTTATCGCAGAGTTCTCGAGGATATCTCACCCTATCACTTCCTTGCAAAGGAAGGAGAAGAATTTTTAGTGGACAGATGATTGTGAGAGAAGCTTCTAGCAATTGAAGAACTACTCCAATATTGAGGATCACAGATCCAAATGAAGATTTCATGGTGTTCACAAATCCATGAAAAGAAGGATTGAGAGGATTCCTCAATCAGAATGGATTCGTAATCTATTATGAATCCAAAAAGTTGAAAGAGCACGAAAGGAACTATGCAACTCATGATTTAGAGTTGGGAGCCATAATACACACTCTAAAGAAATGGATACATTACCTCATGGGAAGGAGGTTTGAACTAAGAACAGACCATGATGGTCTAAAGTACTTGTTTGATCAACCAACATTGAATGCTAGATAGAGTAGGTGTATGGAGTTTCTCTATGAGTACAATTTTGATATCAAGCATATCAAAGGGAAGGAAAATAAAGTGGCTGATGCACTCAATAGGAGAGTGCATGAATTACATGATACAACCATTACCATGTACCGAACTGATATTAAAAGAAGAATTTTGGAGGTTGCAAATACAGATTTGCAGTACAGGGATTCAGTAGCAAAGCTACAACAAGGTAACATGCCACAGAAAGTGGAGATTTATAAATTGGAAACTGATGGGATACTTATGTACAAGAATTTTTTTTATGTACCTAATGTCCAGGATTTGAAACTTGCAATTTTGCTTGAAATGCATAATGTGCCTTATGCAGGGAACCCTGGATATCAGAAAACTATGGCAGAAGTCAAGAGGCATTAATTTTGGCCAGGTATGAAGAAACATATTGCAGAGTACATCGTTAGATGTATGGAGTTCCAGAAGGTTAAATATGAGCACATACACCCATCATGGTTGCTGCAACCTTTACCCATTCCTGAGTGGAAGTGGGAAGTGGTGACAATAAATTTCATCATGGGATTTCCCAGAACCAGCAAGCAACATGATTCAATCATGGTGGTAGTGGACAAGCTTACGAAAGATGACCATTTCATTCTGTTAAAGACTACTCACAAGGTAGTGGATGTTGCTAATATTTTTATGAAGGAAGTGGCACGATTGCACGGAATTCCCAAGACAATTGTGTCTGATAGAGACCCGAAATTTACCTCAAATTTATGCAAAAGGTTATTCAAGGGGTTCAAAACGAATCTAAACTTCAGTACAACTTATCATCCTCAGTCTGATGGGCAGACAGAGTGGGTGAATCGAGTGATAGGAGACATAATAAGGATGTATGTGATGGACAAACCATCTAAATGGGAAGACTACCTACACTTAGTAGAATTCACCTACAACAATGGGTATCAAGGATCGTTGAAGATGTGCCCATTTGAAGCACTTTATGGAAGAAATTGAAATACTCCAGTGAGATGGGATAATCCAGCTGATAGGACAGTAGTTGGGCCAGAGTTTCTCAAGGAAATGGAAGAACAGATGCTAAAAATTAAGTAGAATTTGAAAGCTGCCCAAGATAGGAAGAAACATTATGCTAATAAGAACAAAACCAACAGAGAGTTTAAAGTTGGTGACCATGTTTTCCTAAAAGTAAAATCCAATAGAAGTTCCCTAAAGATGGGAAACTGCACCAAGTTGGCAGCCAGATTTTGAGGGCCATTTGAAATCCTAGAAAGGATTGGACCAGTTGCATATATGCTTGCATTGCCTGCATCCATGACTATACATAATGTATTTCATGTTTCATTTCTTAAGAAATATATACCTGATGTTAATCATGTTATTGATTGGAATGTGATTCAGGTGGATCAATAAGGTGTCTTGCAAGTGCATCCTGTGCGGATATTGGACCAGAAAATCAAATAACTCTAGAATCGAACCATAGGGATTGTAAAGGTCCAGTGGACTTGGTATGGTCCTAAGGACGTGACATGGGAGAATGAGGATGCTATGCGGGAAAAATACCTGCATCTTTTTGAATATTTTGAAAACATTTTTGATGATGTGTAAAGAGTTGCACTAAGGACAGTTCAAAAATAAGGAGAGGGGATTGTAATATCCCCCAATAGTGACCAAGTTATATTATGAATTGTAATCATGATTATGAATTGTAATCATGTTTTGTAGGCTGGTGAGCCGAGTATTGATAAGCTGGTGGGATTATGTGTTTATTAGGCCGTAGAGCCTAAGTGTTAAGGCTAGGAGCCTGATTTTGTATATTTAATTATGAAGATCATTAATATAATATATAAACGTCATTGTGTGTCGACCGACCATGAAGAAAGAGTGATGGGGGGATAATATTCCACAGTATGGGTAAGGGAAAGGGGGATAAGAGGTATCAAGAGGGGCTAATCTTGGGGGCTTAAGTCCTTAGGAATAATAATTTATTATTATTCCAAAGTGGTGTGAAATGTATGTTTTTATCCGAATTCCTGGGAGAGGCAACGCATGCAGTCCCAATGTGTGCAAAAGGGAACACATACTTCATGGAGTGCATGCAGCTTCATGGGCGACATGTTTCGGCCCAAGCACATGAAATTTAACCCAAGAATTGAGTGGGGATGGGGGTTTGTCCTCCATTATTCCGTCGGTTGTCTGAACCGTTGGGAGTCTGTGAATGACCTCTGCTTAATTTTCATGTCACACAATCATGAAAATGAGAATCGGAAGTTGACTGCTGTATTCATATGAATTTTGTGGCCTCTGTATTCTTTCTTTGCAATGTTCACACACGCACTTGAGACCCAAAATCCGTCACCTGAGTCATTCTGTGAACCTTCCATACTTCGCATGAGTTCACTAGAATCCTTCCCAAGAACCGTTTTGTCTCTACACTAGACCTATGGATAGCCATGCACCTTTGAAGTCGACCCATGTCTTCTGTGAAACCTGAGAAATTGTGTATGTCATGTGTGTTATCACTGTGGGTTGTTGTGGCCACCCAGTCCCTTGGCTGAGTTTGATTGGCTACCATCATTCATTCCTTGTTGAGCCTTGTTGTCCTCCTTGTGCTGGAATGGAGCTGAAGAAGCAGGCTGTCGGGCATGTGTGCAACACTCTCTCTAGGTGAGAAAGGTGGTTGTGGTTGAAGAAGTAGGTTGTCAGGCTTGTGAGAGACTCTCTCTAGGTGAGAGAGTGCATGAAGGAAGTGAGAAATCCTGGAAGGAGTCTTGTAGCTGCCACAGAGCTCAGAGGATTTTGGTCTGGTCTATTGTTGAAGCCCAAGGCAAGGGAGGTTTAGCAGTCGAAAGACTGTCTTGGTGACAGTGAAGGGGTATACTCCTAGGGTGGGACATGCCTATGGGGAATGAGAGTCTATGAGCAGTGGGCATAAGTGGCTCCTGGGAGAGAATTCTTCATTATAAACAGTGTGTCTTTTGTTGACCTTGCCTAGGCTAGGATTCCCTTGCCCGGTGGAGCTTAATCCCAGATCGGGGGTGACCTAATGTTGAGAGTGATAAGAATAACGGTCTAAAGTTGGGAGTTTCGTGGAAGGTCTGCACACAGTTGGTGGTGTATTACAGTTTCAAAGATAAGTATCATTATGTGTTTTAATTTTGTACTTAATTAAAACACATGTTCTCTGATACTTGTAATATTATCATGTATTCCGTTGATAGTTTGAATTGTTGTTAATTATGTTTAATTTTGTATGACAACAATAAATCCATGTCAAATGTCTTTATTTTATTTAATGCTTATTCTTTATAAATCATGCATTTTATATATTTAAGTATGAGAATTTTTCCGCGAAGTAGCAGTTCCTAACAAGTGGGTTGATGGTCGGGGACGTTACACTTCGGTTGGTTCCTTTCCATCTTCCTCCAGTTGCTCCTCGTGTTGGTGTGTCTCCTCTGGCATGGCTATCTTGTGGAAACCACCTTCTGGCTTTGGACTATCCAACAAATCCTCTAGTTCCTTTAACTCCAATTCCCACTGAATGAGTAAATCAACTGGGAAATCCTCGATTGGGACATATCTCAGTATTTGTTCCTCCTCCTTCACGACAATCTCAGTTTGTTGTCCTTTTATTGCATCTGCAACATCTATGTGATCCTCTCCTAGGCCACTTTGCAAGAATATCTGGACTCCTCCAATGATCAGAACGGTCCTCTGATCCTTTTCCTAGACGGTGAAAGTTTTTAACTTCTCATCGTCTTCATTCACACGACTCACAATTCTGTGAATCTTCCTCTAAGTGAGATCTTCCTTTTTCCTCTTCCTCATCTTTCAAACTCCCCTACTGACACAAATTCTCAATTGAGCTCATCTCTCCTCTCTTTCTCACTTGGAAAATCAGGATGTTTCCTCTGCCCACCTGGCAGTCTACAAGCTCTATTGATCCCTTCTCCTTGCCCACCTGGCAGTCTACAAGCTCTATTGATCCCTTCTCCTTGCCCACCTGGCAACCTACAAGACCTATGTTGGATCTCCTTCCCTTGTCACTGAGGCTTTTAGCATGCCTCAGCCATCTCCTTAGCATCTTTTGTTGTCTTCTGGCCAACAACTTGTGAAAAATCCATTTAGCTCTCCTCTTCAAGGGTCATTCATACCTCCAGCGTACCCTTGCCTCCTACTGCATCTTGAATTCTATCTTCTCCATATGGGCTCATATTTCACTGAGCTCCTTGTCTATCTCTGCTTTGTTTTTTTGCGGGAAGACTCTCCCTTGACCGTGGTCATGACTTCCAACGACCATCTTGCTTCACCTGTAGCCCACCTGGTTGTTTAACATATTTCACACACCTTGCAACATCTTCAACAGAGTATCACACTCTGTCCTTCTTTATTATAGAAATGAGTTATACATTAGCTCTGATACCACTCCTGGTATTAGAGTATCTCATGTATCTCCTTCTCTCTTCTTGGGATAAATCAAGATCTGATACCACTCTTGGTATTAGAGTATCTCCTCCTCTCCGCTTGGAAGAAATCAAGCTCTGATACAACTCCTAGCGTAGACCCCCCTTCCCTCCAAAGGGTTTCTCAACCTCCCGGTATAGGATCATTCGATATCTGATTCGAAGCAACTCCTTTGATTCCTCTTGTAACCCAAAAACTCTATCACAGGTTCTTCGCTTCTCTGGCATAGATTATGTGGCACCCATGGACCCTCTCCTTGACGCTTTCTAAATTTAACACTAAGAACGTTATCTCTTTATGCTAGGCTACCCCCTTGATGTGACCATAGACCTTGACCATGGGCCATATCCCTTCGCACTTCTGTACTTAAGAACTTTCGCGAGCTTCTTACTTCCTTTTCCTGATTTCCACATCGACGAATTCCTCGGGACCAATATACGGTCCACGTTCCTCTCGTGATCAATGGTTGTGATCAACTAGTGATCTCGTACTTCCCGAGTCCTCTCTTCTCCTACATCCTCGGGCATTCTCTCCTTGACCTTTCCCAAACTATGTGGATCTCTTCCATGTACCCTTTGGATCCAACGAGCCAGAATGACTTCGCTCCTCTTCACTTTGCGAAAATCTCTATCTGCCCCTGGAAAACCTTTCGAAGTTACTTCTCTCGAACCTCTCGATATTATACCACCTGTCTCCTCCGACGATGGATGATTTTCTGGATTTCGGGACTTCGGCAAGTCCTCGACCCCTTTTTTCACACTTAGCGCAAACGTTTTATTTCAAGACTTAGGTTGTTGTTGAATTCCTTCTGCACTCCTTGCAGAGTTCTATGCAGACTCTTCTGGGACTTTTCTCGGCTTGAAAACCTTCAAAGTTCATTTCTCCTTTCTGAACTCTCTCGTTCCCTTCTGGAAGCTTCCCACTCTTCCTCGTGAGCTTGTAAGAAGGACTTACAGTATATTGGGCACACTCCTTGTGCTCAACTCCCTTCTTTGACGACTTCTCCCTTATCTTTACGAAAGGGTTAAGGAATCTCCTTTCCTTTTTCTATGCACTCTTGCAAAGTCGTCCTTCCTCAAAATGTTTAGTATATCTGGGCTTCTCCTAAGGATTACAACACATCCAAGTGTGTTGGTAGCGTGCGTCTTCACATCAACTCGATGCCCCGCTAGCAGAGTGTTTCACAGTCTTCAGTAACTCTGAACTATGCTTCCTCCCACACAGTCTTTCTTTCCATGTTACTTAACCACCTTGAAATTTCTCTTTGAGTCTGTGAATTAATATGGTATGCCCTCCTAGACACTTCTCTTCTGACTCCACCGATTTTAGACATGCACTCCTCGTGTTGGATCACATAGTCTCCTCTCTCTTTCACACGCTCCTTGCACTTAGCCTAGAAAACCATATCTAATTCAACACACTCACCGATAGAAAAATGTATCTCTATCCTTGCAGACGATTTCTAACATTCATCTACAATTCAAATGCATACAAATGACATTCATAACTCAATACCCATTACATAGAAATTGCACTTAGTCTGAGCTACAACTTAGTCTCGGGTCTCTGCATTTATCTCCACTGGCTAACTCTATCTTAGCTAACCTCCTTTTGTTTGGCTCACTATGGTTTTTCATCCAACTTCAACAGCCTCTATCACACATACAATAGAACGATTTATACAAGAGGGGCTCAACGAGCTTCCCTTGCAAGCTAAACTAGTGGTGTTAAATCACCATTCAAACTTCCTATCTAGTGGGAAAATTACAATGATGGAAATCTGCTCCAAATCGGATGCAGATCTCTCCTGCCATCAACCACTTAATGTTGACCTTATCTCCATATTGTGCAAATTCACAACTTGTCTTTCCCATCTTGTCCTCATTAAATGTCTGGATCATGCTATTGATTGTCGACGGAAAATGAGATGGCAGTGCCCCTCCCTTCCTTGAATGCACACCATGTGTGTAAATTAGTTGGCGCATGCTAAAGTGGAGCGATGCTCCTGCATCATAAATGTTGGTATAAATCGGATAGGTAAAAAGGGGGGAAACATTAACTACTGAACAAGGTTGAGCTTGGAATAACCCACATGCTCAAGCATGTAGACAATGATTCTTACACCTACAACAAGCCTAGTACTAATACATTAACCTGCTTGTGCTCCAATTATTGATTGAGATACGATTATCATAAGAAAACATACATGCAATAAATGATGGAAAGAAAAATAGTTTCCTTATCTCTAATCATCAATCACATATTAACACAATGATTTAATTTTCATCATCAGAGACAAGAACTATAAAAATATTGAATTAGATAACTTATCAACATATTCAGAGGGCTCTTACTCATTACAACATCCATTCATGAGATAAAATCAGAAATAATTCTTCTTCAATTCCAATCACACACTCTTTTGATGAAAAACAGAAAATGTGTCTTTGGTCCTAAACAAGACTTCTCAATTAAGGTATCTCTGAAATAGTTCTTTACAATCCAAAATTCGGGGTCTTTGCAAAAACCATCAACCCCTTCTTATAGTTTGGTCCCCTTATTTATAACATAGTATTAACTAAAAATAACTATCAAAATTACAAGATAAGTAAAACAAAACATCGCCACATGGCGCTTTCATCGCTGAGTCTTCTAAGAGTCATCAAATGCTTTCATTTGAGTGGATGAATATTCTCGTACTCCAAAAATTTGACAAAGATATCCTCTCATGTGTTGGCATATTAGAATCTGTGTTGGTCCATTGGGGCCGAAAGGATATCCTTTATCTCCATTGCCCGTGCCTGATACTCGACTATTCTAGCAATTAACTTCTGCAACATTGTCCAATATTTAATCAGGTGTTCCATGAACTGTTGCACTTGACCTGGTACCATGTTCTCCACATTTGTTATATCCACAACCCATGATGATTCTTTATTGGCATGTAATTTGTCTATGTCATGCAAGTCAAAAAATCCATCACGTGTGCCGAATTCTAGAAGGGTGTGGGCACAGGGGCAGACCCAAGGTTCAATGCTACAACAGTGCACCAACAAATCCCTAACTATCGACCCTTTAGGCAACACCTGTGAAGCAGATGAAGTCTCACCTGAGGTAGAGGCAGGGGTGGTTGTAGCACTTAGGTGTCTCCAAACTTATTTGGGACATAGATCCGTGATTGTAATACTTAACACAACACTTAGCACCGACAGTTCATCAATATTTAACCATTATTCTACTGCGCAGATAAAATAGAGCATCACAACATTAAGTTAGATATGATATATCTAAGAACTTATCATAGAGAACTAGGTTAGATATAGAAGATTCAAGCACTAAGCACATTCACATGGGTCAGATCTAGCATCCATATACATCATTAGCACAAAGCATAAACAGATCTATCTATCTATATCAAAGCACTTAGCAAGTAGAGACATAAACAAATCAACACATTGCACAAAGCAGAGAAACACAACATACATGTGGTTCACCCCCACCCTGGGGCTACGCCCACCAACTCTTCTTCTTTATTATCTTCTTCAATAAGTTACATGTACAGAGCCTCAAAACCCTACTCTGCATAGGACAGGAGATATGTGCAGATTGCTAGATCCTCCTTCCCCAAGTAGATCTAATCACACAGCCTTCCATAACCTCTTATAATGACTTGCACTTAGCTCTACAAGTCTCGAATAGTATGCATAGAGCACTACAATCCTTCAATCACATAGATCTAACACTTAGCCCAATATCACACAAATATATCTAACATCACATAGATGCATAACTTCTCCTTATCTTACTCAACTTAGACATCTATTTATACATCAAAAAATAGGCATAAACATGGGTAAACCCATGGGCCAACATCTCGTACCCATTACATAATCCCAAATCCCAAAAAAGACCCAAAAAGAGGTCGAGATCCCATGATCTCTTCTTTGTCTTGCGCTCCACCTTTGACAGGTTGTCGAAGTCCAAAAATAGTTCAAACTTGACTAAGGATCTCCCAACACTCACCCGTGACTCGTCCCAAGTCACTCTGATCTGGGTAGTTATGTTTTGAAATCCTCGACCTTGGCTCGAGCTTCTTTGACTTGTTGTTGTTCCATGGCCTCTTGTTTAGCGAACTGTTGGATGACTACCTCATTCGCAGGTCCCTCCAGACGTTGTTCTGCTACAGTGGCAACCTGCTCCAGTTCTTCTCCTCATCCTTCGACTTCTATGAAAAATTGGTAAGCCTTATCTTGTATAGGTTGGAGCCTCTGAGTTACTTCCATAACTCTGCTCTAGATAGTGTGGATTTGTTGTTGGGTAGTGTGTTTTTCTTGGGAGTGCTTCATTCTTTCCACATCTTACAGGGGCTTCAGTTGTGCCTGTATCATTTCGGCTTGATACTTTGGCTCTTGTAGCTGCGACTCCAGTGCCTTCAGTTCTAGATTCTCTGTGATTTGTTCGTAGGTCTGGGCACTACGATTAGTAATTTTCTTACATTACATAGTAAGGGACATTGTTCTCTCAATTGTGCTTCAAGCAATTTCTTCTCTTTTGTCCCTTATATCCTGTGGAGTCTCGAGCACTGCGCGGAGCTCTATGTCTGCGATGCTTTGTTGTAGTTGTTGGATAACTTTTGTGAGTTTATCGAATTGCTACGCGACTCGATCCTCTACCTTTATTTTGACGACTGTCACAGAGAGAAGTGCTTTGTTGGTCGATTCTTTCACTTCGACTTTCTCTGCGAGCCACTGTTCTTTTCCTTGTCATATCTGTGTGTTTTCTTCATCAAATTTTTCTTGGAGAGCAATCTTTTCCTGTTCTACAGCTCGACGTTTCTCTACAAGTACTCCTTGTACTTTTGTCAAATCCTGGGTGGCTTGTTTTGTTTCCTCTTGTGCTCGGTGAAGGTGAGCTTCAACTGTATCAGCTAGTCGGTGGAGTTGGGCTGGCACATCTCCCAAATTTGGTTCTCCTGGTGGAGTGGAGACTGTGTGAATGGACTGAAGGGCCTGTTGAACCCCTCGGAGTTCGAATTCAATCCTATCATACATTTATTTTTGCTTGGCTTCTTTTTTGTCTGCTATTTCCCCTGAAGCAGCATTCATGGTTGCTATGATGAAGTCAAAATCGTCGGAGGTGAGGACGATCTGCATCTTGGTCATGGTTTCTTTCAACTTCTTCCGAGAAGAAGGTTTTAGGGGGGGAACATTCCTCTTCTTCAAAGGGTCAACTTCATCTCTGGGCGGTGTTACCTCGCCTGGTATCTGTTCATCTTCTACTTCTTCACCACCCCCTCGGTCAGGTGACATGGAAGCAGTCTTCCTTGAGGTTTTGCTTAAGTTTTGGACCTCCTCAGTCTTCTTCTACCTTGGTGTATTATTTTCTTTATGGGTGTCCTATGGGCTGTCAATATCAGATATCTCTACGGGGTTGGTGGGGATAAGGAGTTCAGCTGACCATTCCTTAGTGATTTCCTCTATGTCTTCTTCTGTAAGTTTATAATATGACTGGATCTCCTCTTGATGTTCATATGCTCACGTGGTAATGTATATAAAGTGTCGATCTGCGATGAACTTCATTAGTGGTCGGAACCTTTGTAGGGTGTTCAGATTCATGCGAGGTTCAGCTTCGATGCATCGCTTTAGATGGAGGTAGTATGTATGAAACATAGCGTTCGACTACCACCCTTTTCTCATATATGTTGAATACCACAAGGTAGCGAACTTCGCAGCAAGTGGTTCGAACGAATCTATGTAAGGGAAGGTCGCTCCTTCCGACATCTCCTAGGAAAAAAATGCAATGAGGACCAGGATCCAGCTGAAATGAAATACATAACCCTGATCCTGTGCTTCTTGAAAATCTAGTTCCAACTGGTTAACTAGGTACTTTGCCCAGTTCATCTATAGGCCTTCCACGCACTTCCCTGTGAGGTCAACAACAAAGTCGGTGACCTGTGTAGGTTGGTTATTCCTTACTAACTTTCTAGTTATTAGTTGACATGCGAGGTGCACTACGCCACTCTGGATGGAAGCTATTGTGTATCCTCTTGTTCCCTTCTCAACATCGTCATAGGTGTCCTTGCTCTTCTGTGAAAGTGCACAATCTGCGGCTTTTCTTGGATAAAAGTCATTAGGGTCAAATCCTTGTGTACTCAGACCTATGATCCTGTGGATCAGTGTTGGGCCAACTGTAATGTGGTAGTCTAGCCATAAGTAGCCACCATGGAAGCATGACAACAGGAGATTAATGCACGTGTTAACTTTCTGGTGGCTTCCAAAGTGCGGTATCTTCATTACATTGAAGAGGGTGGAGTGTGCGAGGTCCATAGTCCACTACTGAGGGATTATCTTTGATTTTTTCCCTTTTGTTCTAGTTAGGTACTTGTATGGGGCGAGCATACCATAGATATTTCAATCTCCAAGGTTGAAGTCTCTAAACTTCAACGTTGTGATCTTATCCTACTCTACTCGAACTATGCATATCCCCTTTGAGAGGTATGCAGTGACCATGGTGTACTTTAAGTCTCTTGGCACACTATCACAATTCACCATGCTAGCTAGAGGTGGGATGTAATCGGGAAATATAGATGGAATCAACTTCATTTTTGCTAGGTCTTTTTTATGCTTGGTTCTCCTCTCTATTGATGGTTGGGATGGCCATGATCTACAAGCAGTCAATGGAGAGGCTTGCAATCCTCTCGTCGATGATTCTTGTACAACTGTAGACATCGACATGAATCTTTCATTCATGAGATCGATCATAACTTCTTCAACAGATCTCTCTGCAATGCTGAACTCGTCCGACATACATGCTCGGGTTGGAAATATTCGGGTTCAAGGAGTAACTTAGAAACTATAATAGGATAGAAGGAAATAACACAATGATCACTGTATAAAATCAACAAGTCTGCGGGCTCAAATTCACAATTAGCAAAAGTGTTCTCGGTACATGCCACGACAAGATAAATAGATAACTTGGAAATGGATTTCTTGCAACGGTCGAGAAGGCTTCATTAACTTTGTTATGTCCATTATGGCACGGTCCAATGGTCTGGTGGCAAACCATAAATTCCTTTCTACCCATTTGGGGGGTCGGCTGAATGGTTATCTTGGTCCCAATGACTATATTTTTTTGCCATGGCGAAGTGCCATGTGACGTTGCTATGTTATCCTAGCGAAGCTCCAATTTTGCAAATTTTCCTTCTGCGAATTTCCCTCTCGAACCTTTTGTAACTTGTTGAGCTTATATCTCTTCTTACTTAGTTTTCTAGCTTTCTTTCCAGTGAGCTTCGTCTCGATATGCCTTTTTCCATTCTGATTCTTACCTTCTTTTGGCATAGTTACTTCGCGTTGTTGAGATTCTTTCCTAAAATCCGAGGGTGATACTTCTTCTTTAGCTGGAATAGATACTTCAATCTTCTAAGGGTCATTTAGTGTTCTTGCAAATTCGACATCTGGGTCTCTGGTGTTAAATAGATTCAATTTTTTATTATGTTCTTCAATTAAGTGTGCGATCCTTCTAGTCATGAAATATTTTAACTCTTGCTTCTTCTACTCTAAAACTTCTTCTTCATCTTTCCTTATGGCCTGATCTTTTTCAATCCAAATTTTTCCTAGTAACATGGTAAATGGGGCATTTTTATCAATAAATCTAATAATCTCAAAATATTCCTCTGTCGAAGTTCCATTAGCATGCATAGAAATCTAGGTGAGCTTTCCACATAGGTTTATCATCTTTCCTCTAAATAGACCTATTCCTCCCAATGAAGGAGTCATAGCAGGTTTCCCTAAAAGTTCCCAAATTCTTTTTGTCATGATATTCACCTGTGTTTACTCATATAGAACACAGTCAATGTCGAAGTCTCCTATTCTTGCTTCAAGGAATTCTTTTTCTTTGAAGATCTCTGATAAACTGACATGTCGGTGGTAATTCAGGGTTTCTTTTATCTATAGCAAAACTTTCTCAGATCCTTTCCGGGGTTCTGTCATAATCATAGTTTCTAGACCTACCTTAGGGTTTTCTTGTCTCATGTTCATTCCTTCAATCTTAGCAATCATTCTAATGATAGATCTGTTCACATTTCTCTACTTAGATAGATCTGTTTTTACTTTGTGCTAATGATGTATATGGATGCTATATTTGACCCATGTGAATGTGCTTAGTGCTTGAATCTGCTATATCTAACCTACTTATCTATGATAAGTGCTTAGATATATCATATCTGACTGAATGATGCGATTCTCTGTTTTATCAGAGCAGTAGAATAGTGGTAGAATAGATCTATCATTCTAATGACATAAACATATAAACACATTGCACAAAGTAGAGCAACACAGCATATACGTGGTTCACCCCCACCCTGGGGATACGTCCACCAACTCTTCTTCTTTATTATCTTTTTCAATAGGTTACATGCTCAAAGCCTCAAAACCCTACTCTGCGTAGGACAAGAGATCTGAAAAACTTACTAGATCCTCTATCCTTGAGTAGATCTAAGCACACAACCTTCCACATCCTCTTACAATGACTTGCACTTAGCTCTGCAATTCTCACACAGTATGCACAAAGCACTGTAATCTTTCAATCACATAGATCTATCACTTAGACCAATATCGCATAGATGTATCTAACATCACATCGATGCATAACTTCTCCTTCTTTTACTCAGCCTAGACATGTATTTATACATTACAAAATAGTCCTAAGCATGGGTAAACCCATGGGCTGACATCCCATACTAGTTACATAATCCCAAATCCCAAACGCGACCCAAAAAGGGGCTGAGATCCTGTGATATCTCCTTTGTCTTGCGCACCGCCTTCGACAGGCTGTCGAAGTCCAAAAATAGGTCAAACTTGACCAAGGATCTCCCAAAACTTGGTCAAGGGCCAACAAAGGCTAATGTATCTCATCACCCAGTTGATCTTGGTCCATCTCTTTTCGTACTCAACCCATTTCTCTTAGATTTCCTGATGAGGTTCTTGGGCCATTTTCACCTAGTATTCGACCGACTTCTTTATGCGGTCAATGTTGCTATCCCTTAGTACCTAGATGTCGTTCTCTTCGATGTCTCGACCCTGTTGAACCATGTTGATGTAGTCGATCCTTTCCACTGCTTGGTGTGATTTATCATACCATATTTCCATATCCTTGCATGTCTCCAACGCCATGGGGTTGTCTTCTTGGAAATCGGCTATCCCTGTAGTGAAAAGGTGCCGCTCATTCGTAAATTTAATATAGGCCTCCTAGAATTAGCTTCTCAGGAACACTGCGGACTTTGTGGAGTCCCGATAATATTTCTCTAAATGGCATAGATCCTTTAACTCCTTCAGCACAACGGGCACCTCCTCTTCATCCTTCCTCACTCTATGCAAGCTGTCATTTGTGATTTCCATCCCTGACCTGATAAGCTCGGACATCTTGGCATGCTCCATGCTAATCAATTTCTTCTCTATGGTGATGAGGATGGATCGATCCAGAGTAAGCCTCCTCTTCTTGGCGGTTCTTTTCATGATGGATTTTCTCTTTAGTTCATAAGAGATGGAGTGTATATAATCAACCTCATCCATGGGTTCATGGATTTTCTTCTCTCCCCAGGTAAGCATGTTTCCTAGGATTTCGATGGTGTATATCTATTCAAGACTAGGTTCTTGAACCTCTTCCTGCGTGTTTTGAAAGTTTGGCCTCTGGCTGTTTCTCATTAGGAGGTAAATTACCAGCTGAAATTAAAGCATCAGGGGAAGACTCGGTACTTACTTGATAATCGGTCCTTGAGATGAATATTTCTTGCTATGGAACTTATTCTTCTTGTTTTCCCGACCCTAGCTCATCCTTCGGACTATCCACTTGGGTCCCCGGTACATCAAGTAGCTCAGTGTCTAAGACACTTTCAACCTCCTGGTCACTCTATGGAAGGCTTTGAATTTTAGAATCGACGGTTGGGGAAGATGCCTTCTTGGGTTCCTTTTCCTCTATGATCTGCACCGGAGTCACCAGGGAAACCTATGAACTCTCTTCATCATCATAGATCGTTACTAAGTCGTGGAGGGGGTTTGGTGCACTTTCTCTCCTTGATGTCCTCACTATCTCTAGCTAAGTTAAAACGTCCCCTAGTGATCTTTCCTGTGGCGTTGAAACTTCAAGTTTATCCAACCCGATGATCTCTTCAATTTGTATTGGTTCTGACTCACTTGGGCCTACCTAGATTTTGATTGGGTTGTTGACAGGGACCCTTGTCATTTAGACGAGGTTCGGGTCATTCTACAGCTTATCAATTACTCGTTGTGTTTGTTCCATTAGGAGAAATCCCCTTGCCTGTGCCTCTGGTGTCATAGAGAGTCCCTTGTTCTACACCTCTGTTGCCTTTGTCACTATGATTTCTTCCCTGGATCTGAGGGTCTCTTGAGCTGACTTCTCTATTGTTGTCTATTGTTCATCCATGCTCATGGCCTTGAACCTGGTAATTTTTGGGTCGGCCATCCTTTGCACCACCTCGTCCTAGTCCTGGGTGTTCTCTATGAAGAATTCATCTTCGAACTTGTCGCAAGCATATGACCAACAGGATGACACTTGTGAAGCATGTTGTAGGACTGGGCCCTTTGGATCATTCTTGCAAAATCGGCCCGCCAGGAATCTGAATTTGAGTTGGCTTAACCCTTCTTGTTTTTCTTGAGCAGTATCCTTTACCAAGTAGAACCCTACAAGGAAACCATAGGGTATGAAAGCTTGTTTCTTATCCTTGACCAGGGTGGCGTTGTAGAAGGGCAAGATGGTTTGATAACATATTTCTCCTACGACAAGCCGGTCTGGGACATGAGATGGTAGGATATGTGGTGCTCCGGTGACCCCGAAAACCCTGATATAGGTGGTGCGCTCGTCCAAGTACTAATGGCCTACCTTAGATATCATTTTCTTGGTTGTCTCTGATATCCTTGGGCATTCCTTCTTAAAAAGAATAAAATAAATTTGGGCGACGAACTCATCGCAGATGATGGAGTAATATTTCTTATACATGTTTTCCCATAGAACATTGAATTAGACGTGGACTGGGAGCTCTGCAACATGCTAGCTCAGATTCATGCCAACGAAGAAGTTTTTGGCACACATGACATAGAGTAGGTATGAAGACATGTAAAACATTGGTGCTTCCCCTTCCTTCGGTGCCTGATATTGCTACACACAGATGCTTATTTTCTTGGAGATTATTTCTCCCCAGTTGAAGCTGGACTCGGTGATCGAAACTTTGTATGCTAAAGGAATCCATGCCTCTGAAAACCTCAAGAAATATTTCTCTTCGTACAATCAGCAGATGAGAGCCATCAAATAGATGTATGGCTCCCTTAACTTAAATGTTCCATACCATCCAGTGCTCTGGTTGATAAACTTCTTGTCCTCCATCCACCATGAGTCCATCAGTCGACTGTTGTTGTGGGATTCATAGAATTTCACCACGAAGTCTGTGTTTAGCCTCTCCTCAGGGTCTCTAAGTTTGTAGTATTTTTGAACTTCTACTGGGAGGAACACTTTGACAAACCCACCATTTTCATTATTGATTAAACATTTATGTGTGTCAGTGTGGTCGATGATCCACTTCAGGACTTCTATGCAGGGAAAAATGGGGGTTCTTCTTTCCACCATATGTATGTATGACCATCGGATGTTCGAGAACACCTGGTCGTCGAGTGCCCTTGCGTCTGGATCACTATGTGGGACATATTCTAGTTATTCCTTTCAGATGATCTTGTTAAAGAGATCTCCCCACTGTGGGAGTTCCATCTTGGACCTGGTGCTTGCCTCTGAATCACCAAAGGCCATAGGCTGGATGAAAGCCTTCTTCATTGTTGTCTTGATGACAAGCTCTGGCCTAGGGACATACTCCAATTGCCTCTCAGTTCCTGGAGATGAACCTTCACCTGTCTCTGGTTCTTTTATATTTGGTGCTCTCAGAGAGCGTTTGGTGTATGCATTTCTCGGCGGCATTGTTCCTACAACATAAGCAGAATTTCAGAGACTGTGAAAAACTAGATAAACAGATATAAATTATAGCCATGTAAAATTTACAGACTCAAACACATACATCTAAATCTTGTTAAAACCTGGTTATTTTGATAATCATGGAGTCGATACAACCTTCGAGTTGCTCATCTTTCTCCTTCAGAATCTCTCAAATTATCTTACATGCAGAATGATTTCGTTCACAATGGATCAAGATATTTTAAACAGGAAAGATCTTACCGTGTCGCACTAGCCATTCAATTAAGGTTATGAGTGAATTTTCAATAAATCTGTCGTTGAATCTCTAGAACTTAAATTCATCGTGGGTTGATGGCAGAGGCATGGGTGGTGATGTGGCCTATCGATGATTTTAAATGGTTGTTTTGATTGGCACATGAGGTAGAATCTAATGCAGGATCGGGTATTAATTAGCTCCTTAAATGCTCAAAATCTGATTGTATCTAATGCTAAAATGTCTCATCATGTCACTCTTTCAATGGGTGGATCGGGGATCAGGGTTGTTCTATGAATGTTTTCGTTGATATCCCCTTGCAAAAAGTTTCGACATTGATTGATATTACCGTACAATGCTAATGCAACAAAGTTAACTCAGAGGTGTGACTCAGACCTAGGGAACCAAGAATAAATAAGGATAGAACTAGACCGTACGACCTTCTTACTTGGTAAAGACACGTGGTGTTGAATACCAGTGACTTGATTCTCTTGTATTAATCGGAGTCAGGACTTTCCTTAAGTTATTCGTTCTGAATAAAACCTCAACTTTTCGATGCCAAAAAGTGTCTATGATTGGTGATCAATGTTAAACCTATCAAATAAATTTCGGATCGACTCCCTTGAAGAAGTCTCTATGCCAACAACGCATTAGGGATCGGAGATCGAGGATAAATTTATCATGGTCAAAATGTTTGTTGTGATCCTTATGGGTTTTCCCCTATTCCGATAAAGCACATATGGCATCGGCTATCGGCAATATCGTTTTGCTCTTCATTAACATCTTTCATCCCTGTCTTTTGCCGATGTCGATGGAGATCGGTGCTCGGCGATATATTTATGCAAAAAAAATTAATGCAAACCAAAAATTCCTTTTGTCGATGCCAATGGAGATCGGTGCTCAGGGACTGTCATTTTCCGAGTGGTTCATTTTCTACTTTAAATACCTTTCAATGTCGAACCTGAGCACGTTGGGTGAAGTGTTTGGTTGTCAATTCTTTATTCAGGTGTTAAGGTCTTTTTAGTCATGGGGTTTCATAAGTTCAATAAAACTTGGATAGGTGATGAGAGTCATGAAAATAATCAAAGACAAACATTTCCCAAAATGAACTTGAATCAGACAATGCAGAAGATCAAGTGGTACCCAAAAACTAAAAAAATTGATAAAGACTTTTTAGGGTGTGTTGAGTGCTCAACAGGTTGGTCCTTTGAAGGTGGAAGCAATAGTTTAGATACCTCCCTCACGTAATATAAGCCAATTTCAAAATTTGCAAGGGAAGGAAAACTTTTTGCAAAGAGTCATAGTTAATTACATTGAGATAACAAAAGTATTCATGCACCTTCTGACATAGGGTGAACATTTTGTGTGGTATGAACAAGAACAACATTCATTTATGAGAAGCTGAAAATCATTGATGTTATCTCCATTACTAATTCCTCCAAACTATAGTTAGGAATTTTTACTCTATCACACAACATTTGAATCGACTATTGGTATGGGGCTTGTCGAAGAGGAGATTTCACAGAAGGAACATGTGTTCAACTATCTTAGTAAGGGTTTGATTGGACCTAAACTACATTATTTTCATGTGGAAAAGTTGGCATTGGAAAGTTTTCATGTTTTCCATTGACATAGGCACTACATTCTACTTAGGAAAAATATTGTCATTGTAGATTCCAACCCAATGTATCATATCTCTATCAATCTAATCATTGGAGGAAATTACTCTAAATGTATTGTCTTCTTACAAGAGTTTTATCTAGAGTTTGTGACTTCAAATTCCAATAAGTCATTAGCTTTTGTAGAATTAATGTATGAGATTCCTAGAGTTAGTAAAGGAACCATGGTTAGTGATCCATTACATAATGATTCATTATTCCTCATTAAATATTTTGATCGTTGGTATGGACATGGATTCATATATATTTAAACCCAATAGTTTAACTTTTAGTTATCTAGAGATAAGAGTTAAGGTATATTCCACCAAGCCAAAAATTACCTCATCATTGGTGACATACTTTATCGACATCAGGTAGATTTTATATTGCGATAATGCCTTGTCCATGAAGAATTTAGGCATGTTTTAAATGATTTACATGCTATATTATGTCGATATCACCTTTCGAGTCTGGCCACAACTCTGAATATATTATCCACTCGAAAATTTGGGCACATGATATTCAAAGAGTATATAAATGTGGTCCAATAGTGATGCAGGAGCATTGCAAGCAACCAACCAAGCGAGCATGAAGGCAGAAGACAGCTGGAAAGTGAAACACACATTTTACATGTTTTGGAAATGTTTTTGAAGCATTAATGTAATGGTTAAAGGGAAGCGTACTTGTGTATTGTAAACAGATCATGAGTGATTCGCTCTCATCTATAGGAGGTAGAGGCATTTATGCATAGTTAATGAAAGTAGGTAGATTTAAATTCCAGATTAGACAGTTTTAGGAACATGAGGGGAAATGGATATAGACACCCTCATCTTTGTATCATTGTATCATTATAACATTAGCATAGAGTAGTAGCAGAAGATTTGGAGAGGAGAACCCATGTACAGAAGCTTGAATTAATATATGAAGCTTTGATTCAGACTCATGGTGTTATGATGTTTTATGAGTATACATGTTGAATGGTCTGCTTATAGTTTCTTACTCTCTCTATCATGTATTGTTATTATTTTGTACGTGAATGTATGTTTTAATGATTGAATGTTTAAATTCTGAGAGAGAAAGAGAATGAGTTTCAATTGTTTCTCTTCCTTAGTGAGAGTTCCTGCAATGAGTGCAATGAAACTTCCGCAAGGAGTGCGTTGACAAAGATTCAGAGTTTTATCTCTGAAAGCTCAGGAGAGATACCGTTGTTCTCATTCCAGCAGAAGTTCAAGAAGATCATAGAAGACGTGCAAGGTGTGTGTAGGTTGGTCAAGACCTTAGAACTTATCAACTAAGGTTGAGAGATTGAAGGATTGTTGTTACAGAGAAAGTGTACAAAGTCGGGAGTTCAAGTACATTGAAGTATTTGAAGGATTGTCGCAAGGAATGCATGCAAGAGTCTCCTTAAAGACCTGAGTTTGCGAAGAAATATCAAAAGGGTTAGGGCCTTTGAATCATTCAAGAGTAAGAAGGAATATCAAGTCATTCTCTAGAAGTCATGCCCCAGAGGAGGATCACATAGTCGATTTTCGAGCGAGAGATTCTTTAGGAGGAAACTGAACAGTCAAAATTCTTCGAGGAGAACTCTCGATATAGTCAGGACCGTAGGATCCAAGAAAGATGCGGGGGGAAGTTAACTGTTTGATAGATCCACCTTCGAAAGGCAAGATTTAATGTGGACCGTTGATTTCGATCATTGGACCGTTGAGATCATTTCGACATTTCAGGGGTCATAAGTCCGAACTGTGTATGAAACCTTTGGTTGATGAAATCCTCGAAATGTGAAAAGAGTTTTCGTGTATAAAGGCGAGGAGCGACGAGGTCGAAATTTAGGAACTTTGGAATTTGGGGTTTCAGAGGTGTAGTGTCCCCAAGGCCGAGCCCCGATGTAAACCATGCTCTGAAAGAGATTGTAAATATGTGTTATAGGCTGGTGAGCCGAGTTCCTATAAGATGTAGGCTTATGTGTTTGTTAGGCCAGGGAGCCTAAGTGTTGAAGGCTAGGAGCCTGCTGACGTACTTGTATGTATGCAGATCAATTAATAAAATATAAACACCGCCAGTGCAGACTGACCACGATGAATGAGTGAAGGGGGACTGAGCGTCCACAGAGTGGGAAAGGAATTAGGGCTTGGAAGGTGGGAAAGGGGCTGAGAGTTGAGCCTAGGGGCTAAGCCTAGGGGGCTTAGGCTTGGAATAATATTTTAATATTATTTCCAAAAAGAGCCATGTGCATATTATTTATCCTAAGACCTTTTAGAAGGACACGTGATTTCCCAAGTGGTGGGAGGAAGGCGTACAGATGGAACGCATGCAGTTCCCAGGGTGACAAGTGTCGACCTTGGTGCATGCAAATAAAACAGAAGCAATAAGTCGTGAAGGGGGTTCGCATCCATTCGACTTGACTGCTTGAACGAGAGCCGTGGAAACCAGTTTGCAAGAGACCTGCGTGTAATCCCGATACAGAGAGAAAAAGCCTGTGTTGTCCTGAAGAATCCATGAACACCCTATCCATTGAGCGTGGAGTCTGTGTTGGTCTCTGAGAAAGCCCGTGTCTCTGAGGAAACCCATGTGCGTTCCCTGAACGAGAAG